>JARKIB010000141.1:0-320949 GCA_029378385.1 Mycena metata | reverse complement strand
TGGACCGACGATTGCTGTTACGGCCCACGCCGTAAACCCATCCGAAAGAATGGACTGCGAGCGGTGCGTAGGTCATTGGGTCTTTCGTGAGTGGGGGATTCGGGAAGAGAGTGAGGGAGCGCGCGCGGATGACCAGAATGCAGCCTGTGCTGAATATCACTCGAATGCACCGGTCGTTCTAACGATAAGAGGTTATTTTTCGTTATAGAGCGTGCAGGCCACTGACGAGGGATATATCAGTTGGAGAGGCGTCCTCTGGCCGACGAAGCACCGCAGAAGCACCAGTTTTCCAATTGGTCACGATCGAGACATCGATTGGGTCGCAGAGGACGAGAATGTCGCCGTGGAAGTATACAGGATTTAATGCAGAGTCGATCGTGCCTAGCGAGCGGAATCCTGTCTGTACATTCAGTGACAGAATTTCGACATGGGGCTCGCTAAAGCGCATTAGAAACGGAGTAGATTCAAGTTCAAGAAAGAGGGCAAACCTTCCTCGTACGACAGAGAGCGCAAGTAGTGCGTTGGAAGACTGATCGTCATTCATCGCGAACGACCGGAGGGTGCAGTTGCGTCTTGACCATTCCCATCGTTTAGTCGCGGTTCGGCCTTCGTCACGTAGCTCCCACAATGCAATGATGGACCAGATGCCACTTGAGACGGCGAGTAACCAGTTTCCGTCGTAGCCCGGGACAAAGCGTAGATCCGAGACGGGTGTGCCATTTGTGGCGTCAAAATCGGAGTATGCGCCAGGAGAGATCGAATTCAGAGAGAGCCAGCGCGATGCTAGACTATATGCATCGCGAACGCAGTGTTCTAGCTCTGGTACCGTCAGTTCTTCAATTTGGACGTTTGGGAATGGGTAATAGGGTGGTAGAATGTGATGATTGCACGCATTTGTCCATACGATGCGAAGTCCTGAGATTTTGTGCATGCGTTTGCACGTCTAGCAGCTATTTTGTCAGTGGGAAACTGAGGATGATCTACCGGCTTACTTGTCGGAGGCTCAGGATGTCCGGAATGGACACCATGTCAAACATGTATATAACCACATCGTCGGGAAGGTCTTGGAATGGGCCAGGCATTGTAGCGGGAGCACCGAGGTGGAGGGTCTGTGCAACTTACATCTGTGACGTGTTAGACCGGTCTAGACCCGGGCGTCTAGACCCGGGCCGGGCTTACCGGGCCGCCACTGGAAAAATAAAGAAAAAACACGAAAAAAAACGCGGTGTCGAACCCACAGGATGATAGAGCTTATTTTTGAAGTCAAAGTTGAATCCTTACAACTCACACAATATTCGGTCCAACTTTCCGGCTAATTCGTGCAACACCGAGATGCAGCCTGCAGCGCGAGATTGAATCTCTTTGCGTAAAATGGAGACATTGTTGATTTAAGGGTTTATGATACTGTATGAGGATTTGATTTAACGAGCATTGGCTATGATCTGCGCCATCTCCGCGCTAGAAAAACAGTTTTGCAGATAATTGAACAGGTCCTGTGCCACAATCAGTAAACGAGCAGAAAGGCACGCGAACAACACTGACCTCCAGAATCAAGTTGCTCTCCTCGTGTGGACCCCACAGCAACCGACCATCTGGGCCACGGGCTTTGAGGCTGGCCAGCAGGCGTTGGGTGGCGGCACCAGTTTCGCCGAAGCAAACTCGCTCTCCGCAGTGGACGAGCAGGGCATGGATCGCCTGCAGCTTTAGGAAGCTGCGGCCGTTGTGCAGAAGCGCGCCGAGGCAGGTGTGGACGTCGACGCCGTTAATGAGGCCGTGGCGGAAGAATGATCCCATGAGGGCAGCGATGTTAACCCCACGGGAAATGAGGTACTCGGAGTGCGTGTTGCGTTCATATCGCCATGGACCGTCGTTCTGTCAGTTTAAGAACATCAGATCAGTGTTGGTAAAGACATGAAGAACGCACGTCTCTCCAATAGGAATCAAACATCGCAAGGGCCATTCTGCGGAAGAGCTGCGTGAAGTTGTCGCTGCGCGCGTACATGGCAAGATGGGTGGCAAAATTGGCGATATGGTGGGTGTGTTTCCAGTCGGCCACTCCGGCTTCCAACATGTCACGGATGATCACCTCGGGATCGACTGCCGCGCGCAACTGGTTGAGGTACGTATTGTAGTTGAGTTCGACCGGGGTGGCATGGAGCCCGGCAGTTCGTGGCGGCTCCTGGTTACGCGAGAAGAGGCCAGTCGAGACCGATGTCGCAGCGGAGCTGATGGACATCGGGGATGACCCGCTAGACGTAGAGGAAGATGCCGACCGCGAGATGGAGGTGCCACGCGCAGGATGAAACGCCGCTGCATTTGCATTCAGCAGCCGGCCATCCTCAAAGTAGCTCAGCATCGCTGGGTTGCTTATATTGCGCAACCGTGCCCATCGGAAAGCGGAAGTAGGGGTGATCTCCGGGAGCGCCTGGGGCTGTTGGGAAGGAGGCGGCGGGGGGTTGTAGATGAGGGCGGGAGCGACGATCGAGCCGTTAAGATGTTCATGGTATGGTGGCGCGGGGCCGGTGGCATAAACGTAGGAAGTGCTGGGCCCAGATGACATGATGCAGCGATAATTCTGGAACAGCTGAAAAGGCGGGAGACGGTGGGGAGCGACTTTGACCGTAAAATGGCGGGGATTTTATACCCATGCAAGCCCAAAGCGGGTTCAATGTTGATTTCCGTACATAAAGCGACAAAGCGAACAACAAAGCGCGTTGTGAGATTGCCATTTCGTTCGCCTAGGGAGGTTTGGTGGCTTGCAAAGGTGATGTGGAAAGTTTTTACAAGATTTTCGCGACCCGTCGGCGCGAGACGACGGAAATAATTCGTGAACAAATCGATTCGCATCGTGGAGAGAAACGAATAAGCGCAGGGATGAAACTGATCCGAGTGATGGGAAGGCAAAGCAACGCCAAACAACGCCTTGATCTTTTACCACGACCACCAAATTGCGCGCCTTCCTCGTCAAAGTAGATGTTCTAGATAATCGAACACCAGACGATATAGCTTCTTTAGCTTCCGGCTGCAGTGCGTCCGAGACAGATTGCGTCCCGTCCACTTTTCTTGGACTTTTCTGCCCGTCAACTTGCGTTCATCAACTGTTACGATTGTTACGAAGTTAAACCACGCCTATGTGAAGTACATCACTGAGGTACGACTCAGAGCCGACCACGGCAGGCCATAAGAGCCACTAATTAACATGCGGCTGTTGTTGACAAGTTCTTGAATTACACAAATTCTCACCTTGACTTGAGCGCTTGAGTGTTTACCAAGGACACCATGCTCCGCGGACTCAGTCACGGCCGAAGTCCTGCAGGCAACTCCCGCCCGCGTCCATATCATCGAGAAGCCTGCTCCCCTTGCTTCTCTTCCAGCTCGTATATAAGTACCTCGGGCTTACTGCTAACGCTACGACTCGCCGATGATACCTACGGACTACGATATCATTTTTGCCGGAGGTGATCTTCCCTTCCTCACAGCATACTGCCCGGTTTCACCTGTGCAGGAGGCACAACCGCCTGTGTGGTTGCGGGACGTCTTGCAGCCGCCGACAACACGCTTCGTATCCTGGCATGTACACATTCGACCAATCTATGGACATGCTCTTATCGATTCCGCTCATAGGTGGTGGAGAACGGACGTCTGACGAAAGACGAGCCACTTCACGTTCAACCGGGGCGATATCTCTTTGATCTGCGTGCTCCTGGACCCGACGTGTTTACGGTCCACCATGCCAACCCCAGTGCTCCACTCGGCGGGCGCATTCTACGTGTCTCCAGCGCCAGCTGCGTCGGCGGCGGCAGTAGTGTGAATGGTACGATATCTAGCTCAGGATTAGTGTACGTGATGATTACAGACTCTTGCCTTCTAGCGATGATGTACAACCGCGCGCCGGCGTCAGACTATGACGCCTGGATGCACGCGGGGAATCCGGGCTGGGGGGCAGCGGATTTAATTCCCTTAGCAAAAGAGGTAGGCACCATACTCAAATGGGAATCATTATATGTCATTAACGGAAATTCCAGGTAGAAACTTATCAAGCGGGTGTCGTGGATTCAATGCACGGATCTTGTGGTCCGATTAAGGTATCGTATGGAGGTTACGAGACGAAGGTTGGTCGTGACTTCCTGGTTGCCGCCGCGGGATTCCCTCGGGGGCGCCACTTTACTGAGGATCTGAACGACTTTGTGACTTGTGATGTCTATGGGGTTCGTGCTATACTGCTGGCCTCACCTTCCAGAGCTGATTTTCTTCGTTCATAGAGGCTGCCGAAGTATGCCCCTTTGTCTTCTTCTTTCAAACATTAACGCACCACAGATACATCGATGCGGAGACCGGTCGCCGCTCAGATGCCGCGCACTTCTACCTTTACCCTCAGATACACAATCCGAACCTGCACATCATCACCGAGGCCCGGGCGAACCGCGTCATCTTCAACGGCACCCGAGCCGTGGGGATTGAATACTATGCAAACGGCACGCTGCACACCGCAGCCGCGGCGCGTCTGGTGGTAATTTCGGCCGGAGCGTTCTGCTCGCCGGCCATCCTCGAACGGCAGGTCAAAGTTTTTTCCCGTTGGGTGCATACCTGATAGCCCACCCACGGTCTAGATCGGGGATTGGGGCCAAACACCTGCTAGAGAAACACGGGGTTCAGGTCGTTTCTGATCTCCCTGGTGTCGGGCAGAACTACGGTGGTAGGTGGATTTCCTGTCGGTTATCTGGCTGTGCTGAGCGTGCACAGATCACTACGCTGTGACCCCAGCGTACTTGACCACCGAGAATGAAGTTACATTGGCTGCCCTGGCTTTGGATGAAGACGGAGGTTCGTTATTTGATAGTCCATTCAATAACATTTATATTTTGCGCAGCATTCGAGGCGGAGTGGAAGACTAATGGCAGAGGGTTACTGGCGACGAAGTGAGTGTTCCTTGCCATTACCTCTGCGGGTCCAAGTCAAGACCCCACACGACAGTGGGATCGACGCGGGAATCAAGCTCCGTCCCAACGGACAGGACCTCGAACAACTTGGTCCTGCATTTACCAAGCGTTGGGAAACACTTCTCGCCGACGCGCCAGATAGATATGTTGCCTTGGTCGGCACATGGGCTGCGTGAGTGCCTACATTTGCCCAGTAAAACACTCTCGATTCAATTTCACGCGTAGGAATCTTACGAAAACTCTACCGGGCGCTCATCACGCGATATACAGCGTTCCGTACTTCATGGTGCGTGCCGATCAGATAATCACTTCAACACTGGTCCAACACGGTGTAGATGTACCCTGTCGACCGGTTTTGTGCATATATGCTCGGTTGACGCCCACACGCCGCTCGAGATAACCACCGCATTGCTCGAAAGGTGTGTCGCACCACTCTTCTTCTCCAACCCGCTTTGCTTCCCATTGATTACCGTAGCGAGGAAGACATAGTCCTGTTGCGCTGGGCGTACAAGTGGTCCCGAGAACTCGCGCGTCGGATGGACTGCTACCGCGGAGAACACGCCGCTGGGCACCCGGCTTTTGGGGCGGACAGTCAGGCACTGTGTCGCGAAGCGGAAGGACCTGTGGATATTAATGCACCGGAGATTCTGTATGTTGTTAATTTCATTAGCGAGCGGCGCCTGAGTCATTGCCCGCTAGATATTCCATGGCCGACGACACAGCCATTGATTCCTTTCATCGTGCGAATGGTGGGTGATTTTAATTCAACTCCAGACCCGCTTTAATATCTTATCAGTGGCCTTGATATTTCATCCCGTGGGTGGCCTGTTGTTAACATCAACCTCTCAATTTCTTCATTACGCAGATGGGGACATGTGCGATGAAGCCACGGGAAGCCTTCGGTGTTGTCGATCCATCCTTAAATGTCTACGGCGTCCAGAATTTGAAGGTCGCCGACATGAGCATCGCCCCGTCAAATGTGGGGGCGAATACCTACAATACGGCCCTCATCATTGGGGAGAAGGCAGCCAGCATTATTGCGGCGGAACTGGGTATTAGAGATGTTTCGCGTAGGTGGTACAACTGTCGTGTTTGATTTTCTGTCCAATAACTACGCCATTCACCGAAGTCTCTGTGTTTCTCCGCTCATACTTATAGCCTTCTGTCTCGGAAGTTGAACCACATTGACATCACCAATTGTTGATCGTCGCAAACTGACGGCCTGAGATCCGACATCGGCAGAAGCCGAATTCGTTCGAAGAGAACAGAAACATTGGCTATTGCGTCTTTGATGCGTAACCTGACGCGCTATTCTTTGTAAAGGCTTTGGTGGCAACGCTGATACTTCCAGGACCCGAGATGCCACAATTTAAAGCAGAAATTGACTCCATCTCATCCCAGTCCTATACCATCTCCACCTCGGACTTCGTGTCACTCTCGTCCGATGTTGAAGCATTTATCGTCCTGTTCGGTTTTGTTTGAAAGATAATGCTGGTGGTTTCGCTGTCCTCTCCTTTCCAAGAGTCTTCGGGACGAGAAAGCCCGAATGAGGCCCGAGCAACGATGAGTGTCGGTGCGATTCCCTGGGTAAAATGGTTGTCGGTGGCCCCGTCCTTTAGGAAAAATATGAACACTGTACCGTCATCTGCGCAAGCACGGCTTCGGGATACCCGTCGTTGAAGGAATGTTCAACCAGGAGGGGCAGGAAAACTATGAGTGTCAAAGTGCGGCGAGCAATGTGAACATGAGCGGTCGAGTACGTCGGCGGGAATGGCATCACACACCTATGAGTGTAACGGAATAGAGCATGGCGGACTCGACGGTTATCTCTATAATTTCCCCGTATCCGCGCAAAGTTTTGCCGGCTCTCCGGGTTACGATTACAATCCGAGCGATGATGGAAATAGTTGCCATGAGGGTAGTGGCCAGTGAGCTGGGGCACAGTCATTACTTTTCCCACTCGATTCAGTTCCAGGCACTCACAGGCTGAAGTATGGGGTCGCATAGTCGACAAACTTTGCCCTGTTGAGGGCTGGGTTTATGACATACCGCGCCTCTTCTGCGACGCTCAGGAATCCCAGAACTGCCAAACAATGTGAGGGTATATTCCATGGCCGTATTAAGCACGAAATGCTTACCGGCCCCAGCGATTGTACACGCGATGGGCAGAGCAACGATCTTATAATTTTGGACCCATACGGCCCAACATCTCCATATCTGTGTAACTGGAATCAGCGTCAAGTCTCTCTATATCGCAGCTCGACCAACGAGAACACAATCCGCAATCAAGGTGCTTAATGTCAAAGCGATGCCCGGCAGAACAGTGAGCCAGAGGGGGTTTCTCAACAAGTAGGTCGCCGTTGCAAGAGGAGTAGGTTGATCAATAAAGGCCTTGTGAACAAGGAACCAGCGCGTGGAGACTTTATTTGAACAAGTTTAGAGCTGGTCGAAATGGATCGCGTTGGAAAACATACCATGAATTGTGGCGAGGATGTACAAAAGGATTATGACCGGAAGAAGTCCCAGGCCCTTGGATCGCACGTGGCCCCTGAAAACTAGAACACAGGCGTGAATTAAACACACTTGAGGATGAGGTCATCCAGCTACTTAGAGCATGCATCGTGACGAAGAATAGCGTCGTGTAGATGCCTACAAAGCCTCAGGTGAGAACATTATTCAGTGATACGTCTCCTCACCATAAACGAGAACCTCCAGCAGGGTGACCTCAAGGTAGACTTCTCGGACGGACAGAACTTCCGCAAGGGAGGACATCGTAGTGCGTACTCGAAAGGTCAAGGTGGGGCCACAGCTCTTATATGCCCGTCCGGGCATGAGGTAGCCGGGAGCATTTGGAGGAGATCTGAATCCAGACGCCCACCAAGAACCGTATGGTCGAAAACGGCAGAAGCTGATGATTGTGCTTGTTGTTCGGGGAACTTGAATGAAGTCTGTTACCATCCATCGAATCTCGCCATGAGGCTCTTGTTGGTGGTGCGTAGTGAACCTCAAGTTCAGGGTTAAGAGAGCACAACGAGTGTACAAGGGACCCGTGGTTTGAACTAGAAGAAAGATCGATTGAATGATAAGCTCCGCGAGTGCGGGTTGATCGTTAACGCTCTAAACTCGGAGGTCCGTCAGCGCCGGCCTCATCGGAAATTCTGGGTAGATAGCTACGCACACAAAGTGTCTAGCCTCTTTGAGAAGGGCGAACGTGCCCGGCTGCGTCGCTGGAAACTTCCATTCGACGTATCGGAGGCTGCGATGGATCCCGTTGAAAGGCCATTTCCATGACCTTTAACTGCGCGGAGGTAAGAGTTCCCCTTCTGCGACAGGGATCATCGTCGCACGAAGCGCAGTACGCCGGTGGACGGACAGTCCGCGCCCTGTTCATCAGTATATTCTTGGCCAGCTCAGTGTACACCAAGAAGGCGAACCCCGAGCAAGACCCCGAGGAGTACCAAGCATGGTGAGGGCGAACGACATTGGAGGCTTTTACAGAGAGGCAACAGTCCTAAAATAACAGGTGAATCAGCCGCATTCATCAAGAAACACGAAATCGATGTAGCTATAAGCCGCTACGGAACACTTTAAACTGCTTCCGAGTGCCCCATAGTGGCTTATAGCTACATAGGTTCCGAAAAGTGAACTTCACCTCGGTTTGCCTGTGTTGTTTTCCGCCTCGAAATACCTGACCGGGGGTCGGCGAAGACTGAGTGACTTTGAGGGGTCCCCGCAACAAAAGAGGTTAGGACCCCTTCGGCGCTGTCGCCGGCAACTCCAAATGTGACCTGCATGTGAGACGCAAATGCCAGCGAATGTGATGGTAGAAGCTCAGAAAGTAGGCCTACGAGCAGATTCACCAGCTGAATACTACTGGTGGCTGGTGCGACGGAGCGAAAGGCCGCGATTCAGTGGATTCGAGAGGTTTCGACATCGTGGATATGGAGGCTGTCGACGGCCCGAGTGTGTCCATCAAGGTTCCCACGATCGGGGCGGAGTTAAACTTCGAAACTGCGCCTACAACGGAACATCAGAATGGAGGCTTTCTGTTGAAATACCGGGCGGCGCACAGCTCACGCTTCCGCTGCCCATCCACGCTCACGAACCCGCAGGGAAGTACCCAGTGATAAAGGGAAGTCAAAGGGAAGTGTCCAAACTTGAACCACACGTTCCGGGAGTTCAGGTCTGAGCTGTGAAAATCCACAGTAATCACGCTCTTAATGTGGACCAATCTTGCCCAATGGTTACTCTATCGGCGTTCAACGGTAATCAACGAACTTCAAATAATCCAGGCACCAACACATGCACTGGTCTCCGATGCCAGCGAACGACAGGGGCATGCGTTACGATGTTCCTTCAGATACAAAATTGAGGGGGTCATCTATGTAGACTGTGACATCTGGGAACGCCCCCGCATGATGGTTCTTTGCCCATGCTTGAATTTTCCCATAATCGCGGCAAACGTGGAGGATGTCATCTCTCTGGTCTGCGATCTGCATAACCTTCGACCATTGCCAAACCACGGGGCTGATATCGGCGGCGCACATCAGGGCCTGTCGAATCGCACCAATGCAGTGACGAATATGACCCATCGGTAGGCGCGTGTAATCATGTCCAGGATGGAGTCGCTGACGGACCATGTCCTGAAATCCCCGATCGGGACATCAGTAGAAAATATAAAACGAGAGAGAAAGCGATACCAAGCAATGGAGTTGGTGGAACACATCCAAGGCAACGAGGTAGTGATTAGGAGCGCCGAGTATCGGCCAGGTCCTATTAGCCATCTGAGAGGCTTCGGATCTTGAAACACTGGTTTCTGAAACTTTTAAAGCTCAGCCACCGGTACTCTGTTCGCGGGATGGAACTCTTACATGCATAGAGTTGCCGCCACGCCTCGTCGACTTCGGGTGAGGGTGGTTGCTCGTATATCGGGATGTCATCTTCGACACCGCGCGTGAACTTCACAACCTGATATTCTACCGCGCTTTGAGCAGGTGCTGGACATGAATATCAGAAGCTGTCTTTGAGGAAATATAATTGTGCTGGCTTACAATAAATTTCCACAGGTCGTTTTTCCCGGAAGTGGCCAGTAATGGGCACGACTAGCAGTACAATGTTCAGTACTAAGGACAGGATGAGGAATATATGGTGCGGCCGCTGCAGCGCATTTGGGCTGCATGTGTCTACTGAGTTCCGCTTTGCAGGAGACTCGGAGTCTGGGAGAGAACTGTAGGGATGTCGGGGCATTTGTGGACTTGGATAGTTGCAAGGGAAGAGATTCCCGCGGCGCATTTTAATCGTCCGCACGGAGAAGCAAATGATCATCGGTGACACTCTTAGCATCGACGGGGTGGCGATGTTCTGAGTCGGTCATACAGTTGTCTCGAACTTTCGGGATCCGAGTGACGCCGCTCATCCCCGCCGTTCCGGGTAAGACCCAAGCGGTGAAACTAGTTAGAATGAATATCGCCTGGCGGGACTCGTCACGAAGAATGAAACTTTTTGCTACTTGGCCATTTGAAGGCAAAATCAGCGGCAGAGGGGCCACTCGGAGTCACACACGGTCTGCTGCAGTGCATATGGTGAAGAGGAATGGGGGCGATGAATTCAATTCTCAGTCCATTTTATAATGGAATTAACATCGAACAGGTTTCAGTTGAGAATCTGCCGCACCACGAATTCGGGTATAAAGCAGGCCAGCTCGAACCTTTCGAATACAACGACCAACCAAGTTGCTCCTCCTCGATCATGAAGCTCAACATCTCCTTCCCTGGCCTATTTATTTTACTTTCAGCAGTTCTCCAAGGTTTTCTAGCCTCATTTCTTTCTTTTAACACCGTTGACCACCGTCCTCAGGCCATGCCATTGCGATTGGTTCGTCCCTGCCCATCCTTCCCTGCGTCCCTCCGGTGCTGAAGCGGACTATCCAGCCAGACTACCAGCGACAGTGCGATCGTCTGAAATAGACCTGAACAAGAGACAAATATTCTTCAAGGACTATGCAAATGAGGAGTGCGTGCTCTTGTTTCGCTTGGACTAAGTATTAACCTGGAGATCCAAGCCAAGATGAAGAGGCACAAAGTGAGTTCTCCCCACCATTAAAATGGGAGAGACTGCTGATAAAAAGCTGTAGATGTCGAAAGGAGGCAAATCTTTCTTAACCACTACGCAGATGGCGAGTAAGCGTTACCATCATCAGTTTCACGAGCCAAAGTGCTGACTTGCCCGTTCAAGACAAGAAGAAGCTACTCAGAGTATATTGGTTCCCGTTGATAAATTGCTTCGTGGTTAATATGACTTCTAGGTATCGAGAAGAGACAAATATTCTTCAAGGATTATGAGAACGAACAGTGCGCAGAATCCTTTCCCTCCCTTGATCCAGCCCTAACTTGAGAATTGTAGACAAGAAGATACCCCACAGGGTGAGTTCGTACTATGTACCCTCAATCTAACGTCATGATCGCTGATCGGACTCCAGATATTGGCAAACGACAAATCTTCCTCAAACATTATGAGGATGACGAGTGAGCGGCCTCTCCTGCGTCGGTGATGTGCAGTGAATACTCAGGAAGGGCCATTAAAACATTTCTAACTTTCCCGAGGATTTAATTGTGTATACCATATACCGTTTAATTTTGTACACCATATACTGTAACCACTTATAATCTAGCATTAATGTGCACTGTATTTGGGTTTAATTGATGCCTCCCGCATATGTCGAACTCCGCGTCCAAGTTCATTGCTGTTCATTGGCGGTTATTTGGCTGTCACGAGGCCGGATCGGGGAATGCCGAGCCCAGCGGCCTTTCGGCTTAGTAGGGCGAGATGTTGAAAAGCGAAAGAAAAGTGAGCAGGATTGCAGTAGAGAGCGATCATTTGAACTGAATATCGGTGGCGTCCCTACATCTTCTTGACATTTTCATACAGAGATTCGATTCGTATTCACTGCGTTAAGCGGCTGCGTTGGCAGAAATGCCGACGTCTGACGACCTTTGTCGATCATTGAGAACACAGTTTGCCGACGCTGATCGGCACAGCCTTAATCGATGCCTACCTTAATCGGCATAGGGTCGTCAGACGTCGGCAACACAGTGCCGACGCGGCCGCTAACGCAGTGATTCTCCAAACATCTACCACTCAACGAAACCCTTCTGAATGACTCCGTAATCTCCAACTCGATTCTGAGTCACGTCTCCCATCGTACGCGTGCTGATACCTCATCGCTTGCTCCCCGATGTCTGCCTCGCTGGAGTCGGAGGAGAAATTTGGTTCGAATTCCGAGTCGATATCATGGCGCCATGCTTGGATGACTCCGACGAGCGTCAACCCGAAACTTCCACGGTGGGCGTTCATCAGAGCAGGTGAAGATTTATCCATGAGTAGAGGAGTCTGTGAGAGTTTTATTCCTGAGCAGCGCAAATAAGTGAATCAGCGTACGTCGGGCTCGGACTCGCCTGCTTTGAAGACGCTTCCAGAACGCACAGTCTGATGAAAATGTCATCGAGTTAGTTGGATTCGCTATGAATATGGAATGGCTACTTGCTTTCCTCTCCGAAAGTTCAGTCGGAGATCATGCGAGGAGGGTTGAGCTTCTCTCTTGCTCCCCATTCACTTGCTCTTGGGCGGCGTCGCGTTTGGAGATCTGGAGGATAACAATTCCGACGCAGATGACCAGAAACCCCACGTGAGTGTAATGATTGAGGGGATGGACGACGAAAGAGGGCGAGTGTGGTCGCGATTGAGAAGAATGTAACTGCAGGCATTGTGAGCAGGCTTGGCTTTCGATGGAAATATACATACATATCACGTAGTATGTTGGGGTGACTGAGAACAAGTTCATATGTGAGAAGGAAGGCGGCACAAGTGAAGAAAATTACCCATGGCTGTTGATAAGTCCTCATGCCATCAGTAAGGTATACAGAGCGAAGGGGGCACCGCACCTGTGTTGAACAAAGCCAGGGCAACGTTCAGATAATACACCTCCACCACGAGGGTTCCCATCACCACAACAATCAGTACATATATGAACCAGTGTTTGAACTAAATTCGAGGAACAATTTAGCGCTGCGAAACGGGAACAGGCGATGTGCTTTGCTTCCCTGATTGTCGCCGCCAGCTGTCGTGACTATCGCCGCTCCTAGGCCAGTCGTTACGCTGACGCTTATCCCGCCGATCATACTGGCCCGTCAGCGACCGAACGACAGGATTGACTCTCCTCGAGATACCACGCACCAGAATGTACCACAGCATATTGGTTTTACCAAACCGCGGCGCGAGGATAAAGATTATAACGAAGGTTGCAACGAGGAGGACGCCCATGTAGGCCAGGAAGAAAGGGGAGAGAAAAAGGTTTTGAAAGTCAAGGATCTCGCCCACCGTAGCCTCTTGGGGAGCGTTCAGAGCGATAACGGTGGCTCCCAGCTAAAGACATCGCAATTGATGAGATCTAGATTTAATTGGGTATTTCTTACGCACAATGCAAAGACCACAACCGAGCCACCCGAGGAAGGTGAGACGCTCTTTGAGGAAAATAGAGGACAGGATTGCACAGACGACGACCGATAAAGCTCCGAGGGGCGTCACCACGATGGCTTCCACGAAAGCATAAGCTTGTGGCCACAAAATGAGCCCAAGGTTCCACATAGAAGATGCAGTGCTTACCTGCGAAATTACACAGTTCTCCCAGAATCATCACTGGGCACCGAAATTCAGAACCGTACCAATTTCGAAGCGGAGGATTACACACTGCTCATACCCAACCACCACAACGGCTGCATGAGCGAGTGAGGAAAAGATGGAAAGAATAACATATAGTTGCCCTCACGGATTTAAGATACTTGACGCCCTGTCCGGCCGTGCCCGCTGCTTGTGACCGCAGCAGCCCTTCTTGAAGACAAAACTGGAGCCTATGAGGAAACCACTGGCGATGGCGAGTATAATCCCGAGGGCCTGGAGCGAAAATTTCGTTGGTTGAATCGCCGCGCACAGACCGGAGGTCACGAGATGATGCCTTCACCTTCAATTTTGAGCTCGCTGCAAGCGCTGCCAGCGGGCTTGAAGTTGCAGAAACTAGAGCCGATATGGAGGGATTTGAGGCGGAGGTAGAAGGAACGGCGGATTGGGACAGTATGGTAGCGGCCGACGACGTGGAACTGGAAGGCTGCGAGCTGCTATTTGGCGCGGAGCTTCGGGAGGGATTTGGAGCTTTCGCAGCCGTCGATGAGGGTATCGACGGCCTAGATGAAACGGAAGCCGGCGCAGCTGCTCCCGCGGCGTTTAACATCCCCAGAGTGCTGTTTTCCGGGGGTTGAGCTACGAAGTATACCGCCCAGCCCTTCTTCGCCAGGTCGATAACTGCATCGGCGCGAATTGAGATTACTATAAGTAGACGGGATTGCCATGTAGAGAACATGCGTCGAACTCACACATCTCCTGCGCTGCGGGGAGGGAGCATCCGGCGTCGGAAAGGTCGCCACAGGTTGGTCTGGAGAGGTGTTAGTTTGGGATATGTAGAGTCTGGAGGAGGTTGGACGAACGAGAAGGAGATGATGAACGTGGGTAACATTGAGCTTCATGTGATTAGTGGAAAGTATGAGTGGAGGAGAAAGAGGTTTGAGATACGGGCCAGCCGTGAAGTGTAGTACGATGGGCAAGGCGAGCGACCGGCGCAATTGGAGTGGGTTGGCGGTTCGCTGCTTTATCGTATTCGCAGGCTGCCTAGGTGACCGTATATCCCGCTCGACGGTTCTTGATCACCGTCCAGTTAAATAGTCGCAATGCCAGGTGTGTTCCGTTGATGTGCGGAAGGCCAGAGCTGTCACTCGTGAGAAGCCTGGTCTGTATGAAAAACCGAAACTGCGAGGTCCGCCAGCCTGGCAGGATGATTGAGGTAGGGCCGGGTATCAGAGCGGGGCTAAGGAGGATAACCTAGACGGGAAACGCAAGAGAAAGTAACGCCGTTGAACGAACGCGCCGGCAAGAATCGTCTTGGAATCAGCTTGCTTGGCTTGGAATCGTCGCGATTGGACAGAAGCCGAGTCAAACAGATCGCGACCGCAGTAAGGGGTGTTCCGAGAGACAAACTTTCCAGACTATAACGAGACGACATGGTGGTCGCAGCGAGACGAGTTGTGACCGTCACACTATGGCACAGCCACAGCATTGGTTGGTCTTCGTTCGGGTAGAAAATGAGGGGATTCGTCCAAGGAAAAATCTTTAGAGGGTTGGACTTGGATCATAATAAAATCTCATTGTTCTACTGCATTCTATCTACGTGTCGAAATGAATAAATGGTCGTCGGCGAGAAATGCAATCAGTATCATACACTTCTGAATCATCCTCCTCCACCAAGGAGTCAAGAGCCTGGTCATATTCATCCCCAGTAATAGTCCTGGCCGTCTTCTTACCCACGAGCCGGACCAGTCCGTCGGAAAGCCTAGTGGAAGTCGGTGACCGCATGGGAGGTATCCAATATCGAAATTCGCGGCGGCCCCGGGGCAGCATCGCGACATTCAGACTCATCTTGCCCCGCGCGGCGCCGTGGCGACGCAGCTGATACGCACCTCCCAGTCGTTGTGCGCCGGCGGGGAGAAGCGCACTGAGCTCCTTCGCTGGCAGCACTCTAAGGTACACGGGACCCGCGGCGTAGTTGAAAGCGGTATAGAACGGCCCCTGCTCCGGCGTACGCGCCATGGCCTCGCCGTGCAGTGCCAGAATGGTGTGCTTGTGCGTGAGGTAGTCGGCTTGGAGGAGAAAGCGGAGAAACGACTTTTCCCGCGTGGATGCGTCGGTGCCGCCTTTGTGAACTGCTGTAAGGGCGGCGCGGGAGTGTTTGAGCACGGACGAACAAACCTTTCGTTGGCAAACTCCAGCATAATTGACCGTGTCCTCTGGAGACCCAGTCCTCCTTTTGACATTCGGGTGAGGAGTAATACATGTTCATGCACTGAGAACACCGCCGCAGGTCTACTTTGTACTTCACCTCACAGCACTAATTAAAGGTTAGAATAGACGAAGGTCACTGCATGGAATACGCACGCTGAGGCTATCGCAAATCTTGACAGAACGGTGACTTTCGTCATATTCCGCTCTCAGAGTGATACGCTCCAGCGCCAATTCGTAGAACGGCTGTCCAGATTAGGGTGTTTCACGGTAGGCTTTTTAAGCCCAACTTCTGCCTCAACTTCTGCCTCAACTCTGCCTCAACTTGAGGAAAGTTGGGGCAGAAGTTGGGGTGTCCGGGGGTCGCAACCGTGAAACACCTGCGGAAGAAACTCTGCCTCAACTCCGGAGTTGAAGCAGAGATGTGTATCTAGAGCGGCCCAAAACGTCAATTAGCCGAAGTTGAGGCACGAGTTGAGGCAGAAGTTGGGGCAAAAGTTGGGGCATCAAGTCGTGCTGCTATGCACGATTTCAGCCCCAACCCCAACTTTGTGCCTCAACTTCTGCCCCAACTTCTCAACAAGTTGCGGCCAAAGTTGAGGCATAAGTTGGGGCTAAAACACCTACCGTGAAACACCCTATTCCTTCAAGCTCCGAGGCCTGTAAAACGGTCCTCCAAACTAGATTTTTTAAAGAGCTCCAGCGCCCGTTCGAGACGAATGAGTACGGAGTATGACGTGAGGTATCCGGGCACAATCTCCGCGAGAATGTTTACAAAGGGCTCGTACAGTGGATGCGTGGGGCTCATCAATTTGTCGATGCACTGTGCCATGGATACTAAGAGTCCTGAGCGCAAGCCCTCGCGGATGCACGCCTGCGGATTCCGCACCCGGAACGCCAGCACTATGATAAAAAACACTTGCAACTGCCCAAAAAGGGTCCCCGCGGGTGAGGCGCCCTGTAATTCGGCCACGTGGATGCCGAAAGAGAGGTTCACCAACTTCTTGACGATTCCCTGAGGGGCCAGGACCTCCATGACCTGCGCATCATTCATCACGATGGTCTCGAGCACGAAAACGAGCGACTGGGTGATCCACTTTGGGTCGCCGCTCCCACAGTAAATGTCCGAGAGAACAGTGTCGAGGTGCTTCAGGAGAAGGGAGCAGACATCGCATACGGTGCCGCCGGCGCCGAGGATGACGGCTTGGAAGTTCTCCTCCTCTTTGGTCCGCATGAAGTAGCACATGATGTAGCGCATCGGCGTGGCACAGCGGTCTCGCATAGCTTTGTCGTGGATCATGCGCGCCCAGAATTGCTGTAACATATTCTCGGATACGCGGAGTGTCGCCGACGAGCGACTCCGGTGGAGGCAGGGCGGGTCTGAGTGGTGATGGTTCTACAAGCTCTTCCCAAAACGCAAATTTCAGGATGAGAGAGAGATGGAGAACCAGACGTCTTCATGTACGTGGTCGTCGAAGGCATCTATAAACTCGGCCTGTGCTGTGATGCAAGTCCACATGCCGGTCCAGATGTCCGCAATCGCAGCCTGAGGGAAAAGTGACTGGGAGCGGAGCGAGTCCAAGGCCTTGAGGTTAGGATAGCCAATGATGGCGAAGTTGCGCAGCTCTTGGGCCTGTTTCTGAGACAAAGAATCCCTAGATGTAACGGGGAAAGGTGGCTCTCGAAGGCACCCGAAAAAGACGGGCAAGAAGTGGGCCTGGTCCTTTGGGGGCAGCTTATCGCTGATCGTGAGCAGGTGCGGCATAAGTGTCTTTGGCGAGTCGCCGAGGATGCTCTCTGCGACGCCGTCTGCGAGGCTCTGTTGGGGAAGTGAGAATGGCAGCGCGGCCAATACAGAGGCTTGAGTACTTTGAGTCGCGCAGGTATCTTCTTCATCATGTTGTTCCAGTCGAAACACGGATGTGGCATCGTGGTGAAGGACAAGGGACTTCGGCAATCCCCGAAACAGTGATGGAAATCAATCATCAATATCTACATCAGACCCCATTTGGGGTTAGGCATCAGTCTGTGCTAAGTATTCACCTTATGTCCAGTTGCTCGGGGCGCGGGCGGAGTCGGCCTGGCTCGACGCGAGGTAACGGCGTTGTCTTGGCTCGTACACGTAAGTACACTCAGCTGCGGAGGCAAGGCTCGGACGCGCTGGTAGCACTGAGAGTAAACACCAAATCAGTGTACCATCTGGAAATGCCTTATTACTATCGGTGTCTATCCGGTGTCTATCGGCGTCTATCCGGTCTAGGGGAGACTAGTCCAGTCTATATAGACCAGATAGACACCGATAGACATTGGGCATTTTCCAGATGCATGGAGTTTAGGTGAGGTTGGGGTATCTTAGCTTCCTGGAGATGCTCCGCCGGGATATTATCAGTTTGATGTAGAAGAGCGCTCACCTGAGGTTGTGGTTCAAATTTCGTGCGGTCTGCAATTTTTGGCAAGAACATCGAATTCTGTACTTTGGAGCATAGCTGCTAGCCTAGTCTCTCTAGACAGACGCTCTATAAAAATTGTGCTCGTACCTCGCGTTATAGAGTCTGTTAGTTACCGCGTCAACTAAGCGGCGTCCAACGTTATCAAAACTGATGGCCGATGCACGACCAAACAACGCGGGTATTTCTCTGTATTTCACGCGTCGAAAGCCAAGGAGGCGTGATATTTTGTAACAGGGGTCGTTTGACACCCTCCCAGGTGTCCCACACGAAGATTAAAGTGTCCAGGACCCTCCTGTGAGCAGTTCGGAGATCGAACACTCTTTTCGGCCGAAAAGGGCGAGGAAAGTCATAATTTGAGTACTTTAAACCAGTCCTCCCTAGATTTATCCCAGATTCATTGGATTGTATAACACAAGCATTTAGGTTACATAGACACGTAGTTTTGTGTCCGTGCTGTGTCAGAAAAGGTCAGAACGCATTAATGGACTGCTCACGTGCTTTCCAAAAATGGAAAGCTTATATAATAACCCTGGTCGCCTACTATGATAGCGTGGTAACCACAGGACTACTGCTAGCCAGCGGTCGGAAATTCCTACGAAGATCAGGATAAATTTCCCTTTCGAGTTCAGTCGTCTGAAGTACGTCGAGAATACTTTATAGCGGTGCGCCTCTCTCCAGAGCCTGTATCTATGTCAGTCGAAAACGTCCTTCCTTTGGGAACAACCCCCACAATCGGATTTTTGACAAAATCCCTGCAGGTAACGTAATTGATATATAATTGCAAGTAAAACGAAGTAAAATCATATCTCATATCTGCCGAGTAAAACTCTCCTCAGTCCCATCTGAATCCGCCATATTCTCTTCTTCTGGTTTGATAGAATTCAATCCCGCTTCGGTGTCGCAGTTCGAACTGGTGACGGTTAACTCGGATGCCCTAGTTTTCTTAGGTAGGGTGATCGGTTTGGTTGGCGCTTTGTCGGAATCACGCAAGGCACGTAGAGCACGCAACAAAGACTATGCGGGCATTAGAGCCAACATCCTGAGGGCAGGTTGAGTGTGTACGCACGGGGTCGGTTGCAGCGAGGAGGGCATATATCATCGGGCGGAGCGTATATAGCAACTTGGCGAGGATACCCAATCTCCAATTCTGGACGGATCCAGAAGACAAAATGAGAAACTGGAACGTCGCTTTGAAGAAGAGAAACTAACCACTTCTGTTCCGGATGGGTCAATAATAATATGGAGATCGATAGAACCGGTGGTAACGGTGAAAAAACACGACACGAGTGGATATAAACCTGGTGGCGGTGGCGAATCAGTCGGAGCACACGAAGATTATTGTCTCGACTCACCGATTCGCAAAATTACGTTGCGGTATGCAACGATAGGTGGTTTGGGGAGCGTCAGTGTGAGACTGGGCACGGAAGATCCAGATGAGATTGTAGAGATCACACGATAGCGTATAATCTCGAATAACCATGAGAAATTAAACCGTCCCCCTGAACAATGGGAACTCACCATGGATCCTACGATGGTAAAGAATGCGAACAACTCGCCCGCCGACAGGAGAAACAGCCACAGGCCTATCGACGCTATCCACCATTGTAATCGGTCGGTGACCTCAAGGCTATTGAACCAACACCCGTGGATGGCCTCATTGTATCTGCATCAAACATTGTACAGTCGCACAGCGGAGATGAAAGCGAGAAACGAACCCGAAGGCGCCGACAGCATATGGTGGAATACTGCAGGCTAAAGTTATCACGAACGCGCCCGAAATATAATATTTCTCCATGCTCTGGCCATTCACGCCGTGCACCAGAACCAAGCTAAACGTAGGTCTTGATCAGCAAACCGCAACACGATATTACACCGTCACTCACTGAAGGTTTAGCGCCATACAAAAAAACATGGTTGCAGCGAATAAGGTGCAGGTCTGGAAAACACGAAGGGCTGATTTTAACACGGTTGCTGGTCGAAAAACATGCTCACGTTGGCGAAAAATGCAGTGCCGTTGCAGGCTGCCCCTGGCGCTGGCCTGATTGCGTAGCTAGCGGACGCGGCGTAACCAAGACTGAAATCGCATTGGTCAGGAGGGCACGGGGGAGAGGTGACCGGATTTCACGCACTTCGCTACCAATGCGTACATGAGAAGCCGGAAGCTGACACGGTTGAGATGTGGTCTCGACACAGGGTTCCACGCAGCCCAGAGGCAGACACCCAGAATCAGCGAGATGAAAACGGCATCGGTCACGGTAATGGCTAAAAAGAAGTCGCTGAAAAGGATTTCGACCTATAAGGCTCTGGGGAACTCGAAGGCGGAGAAGAACTTACGGTAAATTATAGTCGAAGCTGACGGGGGTGTGCAGTCGAGGAGACATGGAAGTTCGGATGGAAGATTGGCTGAAGCTAACACTGATCGGCGGAACCAAATGGACATGGCGCGGAACCAAATCTGTAAATGGATCATAGGACACATCCGCGGGACAGGGGTAAAAAGGAGGATCTCGATCGTGTACCCTGAATTAGCATGGATTTATGGAGGACTCCCGGCATGTACTGAAGGCGCTGTGGGGTGTGGGCTCTTGTAAATGCAAGGGAATTCTTGGCTGCTACGAGATACTCGAGAGCAATTAATGGATCAAATTTAATCTGCACAGGGACACAGGATAAAACGGCACCTGACAACAAAATGTGCCACATTCACAACTGACAGCTTGTGTGTGCACATAGTACCTCGACGATCCAACTGCGAGTGTGCACTTTCGAAGTCCACCGTCGTATTTGTGGCCCACATGAAGCTGATAAGAATAAAACGAGTCGTCGGAGGCTCGAGGAAACTGGTTCAAAGGCCTTTTAGCATCGGTGAGTAGGGTCGGCTTCTGAAACGCCACTAGGGGCTTGAGAAAAACAGTCGCACGGCCGCCGGGGGAGCGCCAAAGAGTTGTGTTCCCTGCCCTGATTATGAGGCCACAATCACCCTTCTGCGCGACTCAGTTCGGACTCCGGAGTCCGCTTTTGAAGGATCATTTATGTCTACGTCCATCCTGGTTCAAGTTCCAAGAACGACGATAGTAAGGGGTCAAACCAAGAGCTATTGAGGGGTCCGATCTGTGTAGTGAACGAGAAGGAGGAAGAGACGTAAACCCGACCAGTGATAAATCAAGGACAAAGTTGGTGTGACTCGGACTGCCGTGATTTCAGTCCGACTCTTCCTATCACCATTCTCAAACTAGTCTCGCCCCTCAAGCTCTCGAGTGTGGATGGCTTATCTGGAGAGGGTCAGCGCCGACCCGGATAACTGCCTCTTGACTGCCACCATTCCGACGCCAAGCTCTCAAGTTCTAGATCGACCACAGCTTTTACCCTTATAATTCGCCCTGGTTTCCGTCTTATAGCCCGGTCTCTCCCCGCCAGATGTACCGCCAACTTACCAGTTTGATTTCACATATGCGTCTCAGGTTGGTCTCAGGCACCTCGGTTCTTCAAGTTCCAAGTCAACGCCTCGGTCGTGCTTAGATTCCTCATCGCCAATATCCTCAACCCGAGGCCCAACCGAAGCCACATTTCAATCCTGCTTCTCGCCCTTTTGCTCGTCGCCTCGCGCTCCAAGCACCTCGAAACATCCGGACCAAGCTCATCAGCGCTGATCACCCTCGTCAGTCGGTCAGGCGTATAATCCATTATAACCGGTTCTTGTGCACTATCATCCTCACGGTAACCCGATGGACATCATGGACTGACCTGAGGTGACATGGGCATGCCAGTCCATATAGTGTGTTTTCGATTTTTCCGACAATTGCTATCCCAAGAAATTACCCCCAATAGAAGGGTAAAATTTACGGCCAATGTCGATTTTTTTGTCTTGTCACGCACCTTTCGGGGGCCTGTCGAAATGTCGAATTGGTCGAACCGGTCACGCGTCACCCAAGGGAATTTGCTTTCGCGGAAATCTCAGCATACCTTCCATTTTTTTTTCAGAGACCTCGGACCCCTCCCCCCCCCCTACGTAAGGGTGATGCGATCAAATTCCCATTTTGAGAAATATATAATTTCTTTCTAGGCGCAACTACATCGACTGAAGTGGTGAAAATATGCTCTAATAGACCATACAGTGTGGTACATATCCATAATATGTTCTTGCACGCTAAACATGCCCCCGGTCCTGGTATGCCGAGGCTCAATTGTAATGAACAGAATATCTTGAGACTGGCGATGCAACAACTGAGGCTGGGATGCGGTAACTGGTGTAATGTATACAGCAGTCAGACTGGATGAAATCAAATGAGAACAAGATAGGAAACTAAAAAGTCTTGTCAGACAGAAGACGGCCGTCGCCGGTGGACGGCAATCTTGATGCGAGTGGTGGCATTGCGGCATGGTTGATTCCACGTAGTAACAAGATCAGCCGGCTTCACCGAAGGATTCGTTGAGGAGGACACGGCTTTCTTTGATCTCTGATGGCACCTCGGCAAATCTCGGCAATAGTGAAAGAAAATCGAAAATATTTTTTCAGGTCTTTTCTGCGCGTATCGAGGCTGTAGAACGAAATGTAAAATTTGGTGCCGAAAAAAATTCTCGAGCCTGAGGGACCCCTCCCCCCCCCTCCCAAAAAGGAAATTTCTTATCTTCGAAGCCCCTTGGCGTCGCAACCCTGTCGATTTGAACGTAATGGTACAGTATACTCGGGGACAGGATTGGTAAACCTCGTCTTCCGGGAGTCACCGGCGTCAGCCAGATTCTCGACTTTCCGCAGCCGGATCTCAAGAGGCATGCACGACTTCGCGGTTTGAAGTGCGCCGTAAGGCAGAAACATGGTGAGAGCGGACGCGGGATTTTTTGGCGCTTCTGGCCTGGGGTATTGTGGTGGTTACGTAGTCGTCTTACTCACACACCGACATACATACCGGTTTGAACTGGCTGATTTCGGTTGAAATTTCGGATTAGTTCGGATCCAATTCGGATCAGCTCGGATTCCGCCGCCGCCATCCGAGTCATGCTGCGCATCACCGATCAGTGCCCACGTCACGGTCCTTCTGAAAAGCAGCTCGCTACCATATCGAAACCATATCTTCTGCCGCAGGCCTTCAATTTTGACGTGCGCGTAGTTGAGACACGCGCAGTCCCCGCAAACCTACGTGTGGCCGCCCAGTGTCTATCAGTGACTCAGGCGCAGCTCAGCCGGAACCGCGATAAAAGCAAGCCGTGAGCTCTTCCCTCTCACAACCCATGGTCAATTCTGCCGAGCCAACCCCACCTCCAGCTCCTTCTATGCGGCGTAAATTTCTTTTTTTCGGTTCTCGACAGGGCGACACTGCTGTCGAGGAAGCAAAACCCAAGGAGGAGCCCAAGATACCTCCGGCGTCTTTCTTCGCGCTCTTTCGGTACATAGTTTTGTCTGATTTTCGGAGCGTTAATCTCACGACCACGCAGATTTGCCACCCGAGGAGAAATATTGCTGGACGTACTTGGGCTCATTGCCGCCGCTGCTGGAGGCGCTGCTTCGGTTCGCGACGTTGATCTCCTTCCAGGAATCGTCCTCATTTACTTTTTAAGCCTGTAATGAGTATTTTCTTCGGCAAACTGACGCAAGGTTTCGTGGCCTTCACCCTGACTCTCGTGGAGGCCCAAGCGGGTTCTGCTGAGGCCGCACAGCAATTACCGATTGCTGCTGCGAACTTCCGGCATGCGTCGGCGAAAAGTGCTACCTACTTGACGATTCTAGGTATGTTCGCTAGCGCACATCGATTTATGGCTGTTCATGGCTCACGTCGCACAGGCCTCGGCGTCTTCGCGACTACCTATGTGTACATGCACATCTGGGTCGTTACCGCGGAACTTAGCGGCAAGCGCATCCGCGAGCGCTATCTTGCAGCTGTACTGCGCCAGGACCCTGCCTTCTTTGACACCGTAGGTGCCGGTGAAATTGTGACCAGGATCCAGACAGACACCCGTTCGTATTCGGCGCTGCGGTAGTCGCGTGCTAACATACGGAGCATCTAGATCTGGTGCAGCAGGGTATCTCAGAGAAGGTCGCACTGTCGCTTTTCTTCGTCTCTGGCTTCATCTCCGGCTTCGTCATTGCGTTCGCTCGCTCCTGGCGACTGGCCATCGTGCTCATGACGATGCTACCGTTCATGTCGCTCGTTGGGGCTCTTCTCGGAAGGCTCATGACGCGATTCACAGAGTGAGTTTATGCCGAAGCTCTTCCTGGAGTTCGTCCCTGACGCCGGCCTTAGATTATCTCTGAAACACGTTGCGGAGGTGTGCGACTTCCTTTCTTTTCTCCTCCTCCCCTAATCTCGTACTTCAGGGCGGGACGCTAGCAGAGGAAGCCATCTCTTCGATCCGCACCACACAAGCCTTTGGCACGCAAGAAAAGCTGGCGGCCCTTTACGAGGATTTTATCGGGAAGGCGCGCACGGTCGACGTTAAGGCAGCGTCTGCCCAAGGCCTCGGGATAGGCACCTTCTACTTTGCGATCTTCGCGTCTTACGGTCTAGGTATAACTCTCCTTGCTATGTTTAGAAGAAAGAAGACTCAAATTCTAAAGCATTTTCGTATGGTACTACGTTGATCAACCGCGGTGAAGGCACGTATACTCAGTTTGTTACTATACATGTGTGCTTCGCCTTACTGATATCGCGGATAGCGGACGCTGGGACGGTGGTGACGGTCTTCATGGCAATCCTAACCGGGACCGCGTCTCTAGTCGTCCTCGCACCCGAAATGCAAGGTACTCTTACTCTCTACATCTCCTATAATTCCGTTCCTCTCACCCAGTTCAATTATTGCACCCAGCCATCGTCCTCGCCATGGGCGCCGCCGGAAAAGCTCTTCCAAACCATCGACCGCGAACCCCTCATCGACTCCTCTGACCCCGGCGGGCTTAAGCCCTCTTCCGTGTTGGGTTCCGGCCTCCTCGAGCTCGAACACGTCACCTTCGCTTACCCCTCGCGCCCCGACATCCCCGTGCTCAAGGACATCTCCATCACGTTCCCTGCCGGTAAGACCACCGCGCTCGTCGGCGCTTCGGGGTCGGGGAAGAGCACGATTATCGCCCTGGTGGAAAGGTACGTAAACCCAAACCGAAAACCCAACTTGAACCTACATACAACCCTAAAGGTTCTACGACCCCGCCGTGGGTGTGGTGCGGCTGGATGGTACCGATGTGCGGGAACTCAATCTCAAGTACCTGCGCTCGCAGATTGGCTTGGTTTCGCAGGAGCCGACGCTCTTCAATGCCACCGGTGCGCCCTAAACTCCTTCATTCCTCCCACGTATCCTCAACTCCTGAAAATACATACTCCTCCCAGTGCGTGACAACGTCGCCTACGGGCTCCTCAACTCGCAGTACGCGGATCTCCCCGAGGCAAAGAAGTTCGCGCGCATCCAGGAGGCATGTATCAGCGCTAACGCGGATGCATTCGTGCGCGCGCTGCCGCAGGGATACGATACGATTGTAGGCGAGCGCGGGTTGACTTTGTCCGGAGGGCAGAAGCAAAGGATCGCAATTGCACGGGCGATTGTCGCGGACCCCAAAATCCTGCTCCTCGACGAGGCGACAAGTGCGCTTGATACGGCATCGGAGGGTGTCGTGCAGAGCGCGTTGGATAAAGCGCGTGCCGGTGCGTCAAGTTCAAGATCCCCCTCGCTCTGTCATTGCTAAGGTTCATGCTTTATTGCATACAGGGAGGACGACGATCGCTATCGCGCACCGGCTGAGCACGATTAAGGACGCGGACGCGATCTACGTTATGGCAGATGGCGCGATCCTGGAACATGGAACACACAACAAGCTGCTGGAGAATCCGACGGGTGTGTATGCGCAGCTTGTGGAGGCACAGAAGTTGCGCGACAACAAGGAGACGACTTGGGACTCGGGTGCCCCCGCGCCGGAGGACTACCACCCCGCCGCGGCCAAGTTGGATGAGAGTTCGGCCACATCGCGCGAGAGCTCGGAGAAACGGGGCCTTGATGTCACCCAGCCGTCCGCGTCCGCCAAGTCCACCTTGGGACTGTTCGACCTGTTTATTAAACTGACGAAGCTCAATCGGGAGTCGTGGGTGAAGTACGTTGTTGGATCTGTCTTCGCTGTGTGTGAGTTGTTCGAATTCCTTTGCAGCACAATGTTTTGCTACCGACTGAGGTCTTCTAGTGGCTGGCATGGTGTATCCGGCATACAGTGTGATATACTGTGAGCACTCCAGTGGTATTCGGTTTTTCAACCCTCGATACTGAAGAGCCCGGCAGCGAAGGGTATCCTCGCGTTCTCTTCTCCCGACGCGCATGCGAGCCGCTTCTCTCGTTCTCGAAAATACGTGTTTATTAATTATTTTGTTACAGGTCCGCCGTCATCTGGGCGACCGTACCGCTCTGTACATGTTCCTTGTGGCAATCGCCTCTGGTGTCATCATCGCCATGCAGAACTACCTCTTTGGCTCCGCCGCGGCGTCGTTCACCGCCAAATTGCGATTGCTGCTCTTCCGCGCGGTGCTCGGGCAGGAAAGTAAGTAACTGCGCCGTCCGTCTGTCATAGTGCACAGTTGACACTTTGACTTCGCAGTCCAATTCTTTGACAAGGAGTCCAACAATGTGAGTCTTGCTGCGACTGCTCGCTGCAGATGTTGACTTTTCTCCGCAGACCGGCAGCTTGACGTCGAATTTGAGTGACCAGCCGCAGAGAGTAAAGGGCCTGATCGGTATCACACTCGGCGCGTAAGTACATTCGCTCCGGCCACGGGCCCGGGATTCTTTCGAAATTAATTCATCTGCAGTATCGTAGAATGCATAGCGACCCTGGCGACTGGCTGGATTGTCGGGCTGTGAGTTGAACGATAGGGATTACAACCTTTCCTTACACATCGCAGAGTATTCGCGTGGAAACTCGGCCTCATTTCCATCGGTGAGTCGTTCAGTCTCCAGTTTTTCGCAGGAACAGTTCTCACAAAGATGCTAGCATGTTCTCCGTTGCTGTTCTTCACAGGATACATTCGACTGGTCAGTCTTGGCCTTCACTCTCAAGCCGAGCATTCGATTGATATATTTTTCACCTCAGCGCGTGATCGTCCTGAAAGACAAGGCCATCCAAGCTGCGCATGCCGACTCCGCCCAAGTTGCATGCGAGGCCGCAGGCTCGATCCGAACTGTGGCGGCGCTGACAGGAGAGGACTACTGCTGTTCCCGCTATAATAACAGTCTGGTGCCCCCCCTCGAGGACGCGCGGCGTGCGGCATGGCGGAGCGCGCTCCTCTACGCATTATCCCAGACCACAGTTTACTGGGTCATTTCCCTGATCTTCTGGTACGGAAGCATACTCGTCTCGCGCCAGGAAATCACCACATTTCAATTCTTCATTACTCTGAACGCGGTGCGTTTCTCCCCCCAGAGCTGAAAAAGATCTGACTGTTTGTATTGCCCAGGCCACCTTCGGCAGCATGAACGCCGGGTTCCATATTTTATTTCTCCTCTTCTGACCCTTTTTTTCTGATTACTGACAGGAACGTGTTCTCATTCGCCCCGGATCTCTCCACCGCGAAGACTGCTGGTGCCGCCATGATGCAGCTCTTTGCATCTGGGCCCGGGATACCGCCGCCTGCCAAGAGCCCAACAGAGAAGGACTCAGAGAATTATATGGGGCAATTGAGATTCGACGATGTACACTTCAATTACCCAACGCGACCAGGGATCAACGTTCTCCGGGGACTCTCCTTTGAAGTGAAGCCCGGGGAGTATGTCGCACTGGTCGGCGCTAGCGGGTCAGGGAAAAGCACTATGTAATTTATCCCTCATTTTATTGTGCCCTTCTGCTGACAACGAAATTTAGCATCCAGCTCATTGAACGATTCTACGAACCTCGCGCCGGGCGAATCAGTGTATGTTATTTTCCGAGGCAAAGTCCCGCAATGCTGATTGACTCCCAGGTGGATGGAGCTGTAATCGACACCTGGGCTATTGAGGAGTATCGCAGTCGCGTGGCTTTGGTGTCGCAGGAACCGACTCTATATGTGGGGACGGTGAGTTCCTCTCCTATCAATTGGCGATACGATTCTGAAAGGGACAAGGTCCGGTTCAACATCCTTCTCGGTGCAGTGAAGCCCGAGGCCCAGGTTAGCCAGCAAGAAATCGAAGACGCTTGTCGGGATGCGAATATCCTAGAGTTCATCCAATCTCTTCCAAAGTTCGTAATATCTCCCAATCTTTGTTTGACGTTTCGTTCATTATTTTGTCTACCAGGGGTTTTGAAACAGAGGTTGGTGGAAAGGGCAGTCAGCTTAGTGGCGGTCAGAAGCGTGAGTATTTTCTCTATCATGAGGTCGTGAGTGGGTTCTCAAGTCTACAGAACGGATTGCCATTGCGCGGGCCCTGATGCGGAATCCGAAGCTTCTCCTTCTCGATGAGGTCGGTTCTTAATTCCAAGGTCGCGCACTGGAAATAACACCTTTCCCAGGCCACTTCCGCCCTCGACTCGACGTCAGAGAAGGTTGTGCAGCAGGCCTTAGACACGGCGGCCAAAGGGAGAACAACGATCAGCATCGCACATCGTCTCAGTACTATTCAGAATGCAGACCGAATGTGGGTTTTCTTTTCTTTTCGGGAGCTTCGACTGATAGTCTGTCTATCTGGAAAGATACTTCATCAAGGAGGGCGTAGTGAGCGAATCAGGGACACACGACGAACTCTTGAGGCGGAATGGAGATTATTCTAGTTTCGTGCGATTGCAGGCCCTGGAGATGACGGATAAATCTTAAAGGATGTTCTATCGATGTATACCCTCAATGCAAATACCCCTGCTCACAATACTGTAACGTTGCCCATCAAGGAGGGTATAGTACGTCGCGTACATAGAGAGGTTGAAAACTGGCCGGCGGTCATCGGGTGACTCATTTCAGATGCAGCGTTTCACTTGTCCTAAAGCCGACTATCCAGGAGGATTTGTGTGTGGTTCCGGGTGATTATTAATATGGCATGCCCTTCTAAACCCTAGATCCAGATTTGCAAACCCATAAAGAAGAAATTGTGGTGGTCCGGTGGATCCATACTACTGTCCCCGGTAATTGTCGATGCTCAAAACGGGCGAGCGGGTCCTTCTGATAGCTATTAGCAGCTGAACTCGTCCGCTTTGACCCTGGTTCACGTTCAACGGGGCATATGACGGTGTCGTTGATGGGGGATGGTGCTGATGTGCCGTGTCTGGATGTCGTGTGCCGCATATGCGAGGTGCGTGTTTGCCGCATCTGTTCAATCCCGGAGTCGTCCCGAGAAAAGGCGAATGATCGGCCCGAGTCCAATGACCAGTACGTCCCAAACCCCGGCTTCAACCTCACTTCAAACCCGTCCCTCTAATTTCAAGACCAGGCGACCCTCTGCCAAACTGCCCCGCTAGTTACCCAAGCCCGTACCGACTTGCTTTCTTTCTGCCTCGTCCGACGTCTGCTTCCGTGCTTCCGTGAGCGCCCTCTTCAACAGATCGAGGTACGAGATCATTTGTCGAAGCGTCGCGCCCTCCTACGTCCAATGTTCTCGCGAAGAGGAAGAGTGGATGGCAAAGAAAAAAATGGCTTGACCGTTGGCCACTCGCTTCGTCGGCTGTGTGTGGAAGAGAAAAAAAAAGTCGCGTATCGGAACGATCGCGCGCAAAAGAAATGCTCATCGTGACGAGCGACTCGGATGGCACAGCAAACGAGGAGCAATATTGTTTGGAGTTCGTTCCTTCGCCGGCCGGTATTTCTCGTGAGAATTTATACATGCAAAGCAAACGCAAAGAGCTTTCTTTGTTAGATTCCCATTTCTTTTTTCACCTCTCCTCCGACCAAGCCCGAAAACACATCAACACAGCCACGGGGTTCCTTTTCTTCCTCTGCAACCACACCTATCCTGACGCCCACGAGGAACTTCAAACTGCCCTCAAACTTCAGGCTAAATATTAGATCTTTAGAGCTAGAACTCGTAAGTCTTACGTTGCGAGGCTAGATTTGTTCTGAGTTCTTCTACTTGGCAGTTGCCACTCAGCGTCAAACTCGTTCGATAACGTTTCTGCGACGTTGCTGCGACACAATCTTTCTTACTGATCTTAAAGTAGTAGACCTTGGTGAGCGGTGACCTCCTCCGAGTCCTGGCCGAGATCTGTTGCTTACCCCGACTGCCACCCAGCATCTGGGCCGACATTGTTGCCACACAACAACATGGACATCAATGCCACCGCCGTTGAGGTTGTCGATACGACAGAATCTACTCGGTCTGGCTTGGCGCGCGCGGAGGGCCTGTGGCTGAACGATTGCGGACTCATCCTACAGGCCGAAAGCACCCTCTTCCGCGTCTCTGGCGACCTCCTTGCGCGCCAATCACCTGTATTCCGAGACCTCTTCTGCCCCCCACCGCCTCCGGATGCGGATATGACCAACGGGTGTCTCTATTCTCTTATCTGACAGCGCGGTGGATGTCACGGTATTTTTGAAGGCGTTGATATACTATGAGTGCGTTATCAAACATATTTCCTCGTGGTGTCCTCACTAACACTGGGGCGACAGTTTCTTTGAACCTTACCCTGCCCCGACGACCCATTCTGTTCTTTTGGGCGTCCTCCGACTGAGCCATAAATACGAGGTGAAAGCGTTGCGTAAACGCGCCCTAGGCCATATTTCGGCGTTTCACCCCACCACGCTCTCCGAATACGAGGCCTTGGCCTCCGGTGGGAAGTTTCCGCATTGGTACGAAGAGCTCCACAAGTCCGGAGATTTTTCGACAGTCGTAACTCTGGCGCGTGAAGTTTGCATCGACTGGATTCTCCCCGTGGCCTTCTCCCGAGTTTGCGAGTTCACCCCGATCGAGGTGATCATAACCGGGGAGATGGAACTGCCGGACAAAATCTCTGTCATGGACGCCTGCCGCACGCTGGAAGGTGCTACTGTGACCAAAATGCTCAATTTTCTTTGGCCGACCGGCGAGACAGAGGCCTGCAGCTCACCGGAACGGTGTGACCGGTCGAGAATTGAGTGTCGACAAGAAAGCGCGCCACAAGCCGATGCCGAGTATGGCTCCTCCGAACATCGAAGAAGAAACAGACCACAGGCGCGAGTCGTTTGCCGGCCTGGTTAGATATGCGAAAATCCTCCATTGACTATTCTACAGTGTGTTTGAGGTCGTCCCATGCAATGCCTTGTCGTCGTCTAACCGGCATCTAATTACGTCGAGAACAACGACTGGTTGGCCATCGTCTGGGTAAAGAACTGGAACGCAGCTTGGCCCACAGCCAGGCCCGTGTTCTGTTTCTCTCGACATGAGCCAAATGCGAAAGAAATCGAGCGTGAAAGGAGGGTCTGACCTTGTAGGCCGGGACCTCGTGCCCAGCGGCGGCAATCCTCACGTACGAGAAGGTGCCGGCGGTCTTGAACTGACCCGCCTTGTGCCCGTTGACGGTGTATGTCGTGAACGCCTGTTTGTTGAACTCGGTACTGAAGTCGGTCTTCATGCTTGCGAGCTGCATAACATGGTGTGTTGGTTAGCCCGAGTGGCACGAGTACGTAAGAGCGATGCGCACCATGTCCTCGACGCCCTGGTAGTTCACGATGAAATCCTATCGTGGGGTGAATATAGAACGCGGAAGAGGGAAGATGGAAACGCACAGCATCGCCGTTGTAGATGAGAACCCGGATCCCAGCGTCCACGACGCTCTCGAGCGCGGGGAGTTGGCTGCGCATCCAATCGCCTGCAAGCGGGACAGGTGTTGTTCGCATCAAGACGAAATTCCCGCGGAATAGAGGACGCACCAGTCTCCGCGAAGTTGTTATACACATCATCGTTCGTCATTTGCCAGTCGACCTCCGCGCCGATGGTGTCTGCGATGGAAGCGAGGTACGAGGTGATGTCAGGGGGGTATGGATCGTCAGAGCCAGAGGGGACATAGTAGACCTGCCAGCATTGGAGTCAGATTTACGGTTTCACGGCAAGAAGATTATATTCACATCATGGTTTCCGGCGAGCGGTGAAAGAATATTGTTGTTGCAGTAGTTTTGCGCGGCGGAGCAGACAGAGTTCGAACCACCGTTGCCGCACGAGGTGATCTAGGGCAACCAGTAATTATAAGGACCCTGATTGAACGCACAGGGCTAATAGTAAACGTACTTGAGCTTTGCAACCCTTGCTCGAGCTCCACGAACTGTTTGCAGACTTGATTGTGGACGCGGAGACGAGGGTACCGTATGGGTTCGAGTTTGCGTACGAGATGTACCCGGGGTATTGCGAGATTGGGTCCTATTCAGGAGTTGAGCGGCGTCAGTGGGGTAATAAACTAGAAATAATTACAGTAAGTCCGTTCCCAATGCCTAGGGTCTTGAGGTTGAGCGTCAGGCCAGTAGCGGTCCCTGCGGCAATTGCAGCGTTCTGCGAAAGGAAGTAGGAGGCGAATGCCGGGCCGTAATGACCTTGGGAGGGTTAATCGTTCAAGTGTCTGTTGACAAGTGAGTAGTACCAACCTCCATATCTGTTGAGCTGGCTCAGCAAGGGATATCAGCGGCGGGAGGATGGACGCACGACTCGGTCCAGATCGCAAGATCGTTGGCAGCGAGGTGGGAAAACCGGGAATCAGCGAGGAAAATCTGCAAGAATTTCCAGATGTCGGAGGCAGCTTCCTCTGAGGTGCCAACGCTCTCCGTCCCATGCGAGAAACCAACACCGATGGGCTGGTCGATGAAGAGCATGTTCGAGTTGGTGTTCCAGGAGTGCGGGTTGAGAGTGACGCTCTCGCTGTTGTTCGTGATACGGCACGGACCGAGCTCCTGCAGTAAACCAATCATACTGGAGCTCCCGGGCTAGATGGGCGGTGCTAAGTTCTCGGCAGGCAGATGAGGCTAGGCAGACGAACACCACCGTTGAACCAAAGCGAGAGTGGAGCAGTGGAGGCGTTCTGACGAGCATCGAAATACCAGAACCTGGATAACAAGATGAGCATGAACATTATACGGCTTAACTACGCGAATGTCGTACCAGACACTCTCTTTCGATGTAAGGTCCCCGTAGCCAGAAGCCTGGTAAACATTCTTTGTCGTCTCTGGTGAAGAATATTTAATTATCCATGGTTCAATGTGTCAACAGGAAGGTGTACCACAGACGCCGGAGTTTTCTGTCACACGCAGCTTCCCGGGGGTCGTTGCAAATTGCTTAACAGTGTCTGTCTCAACCTTTACTGTCTTGTTGCCGACGCCGCCCACAACACCATTGCGAATGGGAACTTGTCCAGCGCTAGGAGTTACAGCGAGGGCAGATATGGGCAGCAACGCGAGACCGGAGACCCAGGGGAACAGCATGGTGCGGCTAGCGACATGAGAAGGCGTCCTTGAGGCCTTATATGTTGTCGACGGCAATGTCAGCGTAGCAAATATCACAGATGCGCAGACGCGTTATCTTAAGTATCATGTGGAGGAAGGCCAGACGCCCTAGAATGCATGCGGAATAAACCCGCAATCAGAGTCCTTCACAGCAGGCCGCATGGCCGAAGTTGGCAGTGGTGGCAAAGTGGTGGCAACTGGTGACGGGGATCAATGGGTCTGTTTGGCTGCGGACGTGTCACGTGCCGGATCGCGTCGCGTCGCGTAGCGCGTGCGGTCACGGTCCACAAAATTAATTGAAGGCTGACAAAGACTCATTGGTAGGCCTACAGAGTTGATTAAGTATACCTATCTATAATGGCGCGTCGTAGTCCTCAAACAGCACAAATAACAACATTTATGATTTACTAAACACCGTTTCTCCTGCATTTCGCTCCCGCTTCAACATAAATCAAACTCAACTACTGAACCGCCACAAATTCAGCACGGCAGGAACCTACAGTGTTGCAAGATGGTCGCGCGAACGTACGGCGGTTACAAGTTTCGATTGAGGCAGTGCGGACTCGAGCGACGCGGGAGCGTAGTGAGCACAGGATTTTAGTAACGGTATCGCTACGATTATGGATACGCGGAAGAAACGCCTGCCGCGTTTCTTCTTCTTACCAGTTCATCCCATCCCGGAAGGTTACAGAGTGCGGGGAGATGGTCCCACAGGGATTGGAGTCCTTGCTGATGCCCCTCCCTCATGTCCAAGAGGCAACGGGGACATACACCTGTGAGCTTCTCTTCAAACTCGCCCCACAGGGTGAGATGTCCCAAGGCGGTGCGAAGCCAGTCTTCCACCACGGTATGCGCCAGCAACCTGGATTTAACACAGTTATCCACCTCACACCCATTGAAGGGTGGTTGTAGAAGCCGCAGAACTAGGGAAATCACTAGGCTCGTGACCAGCCTGCCTACACAGCAAATCTTCAGTGCAAGCACTGTGCCGTAGGCAGGCTGGTACTTCTCGTTATGGGTCAAAGGGCTGAGCCGGAGTTTGAAAAATTTCCCCGAAGCTGGCTGACTTGCAGCTGTTAACAGGTTGGTGACGCCGTCTGGCATTTAATTGGCTTGGCACCTTCGTTCGATGAGTTCTACTTATCCTTCTTTCAATCAAGCACGGGCCAATCCCCGTTTCTTTGGCAGAGAGGAGTGTCTACTTACCTCGCTCTCAATACCCAACAGGTCTGAAGGCTTGAGACAAGACACTGGTGAAACGCCGAAAGAGTTAAATGCGAACTGAATGTTAAATGATGATAGAGTACAACATGTGTTGAAACAGGAGAAAAACTATGTAAGTGAAGTAAAAGTATTGTCCATAAAGTCATGAGGTGGTCCATAAAGTTCAACGTGAAACATAGTCTCTGGCGCCGGGGAACACACTAGTGGAGGAGAGCAACCGCCGCTAGCCCAGAAATCAAGCTCACAACTGCAACTCCTGCGTATTCCCAGTCACCCCCATATCCGATGTGACGTGAGGCGTTTGAGCTGGACCCCGTAGGCGAAGAAGCTGTCAAAAAATAAAAAATAAAAAAATGAAAGAAAGAAAGGGGCAACATGAATCATGTTTCGCACTTGAATGGTCTGGCTGCGTACCTGGACCCGAACTCCCTTGGGATGCGCCGCTAGTAGCGGGGCCCGTAGTCGTAGAGCCCCCGGTGACCGAGGGTGGCACCGTACCGATTGCGCCGGACGTCAGCGATGCAAGCGCGATACCGTTTCCGATGCTCGAGGTAGTCACACAGTTCGACGAGGATGGGGTGCTGAAAGGTGTGCTAGGAGTAACGGTGTCGCCAACCTAGTCTTCCGGTCAGACTCCACAAAATATATGATCGTCGATAAATTTCATCGCGAACCGTGTACGGTGTCGTCTCCCCGTTGCTCCCGGTGAAGACACCCGTGAAAAATTGGGCGAACGTCGAAAAGCTAGTCGTTCCATCGACGGTCGCGGTGGGATACCACCCAGGGGGGTATGCAACGTCGGCGTCGCAGCTCTCGCTGAGGGTCTTGATAAATGTGAGAGGAAGCCTCGTAACGGTACGACGCACAAGGTGCCGGGGGGGTTGTACGTCCCGGGCATCACAAATTCACAACCCATCTCGTCAAGCTCATGCCAGCACATAAACATCGCGGCGTATGTACTGTTGGCATTTGTGCACGCGCGAACACAAAACTATAAAGGCAACGATAAACCAGAGACAAAAGGATGGGCCAATTCGCATAACGGACCTGGTTGTAATCAATAAACATCATCCATTCCGCGATGGGTTCGTCCAAGCCATCCACAATATTGGTGGTGACATTCCCTGGCTAAAATCAGCCACAGACATTGTTCTCTTTCAGCATTAATCGTACCTCCGACGGGATTCCCTGCGCCGGTGGCGCCGTGTGGGTCGAGCTCACCGCCCTCGTCTCCGGACTGGATGTTGAGCTTCGTGAAATCGCCGGTTCCCATTATTTGGACATAGAAGTCGGTCTTCAGGAAGGAGACGCCAGTAATCGTCCCGTCCGGTATCACCCGGGCATTATTGCGTGGCTTGGTACACCAAGCAACCTCCTCAGTCTGCAACCACGGATAAGGTACTCAACGCGTTCTAAATTCTGAGACCAATTAGATGCACCTACCTCAGTGTCTGCGATGGTCTGTGGACCCGAAGGTGGGGCAAAGAGACAAAAATCGTCTGCGGAGAGGCAGTATGACGCGGGTCATGCATACGATGAACAGGAGATATACCTATGGAGTTCAAACTGAGTAAACGAGCCATGGAAGTTTGGTTAATCGTCGTAGGCCTTCAAAAAGTTCATCAGCGTCTAAGATGGTATTACGCTGGCTTCGTACCCCGTCGGAACGGGTGGGTTCGTCACGCCCTGGGTGCCTGAGGAACACGAGGTGACGGGTGTTAGTCCTTCTTGAAGACTGTCAAGAAACAAAGACTAGATTCCTGTTGCAATAAAGCCATGATGACGGAAGGAAGGAAAGAGCTCGAGCTAATAAAAGAATGCTGCGGATGTTTCCAGTACTCTCACGGCGGGCTATTATTGTCGATTTCAACTCCACCTCGGTTGTGAACGCTGCGAGCGGCATAGTTCAAGTTGGGATGGTCTAGGAGGTGGAAGATCCACCGAAAGCGTCCGTAAGACCTATTTTTCAGGCGGGTTTTGAGCCAACTACACTCCGAAAATATCAGAAAAGCACCAAAAATACTTGAAGTGACGATTTTAGATGGGCGCCTGACCACCTCCGTCAGACCACGAGCGCGGACGAAACTGAGGCATGAGGAAAAACACGAATCGTCGTGTTCCGACTCCGTTTCGGTGACGATGATGGTGATGTTGAACCTTCAACCAAGCATTTTGAACCAAAGTTGCATTTGAACATCATTTGAAGAAGAGACAGCAGCATGTCCAAAGAGCATTGCCCGCCTTCATTTGTATATCGCGGTTTGCATATTGCCTTTTTCTTTCAGTCAAAGGAGAGGGTTTAAGGTGGATGGGCAATATGGGGGTGTTGTGATTGCCCATGGTTAGCAAACAAGCCGGACCGGACTTGCGCTACGCGACGCGACGCGCAGCGCCGCCTTGTATTCTCTCGCCACTCCGTTCGTCTCGCCCATCCATCCTCCTTTTCATCCATTCATCTCGTCCTCTTACATAAATGACCTTGTACTTTCTGCGCAGTATATAACGGCCTGCGAGTCGCAGTGTAGACATCCGCGTCTCACACTGCGCTCGCAGTTTAATAGCAGATCACTTCGTCGCTCACGAATTTTTTGTCCCCACCCGCCGTCCCTATTACAATTTCTTATATCATTTTCATTCTACTTAGCTACTGTTACATAGTGTCCCTAGTAGCTGGCTTGAGTCTGATCCATGATCAGCTCGAGAGCTTTCGGACCCAAATATCTTGATTTGATCCCAAAAGCGCTGAACCTCTTCCTTCTCTCTCTTCCTCAGGATCGCGACGGAGGCTACTCAATCAATTCAGGCGCACCACGTGACCACAACGCGTACCATACCTCTCCCAAACACAGCACAACAAAGCAAACCTCGCGTCTCCATCGAACATCAACAGAATTATGGTTTTAAATCTGTCTACATACCTATCTATGTACAGCATGAATGAGCATTGTCCCAGAGAATGAATGAAAGGAGAAACGACCGGAAGCGACAGCAGGTACAGATGGCCTATAAAATTATAATCCGATGCAGTGAGCCGCGGCGTGAAAGCGAGTGTTTGTAAGTGGGACAGGCGGTTAAAATTCCGAGCACAGGCCTCTCACTAAGCGTAGAATATTGAGTCAACGAACGGAAGTAAATGCTAGTGGAGAGGTTGTGTGTTGAGAATGCTCACCAGGTTGCGTTTAATGCAGGAGGAAAACGGCGGCAAGGCCGGAGACGAGGCTCACGAGGGCGATGCCGAAGAACTCCCCACCATACGCGATTTGCGCACCGCGGAATGCAGCGCTGGAGCCGGAGGCTTTAGGGGCTGCAACAAAAACGAAACAAATCAGTCGTCAGTCCCGGGAATGCTACCATAGTAAACGCACCTGAGCTCGCAGAGGAGTTATTGGAACCTGAACCGGCGCCGGCGCCACCAGCAGAACCGGCATTCGAACCAGCATTCGAGCCAGCGTTCGAACCCGAGGTCGGTTTAGTCGTAGCGGATGTTGAGAGACGGCTGGCCCCAGCCCCGGTAGAGGTTGCCGCAGCGGGGGTGGAGGCAGTCGCGCCGGTCGCGGCGGAGCCGGCGGCCGTGCTGGTAGAAAACCCCGGCGGGGGGGCGGTGCCGACGGCGCCAGCAGTCAGCAACGAGGGGGCGATGCCGTTCGAGATGGTGGCCTGGGTGACACAGTTCGACGAGGAGGGCGTGCTGAAAGGGGCTAGTATCGGGGTGAGTATTACGGTGTCCGAAGAGAGAGGAGGAAGGCAGGGAGATCGCGTACCATCTGGGGTGACGGTGTCGCCGACCGTATAGGGCGTGGGTTGCCCGTCGGCACCGGTGTAGATGCCCGTGAAGTACTGGGCGAAGGTGGAGAAGCTCGTCGTGCCGTCGACGACGGTCGGGTACCAGCCTGGAGGGTAGGCGACGTCTGCCTCGCAGGTCTCGCTATGCACAGTGCCCAATTAGCGGGCGAAAAGGTGGTAGGTAAAAGAGCTGAAACGCACAAAGTACCGGGGCCGTGGTAGGTTCCAGGCATAACGAAGTCGCAGCCCATAACATCGAGCTCGTGCCAGCACATGAAGGCCGCGCTGTAGGTCGCGTTGGCGTTGGTGCACGCGCGGAGACAGAACTAGCGCGCGGTGGTCAGCGCACTCGAAAACCAACCAACCGCAGACTCGGGATAAAATCGTACCTGGTTATTCGCCATGTAGAGCATCCACTCGGCGATAGGCTCGTCGATTCCGTCGACGATAGTGGTGGTTACATTCCCTGCCGCCGTATCGTTCAACACCCTTCCATCTCTGTGGTCAACAAAAAAAAAGGAAGCCCACCTCCAACAGGGTTCCCAGCCCCAGTCGCCCCGTGCGGGTCGAGCTCGCCTCCGCCGTCATTGCCGGCGGCGATATTGAGCTTGGTAAAGTCTCCGGTGCCCATGATCTGCACGTAAAAGTCCGTCTTGAGGAAGGAGACCCCCGTGATGACTCCGTCGGGGATAACACGGGCATTGTTCCGCGGCTGGGTGCACCAGGCGACTTCAAGCTCCTACAGAACAAATTAACAAAATTCTTCAGAGAGGGAAAATGTGGAGAGGGGGGATAGACATGAGGACGAACCTCAGTGTCCGAAATCTCAGCAGGGCCGGTGGGTGGTGCGAAGAGGCAGAAATCGTCAATGGAGTTCACGCTCAGCAGCCTACGCGTAATTAATGTGCAATTCGAGACAGACGGGGGAGGAAGGGTCACGCACCGCGCCATGGAGTTTTGATTGATGGTTGTCGGCATCGTCGCGGTCGGCGGGTTCGTCGTGCCTGCACTTTGCTATCAATACCAGTGGCCAACAAGGGACGCAAGCGCACCCTGGGTTCCTGTTGCGATGACGCCGGCGGGGAAGACGGAGGCTGCGGCGCGCGCGGAGGCGACGGCGGTGGAGGCCACCAGCAGGGAGAAAAGCATAATGATGAATGAGGGAGGGGGAGAAAGGGATGGATGGGAAGTGCGCCGTGGTGGCTTGTTATGTATTATCAGGAAGCGGGCAAAATCGTCCGCGCCATCAATCACTGACATGGTAAGTCCACGCGATCCCCACGCGATCTGGTTGTTCAGCGCGCAACGTCGTGAGCATGTCGCGAGCCATTTTCTTTTGTCAGGTATGTAGGGTTCATCTGGAATCCACTTAGCTTTGGTCTGCAGACAACTGAGGCCTGCGTCCTAGTCCGCGGTGTGGGATCGTACTGTCGCTTTCCCTGTTTTGGCGCCGTTGCTTTGGTCGGACTCGCTTGTCCCGGAGACAACCGGTCGGAGTCGGAGACGCTGGCGGTGCCGTACTATATAAATTGACGGGCTGAAACGACCTTGGCAGGAAGGGTCCGATTCGTCCGAAGGCAGGTTTCAACTTCGACCATCCACGTCATGGATTCCCAAGACAGCGGAGAACACCGGTGAGAATAGAGAGCGTGGTCGAGGATTGAAAGACCCCCTCGCGTTTGGGGACCTACTCTCGAAGTATGAGCGCTTTCAAAACACGGTGCTGTCAATCTCGACGACGAGTGGACATCCATACATCGTGTCCGCGTCCGTGGGAGTGGGCAGAGACAACATCTCCCTGAAGAGGGGGAATGAAATGCGAGGAAGTCGCGCGAAACACGAAAGAGGGTTTTTTCGGCTTGGATAATGGGCCCACAGTCCTCGAATAACAATCCCTCGGCGCGAGTAAGGGTGTTTCACATATCGATATCCAGTTTTTCGTTGTCGTTGCGCAAGACAGAAGTGTTAGGTCACGCACGTCACGGCACCACTTTGTCCTTGCTTGTCCATCACTGATCGAAATCCCAGCATCTCCCATTGTCATTCCAAGTTTCGTCGTTCTCAAATTGAAGCCCTCAATAGCTCGTTCTTGGGACCTGGGACAACATGGGCGTAGACACGAACGACCCTTCAAAAAAGGGGACTCCGAGCTCACTCGCGCAGAAGGGGTTTGGTTCCACTCCCCCGTCTTGGAGGCCCCGTGAAGCTCCTGCCAAGGGTTGTCCGCCCAAAACCGCCGATTCTGCCCTCAAATATTCAATTTTTTGGCCAGTTTGGGGCCTCGAATATCCAAAATCGGACAAGGGTGGACCAAAAAAAAAAGCGCCCGCTGGCTTGAACTCGTGAGGTCCAGATAGCGTTCTAATTGAAGGGCAGGCGCTACAGATCGATTGTCAACAAATCTACCTCCGTCGACCGCCGAAGCAGCCTTTGCAAGTTTGACCTGCCTTATGGTCGGCCACCCGGGCGTCAGATATCCAATTTGCGGACAAGGGCTTGAAAATCTTCAGCTTAAATATCCAATTTTAGGACAAGGAAAACGCAAAATTTCGGCCTCAAATATCCAATTTTCCGGACAAGCCTTGGCAGGAGCCTCACGGGGCCTCGTCTTGCGAACATGCTATCGCTTCCGGGACCCGGGCGCCGCCCATATGATGGCCCTTCGTGCGGCTGTTTTTCTCAAGGCCCTAGTGGCGTTTCAGAGTCCCACCCTATTCACCGATGCTAAATCCTTTGGACCAGTTTCTTCAAATCATATCCCGCTCCGACGACTCTTTCTATTCCTACCGGCTCCCTATGAGACACAAATACGAGGGTGGACTTTCAAAACGCACACTCACATGTTGAATTATCGAGGTACTACTTGCACACACAACCTGTCAATTCTGAGTGCGGCACACTTTGTTGCCAGGTGCCGTTCCTGTGGACTAAATTTGTCCATTAATTGCCCTCGAGTATTGCCTTTGGTACATGCCGGGCTCTGACTCCTCCACGAATCTATATTCACGTTATTTCACCCCTGTCGCGCAGATGTATCGAATGATCCATTTACTTGGTTCCGCCGATCAGTGTTAGCTTCAGCCAAAGCTCGGGACACTCCATCCGAACTTCCATGTCTCCTCGACTGCACACCCCCGTCAGCTTCGACTATGACCTCCCGTAAGTTCTTCTTGAACTCAAAGGCTTATAGACCGAAATCCTTTTTCAGCGCCTTCATGTTAGCCGTTACCGTGATCAGTGCTGTATTTACCTCGCTGATTCTGGGTATCTGCCTGTGGGCTGCGTGGACCCCTGTGTCGAGACCACATCTTAACCGTGTCAGTTTTCGGCTCCTTATGTACGCATTGGTAGCGAAGTGCGTGAATTCCGCGCACCTTTTCCTCGTGTCCTCCTGACCGATGCGATTTCAGTCTTGGCTACACCCTGTGCGCCAGCTACACAAACAAACTAACCTCAGGAGCAGCGTGCAGTGGCACTGCATGTTTCGCCAACGTGAGCATGTTTTTCGACGGGGAATCGTGTTTAATTCAACTCTTCGTTTTTCCAGACCTGTATCTTATTCGCTGCAATTATGTTCTTCTGTATGGCGCTAAACCTTCAGTGAGTGACAGTTTAATATCGCGTCGTGGTTTGCTGGTCACAACGTCCCCTTAGCTTGGTGCTGGTGCACGGCGTGAATGGCCAGAGCATGGAGAAATATTATGTTTCGGGCGCGGTAGTGATGCAATATTCCGTCATACGCTGTCGGTGTCTTCGGGTTCGTTTCTTGCTTTCATCTCCGCTGTGCGAGTATACAATTTTTGATGCAGATACAATGAGGTCACCCACTGGTGTTGGTTCCGTAGCTCTGAGGTCGCCGAGCGATTACGATGGTGGATGTTTTCGATAGGCCTGTGGCCATTTCTCCTGTCGGCGGGCAAGTTGTTGGCATTCTTTACCATCGTGGGATCCATGGTGAGTTCCCATTTTTCAGGGCAGATAGTTAATTTTTCATGGTTATTCGAGATTCTACGCTATCGTGTGAAGTCTGCAATTTCAGCTGGATCTTCCGTGCCCAGAATAACACTGACACTCCCAAAATCGCCTATCGTTGCATACCGCAACATAATTTTGCGAATCGGCGAGTCGGGACAATAATTTTCGTGTGCTCCGACTGATTCACCACCAGGTTTATATCCACTCGTGGCCTGTTTCTTCACCGTTACCATAGGTTCTATCGATCTCCATAATATTATTATTCACTCATACGGGACAGAAGCGGTTAGTTTCTTCTTCAAAGCGATCTTCCGATTTCTCATTTGTCTTCCCCCTACTAGGATTGGAGATTGTCTATTCTTCTCAAGTTGCTTTATACGCTACGGCCGATGGCATATACCCTCCTCGCCGCAACCGACCCTGTGCGTCATCACTGAACCTGCCCTCAGGATGTTGGCTCTTATGGCCGCGTAGTCTTTGTTGCGTGCTCTGCGTGCGCTCCGTGGTTCCAACAAAGCATCCCCTAAACCGATCAGTGTTTCCGGGAGATCCGAGTCAAGCATCACCCGTTCCACCGCCCGCCCATTGACGAACTGTGACACCGAAGCGGAACCCAACTCCACCACAACAGAAGAAAACTCAGATGAGTCTGAGGAGAGGTTTACTCGGCAGATATAATCTGATTTCTTCGAACTTGTTTCCTGGTACCGTCTTACACTAGGGGCAAGGACCCACGCACATGAAATCCATGTGCGATAAACGCAGGTCCATCGCAGATGGACCGGAGATATCACGACAGCTTGCCAATGGTTCTTTACTACACAAAGGCAAGACAAAGGTAGACAAAGGGCAGGACCAGCCCAGGGCATGATTCCCTGCACTGGGGAAATCTCCCCTGCCCTTTGTCTGGCCTTTGTCCATCCTTTGTGTATTAAAGAACCATTGTTAAGTCTTTATATTACCTTTCGATATTTCCGGTCCATCTGCGTCGGACCTTCGTTTATCGCACATGGATTCCAAGTGCCTGGGTTCTTGCCCCTAGTGTTAGGTCCCATTGGCAGGTGACAGGATAATGTAAAACAACCGGGGCCGGTCAGCTACCGATCACAAAGAATACTTTATTAATGAATATATTTACTTGTTATAAACTCCCTTCCACTCTCTGAACCCTGCACTGAGCACAAAAAATAGAAAAAAAAACCGTCAAAATGCCAAGCCATGTCATTGAACTTCCTGGCTGTCCAGTGATTCCCAATCTAGGACGCGGCAAGGCAAAACCACGATACATATTCTGACTCGGATATCTATTATCAAGCCCAAAGCAGGCACCAGGAGTTGCCCGGAGGGCTTCAGTATCTCAAAACGGGTTTAATCTGAGCTCAATGTTACATGAAGGGAAATCTTCGTCAAATAGATTGTGAGGTCATTAGGGGCAGTCAGAGTAAAGGATTAGGCATGGATTATCATTGATTGATGTCTGACCGACCTTCAACCTTCCAAAGCGAAAAAAGGCCTAACTTCTGGCCTCCTGGAAGGCCTGGAACCGTCATCATCATCATTAGTCAATTTATTGCGTTGTATGTGGGCCGGTAATGGCTACGACAGCAGTACGCTAAGTGATGCTATGTATCTACGGGTTGGTTGTCTGTATCATATTTCTAAGGTAAGAGAGGAAGAGAGTACGTATCGCGGTAAACAGTCATATGTAGGTATCTCATCTATATCTAAGGTTTCGGGTATCGTGAGGGGAATTGGTATCGCATTAGTGGATCTATGTGAGCGTTTGAATTATATGTATGTATAGTAGGAGAGGGAAGGAAACTCAGAGGAAGAAAAGAGAAAGAAAATAATAAAGCAGATACTCAGCTGATTTCATCGAAAACGACCTGTTGCCTCCACGAACGCGGCCACCGGCTTCAGGAGTTTTGGGTTGGACGGGAAAGGAGAGAGGTGGAGGGACCCGAAAAGCCCCACCTCCCGGCAGGCCACATGTAGGAGCTGGCGCAGCGGCTCCCATCTTGGGCACTCAAGCATGTAGTGTGCTCGCGTCTACTCTACCAAGTTGTAGGGAGGCAACAGCTCAAGGACCGTGACAATGGCCGTTGCCTATTTTTTAGGCAACCGCGGGACCGTGAGTCGTGACCGTTGCTTCAAGAGGCAACAGGATTAATTTTTCCAAGGCAGATTGGGGTGAGTTCAGAGATCCTGTGCACACATCCGGTGTATGGGAGATGTTCTGGTGAGCCTCGTGCCACTTTACCCTACTTCCAGGGCCAGCAGATTTTTTTAAGCTATTTTTTTCTCTATGTCACAATTTTTTCAAAGCAACCAACCCTACCGTTACCGTGACGGACAAGAAAATAGGCAACGCAACGGGGCCGCCGTTACCCGTGACCGTTGCCTTCCTACAACTTGGTACAGTAGTTCCTGCAACCGTGCACAGTTGCTGAATAGTCCAACTCACCGAAAATGCTGTCCAAAATGTTTGGTGACCAAATCGGGATAAAAAATGCCTCATTTGGATGGGATTCACAGCATTCGGCCAAACAACCGAATCTGCTATTCCGAGGTAATGGCCCTCCGGGCAGAGCCTGGATACTCTTGCGGACAATCATACATTACAGCTTTCATTGTAGAATCACGACCAGTGTAGCTCTGTAAAAAGCGGAGGTCAATCAGAGACAAGTTGTACGATCAAAGTGAGCTCCCAGCCACAACGAGGAGTGCTCTCCGTATGATGGCAGGGTAATTTCTACCAGTAGCTCCAAAACACATCCCGGCGACCATCGGAAGGGAAAAACTATCTCCACCACTGGCAGCTTGGTGGGAAGTGAATGCCAGACGGTGAATCTTCGAGCAGAAACTAAAACAGGCAAAAACTGGCTTACCACAACATTCTTCCAGTTGATTTTGAAGAAAGGAAGAGATCAGGTGATAGTCCTGCTCCGACAAAAGACGCTGCGTGTAAAGTTCCTTCAGAGGCAGCCGATGAATACGATGCTCCGAGGCAAGACGAAGGGAGATCCACAAAGGACCGCAGGCGTAGAAATGCGACAGGTATATTCAACAGAAAGCGGAAAGTCTGGAGGTGGCTGGCACTTCATCCTCAGAGAATGAACCACATTTAAGGAAATGGATTGGACGGTCACGCGTTGGGGTACTTTCGTTGCAAAAAAGTACCCAACACCTTGTGACCACGTTATGGCGCTGAGAAAAAAAGCCTTTATGGGAAATTGTCCGCTTGCAAGGACTAGGCCCATAAGGGAATAACTTCTAAATCCGGACAAAGTTGCGGTACTGAAGACCTCGGATACTAAAAGTATCCAGGCATTGATCTCGCTTTAGTAACGTCGGCTAACGTCGCGTAAGGTCCCGTGGGATTCACAAGGCCCCCGGTCACTCACTCATAAGTAGCTCCGCCAAAAGTCCAAGATTCTGGTTGATTTACCTTATGATTTTTGGGCTCCTGGACGTTGATTTACCTTAGCACACTGAAAAATCAGAAATTTCAGCCCAGCCATCAGCGGCTGAATAGGTTCCCGAAAGCAGTAGTTTCGGCCGGGCCGAAACTCGTAGAATTGCTATATAAGGCAAGTGATTACGATCACCTGCCAAATATGGGAATTTTACGAGTTTCAGCCCAGCCGAAACTCTTACTTTCGGGAACCTATTCAGCCGCTGATGGCTGGGCTGAAATTTCTGATTTGTCAGTGTGCTTACAGCGGAGCGAGTTCGACCGCCAAAATTAGCCGATAAATCAATTTTTTTCGCCCAGACGCAGATTTAGCGCATCTCCAGGCCGCTTCGGTGCGGACGGTGTGGGTGGCTTTGGGGTAGCTGCTTTCAAGATTATTTTGGCTGAACTGCAGGTGAAGTGGCCGAAAGAAATCGGAATTTCCCCTGGTTAGGGTCAAAAAAAATTCTTGCGCTCCGCGCGATTTACCTTATGGCGGAGCGGGTTTGGTGGATTTCACGCTGATTTACCTTACAGGACGGAGCGAAAAAGAGAAATTTTGGGCCGTTGATTTACCTTACGGCGGAGCTGCTTATGGGTGAGTGACGGGGGCCTGATTCACACTTACCTCGTCGCGGCCATCAGTGAATCAAATAGGCAGAAAAACATGAATTAAAATCAAGAAAGAGCCACACGCAGTGGGCCCCCGCGGTGAGTGGAAGCCCCTCAACTGAATAATTAACTTCAACCAAACAAGGTTAAGATTCGGACAATTATCGAACCTTCTAAATTCAACGGGCAAAGTGGGGCAAACTGAGGATGGGCCAAGCTATATGCTTCTATGCTTCTATGTTGATGACATGCGCAATGGTAATGACATCGGCTACAGTCCGGGCGACAACGGGCGACCACATTGACAACAGACTACCCGGAATCACTTGGCTACATCGGATTTACTTTTTCCCAGGGGTCTGTTTCACCTATTTACCTGCAACAGGCAGTTTCAGACCACCGCCGTTTTCCAGATGGAAGGGCTTTGGTTCCAGGACTGCGGCCTCATAATCCGGGCAGAGACCACAATTCTCCATGCATCCCGCACCTTTGCCACCCACTCTCCAGTCTTAGCGGACATGTTATCGCTTCCGGACACAGCCGAAATGACGGCCTTTTCGTACTCCCTCCACCGTCCGACCCTTTTTCTCAAGGCCCTAGTGGCGTTTCAGAGCCCCATCCTATTCACCGATGCTAAAATGCTCTTGACCCAGTTTGCGCGAGCCATATTCTGCTCCAACGACTCTTTCTACCCTTGTTGGCTTCCTTCCTATGGGCTGGCACAAATACGAGGGTAAACGCACACTCACAATTATCGAGGTGCTATTTGCACATACAACCTGTCAAGTGTGACTGTGGCACACTTTGTTGTCAGGTGCCGTTTATTTCCCTGCTTCCTGTCCGTGGACTAAATTTGTCTATTAATTGCTCTCAAGTAGCCTTCGGTATATGCCGGACTCTGACTGCTCGACGAATCTATGCTAACGTTATTTCACTCTTGGGTTCCGCCGATCAGTGTTAGCCTCAGCCAAAGCTCGGGGTACTCCATCCGAACTTCCATGTCTCCTCGACTGCACACCCCCATGAGCTTCGACTATGACCTCCCGTAAGTTCTTCTCCGCCTTGAGCTCCCCCAAAGCCTTATAGGCCGAAATCGATCCCTTTCAGCAACTTGATTTTGGCTCTTGCCGTGACCGATGCTGTATTCATCTCGTTGATTCTGGGTGTCTGCCTCTGGGCTGCGTGGAACCCTGTGTCGCGGCCACATCTCAACCGTGTCAGTTTTCGACTCCTTATGTATGCGTTGGTAGCGAAGTGCGTGAATTCCACCCACCTCTCCCTCGTGCCCTCCTGACCACTGCGTTTCAGTCTTGGCTACGCCCTGTGCGATAGCTACAACGGCAAACTAGCCCCAGGGGCAGCGTGCAGCGGCACTCCATTCTTTGCCAACGTGAGCGTGCCTGCCAATAGGGAATCGTGTTTAAATTAACTCTTTCGTTTTTTTCCAGACCTGTATCTTGTTCGCTGGAATTATGTGTTTCTGTATGGCGCTAAACCTTCAGTGAGTTTTAATATCACGTTGTGGTTTGGGTGATACAACGTCTTAGCTTGGTGCTGGTGCACGGCGTAAATGGCCAGAGCATGGAGAAATATTATGTTTCGGGCGCAGTGGTGATGATTTTAGCTTGCAACATTCCGCCATATGCTGCGGGCGCCTTCGGGTTCGTTCCTCGCTTTTATCTTCGCTGTGCGCTTGTACAACTTTGTATGCAGATACAACGAGACCATCCACGGGTGTTGGTTCAATAGCCCAGAGTCTGCCGAGCGATTACGATGGTGGATAGCGTCGATGGGCCTGTGGCTTTTTCTCCTCTCAGCCGGCGAGTTTGTGGCATTCTTTACCATCGTGGGATCCATGGTGAGTTTACATTCTTCAGGAGAACAATTTCAATTCTTATGGTCATTCGAGGTTATACGCTATCGTGTGAACTCTGTGATTTCATCTGGATCTTCCGTGCCCAGTGTGACACTGACACTCCCCAAACCACCTATCGTTGCATACCGCAACATAATTTTGCGAATCGGCGAGTCGAGACAATAATCTGCGTGTGCTCCGGCTGATTCGCCACCAGGTTTATATCCACTCGTGTCGTGTTTCTTCACCGTTACCACAGGTTCCATCGATCTCCATATTATTATTGACCCATCCGCGACAGAAGTGGTTAGTTTCTCTTCTGATCTCCCGATTTCTCATTCTCTTCTGAATCCGCCCAGAATTGGAGATTAGGTATCCTCGCCACGTTGCTATATGCGCTACGGCCGATGACATATGCTCTCCTGGCCGCAACCGACCCTGTGCGTAACCACTCAACCTGCCCTCGGGATGTTGGCTCTAATGCCCGCGTAGTCTTTGTTACGTGCTCTGCGTGCCCTCCGTGGTTCCGAAAAAGTGTCAACTGAGTCGATCGCCGTATACGGGAGATCCGAGTCGAGTATCACCAGTTCCACTCCCCGCCCGTTGACGAACTGCAACACCGAAGCGGACTCTAACTCCATCAAAACAGAAGAAGAGAATTCAGATGGGTCTGAGGAGAGTTTTATCCAGCAGATATGATTTCTTTTGAACTCGAAACTACTCGTCTTATTCTTGGTACTGTCTTAGGTCCCAGATCGATAATGTAAAAAACCAGGGGCGCATACCCGAGGGCTCCGATCACTAATCACGAAAAATAATTTATTGATATTTCCTCGTTATAAACTCCCTTCCACTCTTTGAACCGCCCTGCAGTGACTCACTGCGAGTTACTGGGCCGAGAAGCCGCCGAGAGTGAGCGGCGAGCAACGGCTAGCCTCAAGGGGCTGATGTGCCGCCGGTGCCGCTGGTTTCACTGATCCGCATCACTCCCATCGATGCACAGCTTACTTTGCGGGGAGCCCGGAAGGAAAATCAAAAATAATATTCCAAGTCCGAAGGATCAGCCATAATAAGTCATATTAGTCTGCGTTTTCACGCCGGATATCGATATCCATTTCCGGTCGTTGTACGCTAGGCGTTAGTGCCACACCATCGCTTTGTCCTTGCTTGTCCATCATTGATCGCATTTTGTTCCAAACCTCTTCCCAGTCCCACGATTTCGTTCAGATTGAAAGACCTCAATAGCTTTGATCTGTCCTCTTAATCCTCATCGTCCTTCTTGGGACCTGGACTAGGGTGGACGTAAATGGACCCTCAAAATGGACTCCGAACTCACTCGCGCACCGGCAGAACTTCAAAAGGGCTTTGGTTGCAGGATTGGGGCCTCATAATCCAGGCAGAGACCACAATTCTCCGTGGATCCCACGACCTTTTTGCCACCCTGTCGCCAGACTTCTCAGACATGCTGTCGCCTCCGGCACCTGAGGCCGCCGATATGATGGATGGCTGGCCTTTTGCCACGCGGAACGCGTAAATTGCTTTTCGAAGTCTACTACAGGTGAGGGCTCGGAGGCGTTTCCTGCCCACCGATACTAAGATGCTTTTAAACAAGTTTCTTGAGCCGTATCCCGCTCCGACGCTCCTTCTATCCTTACCGGCTTTATATGCGCCACAAATTCGAGGTTCAGGATCTCCAGAAACGCACACTCACACATCTCTCGGCCGTCGTCATATTCTCTCCAAGCCATTCCAGCGCACTGCAAAACAACCTTTGATCTGGTCAGCCTTTTGCCTGTCGCCGGGTATTCATCTGCACGTCGACGGACGTACATCAAGACGCGCGCTGTCACCGTCCACTTCAGAGGTGATACCAAATCCCCTTTCCGAAAAACTAGGGATGACGAGAATAAGCTAGCGCGGAGGACGAGAACTGAGCGGGAGACGATGGCGGTCGAGGAAGAAAAAAGAATGACAGGTGGATGGCACTGCTCGCGTGCATTCCCCCATGGGTAACCCATATCATGAAACCGGGGTTCCTCAGCGGGACCGTGCCGTGTAATACTACTTACTTGACCTACCTACCTACCGAGCGCCCACAATCAAGTCTCTGAATCACCAGTCAGCTGCAACTGCACTTAATCAACGCACCGCCCCTTCTGCCAACGCTAACAGGCTGTCAATCGCTCAAAGGACCACAAGAAAATGCCTTGTATTTACAGCTGGACAGATGCGACTCTTTGGCAGGCCGCGATACACCCATCAATCTGCCAACCGCACTACCTTCAAAAGGCTGCCCATACACGATGTCGCTCCTCATTCTGTTCTGTTCTGTTCTGTTCTGTTCTGTTCCTTCCCTTCCGGTCCCCTGCTTTATTTTCTCTCTCGACGAGACCTTCCTTCTTTATTGCTCAATAGCAAATTACTTTTTGTTCTACGATGCTCGGCTTCCTCTCCATCTCCCTCCCCCTCGCCCTCCTTCTCGCCCCCCTCGCACATGGTGCCCCAGTGGCTGTATCCGTAAGCGAGCGGCGATCCATCGACTGCTATGCCACCGGTTCGTCCCCTCCTTTCTGTGCCTCTCCTCACCCTCCCAGGTGCTTACTTCTTTTTCTCTCGTTAACAGGTCTGTGCGCTCCTGCATTCACCAAGAGAACAAGCCTAAGCCTTGTCCACGCGCCCCGCAAACCCCGATACTCGAGCCTGAAGTTCGCGAGGCAAGACGACGATTCCGATGACGAGGATGAGGATGACGAGGATGACTCCGGGGACGATGGTAGGGATATTCACCCACATGCGGGCTGGCTGACTGACGAACATGCATATTCAGATTCTGCAGATACGGACGATTCGAGTGGAGATGATTCGAATTTCGATTCCGGCAGCTCGGATGACTCGGGTTCAGGTGAAACTCTCGCTGCGCATATCTTTGGCGAATCTAATCGACTAACTAAACTTTGGCTTGTGTGTAGATGATACGTCGGATGACACAGATGATACGTCGGATGACTTCGGCGACCTGGCAGACCCAACGGACGACGGGAGCGCAGGTATATAAACTCTCTCTATTTTACTCACTCAACTTTTTGACTAACCCTTCGAAAAGATGCAGACCCAACAGATGACGGGAGCGGTGTGTTTCGGCGTTTAACCAATGGACTCTATGATCACTGACTCGCAATGAACAGCAGATGATTCGGCCCTTGGCGATCTAGGTGACGATGACGGGACGGCCGACGATGGGAGTGACTCTGTGGATTCTGGCGACGATACCGGTGGTATGTCCTTTCCGCCGTTCCCTGACTTGAATGAGTTGTTTCTTGATTCCTGGCGAATAGACCTTGGGGACGACTCGGACGATGGCTCGCTCACGGATGATGGGACGGGTGACGCGGGTGAGCACAATTTCCGTCTTGATGACCTCGACTCAGGGCTAAATGGAATTGAAACAGACCTCGGGGACGACGGCTCTGCGACCGACGACGGGACGTCCGATGATGGTACTGGTGAGTACCCAACCACACATACGTTCATATTGTGCGTAGTATACTCACGAGGAAATAGACGACACCGATGACAGCACGGACTCTGCGGACGCGGACGCGACGAGCACCGCGGCAGACGCGAGCGTTACGGATGCGCCCACCGCGGATGATGGCAGCGACGATTCGGACTCGGACGATGCGTCCTCCACGGACACCGACCCGGATTCCACCAGCACCGGTGTCGACCCTACCATCACCAGTCCTGCTGACACCAACTCAACCACCACCGGAGACGATTCAGACGATTCGGATGATGATGATTCTTCTTTCAACTCCACGGCCACGAGCACGAGTCTCGACTCGACCATTACCAGTCCGCCCGACGCCAACTCGACCGCCACCGAAGACGACTCGGACGATTCGAGTTCGAGTTCGGCCAGCGATGATGGGAGCTTCAACTCTACGTCCAGCGCCGCTGCTGATACTTCCTCAGCGGCCGCGACCGCCACATCGAGCGCCGACGCCGCCGCCACGAGCGCCAGCAGCGGCCTCAGCTGCGGCAGCGGTCCCTCCCCCAACGCTGCGACGATCAGCCTCATCCAACACTTCGAAGGCTTCGTCCCCTCCCCCGCCCCCGATCCCATTGGCCTCCCCACCGTCGGCTTCGGACACAAATGCACCTCCAAGTCCTGCGCCGTTGCGGGCTTCAGCTTCCCCCTCTCTCAGTCCACCGCCACGCAACTCCTCAACAACGACCTAGTGCAATTCGTATCCTGCGTGAACAGCGCAGTCAGCAATTCCGTGACATTGACGGACAACCAGCTGGGCGCGTTGACGAGCTTTGCGTTTAACCTTGGGTGCGGGACGCTGAAGAGCTCGACGCTGTTGAAGCGGTTGAATGGAGGGGAGGATCCCAATACTGTGGCTGCGGCGGAGATCCCGAGGTTTAATAAGGCGGGCGGGAAGGTCTTGTCGGGGCTGGTCAGTCGGAGAGCGGCTGAGGTTTCGCTGTTCCAGACTGCATCGCAGGTGCAGGCGCACCCGTGTTAGACGTCGTAGCTTTTGTTGATAGTCTTAATATTTTGCTTGGCGTGCAATCGCCCATAATGCTTGCATCTAAAACTGGGAAGGTTGAACCAATTGAAATGCCGGAGCTCTCATGGTGAAAAAACCTCAACAAAATAGACGAGGTAGACTCGTAAGTCTCAAAGACAATCGTGTTATCGACACGGTCCGTTTGTCGACTATCATAAACAGTGAAATATCGACTGGCTCGAGGGCGAAAGTTCAGGAATTCTGCAGGCTTTGGAAGATTCTGTGTGGTGTTGTTGTGTGCACGCGTCGCGTCGCGACCCGCGTCACGTGCACGTTTCTCTTTTCCTTCCAGGAATTGTTGTAAGTAGTGCTATCTCCCGGGGTAGTGGAACTACCAATGAACCAGGGCATGAAGAAATTGTTTCATTACCGAGCGAAGTTCAAGTTGAATTCAACAACTGTTACCTTTGGTGGGACCCCGTCCAAACCCCGTCTGCGTGAGATGTTTAATATGAACGTCGCGCCAGCCACTCGAAGGTTGGAATCGATATTTTCAACACCGCGGGAACAGAACATATTTCGCAGATAAAACGGGTGGCTCAATCCTTCGCAACAGCAACTACGGTATGCTTCCCTCCAGCTATCGTGATACCGTTATCCTTTACCAGCGCCCGCTTCCCGTCCAGCGTCACAGAAACGCCTCGAGCCGCCCCGCGCAGCTCTGGTGGGACCTCAAACACCCCGCTCGTGCCCGCGGGCACGTCGAGGTCGACAGAGAACGTCGTAGTCGTACCCTTTGTCGAGACGGTCCACGACGCGCCGAACCAGCCTAGCGACGTAGTAAAGCCCCCCTGCGCGCTGGGCAGCCCCGCGAGGTTGGGGCTGAGGAGCCACTGGGCGCCCTGCGGCGCGGTGACGCTGAGGCCGAGCACGTATATCGTCAAAGCACTCGTGGGGCCGGAGGACCACCCGTGTGCGTGCGAGGTGTATGCGGGGTCGTAGTTGTAGCCGCGGTAGGAACGGTACCTAGTATATTCGCTTAGCATTTTTTGACCGCGAGGACATGGAGTCCGAGACCAGGCGTACGCACCAAATGGAGCCGTTGGCAGTGAAGCCCTCGAGAAGGGTGCTCTCGACGCTGAGGTTCGTGTACAGCATATAGCCCCATTCTCTGTGCAGCAGATCCATCGCGCGGCTAGCGTTGCCCGCGACGAAATGCGCCTGGAGCTGACAACACAAAAAAAAGATTAGAAAAATCTAACCGGTCCATCGCAACACAAAAACGCATCGAGACGCACCTCAAAGCCGCTAATAAACGGCGAGATCGTATCGGGGAGTTCCGGCGCCACCGGCCCCAGGTCGTTCCAATTTTCCTCCAGCCCCCGACTCACCTCCGCCGCCTGCTCCGCGGTTTCGGTGATGTTGAACAGCACGGCGAAGGAGTTGGCGTCTTGGGGACAGAGCGTGGTGGTCACGTTGTCGCGATACATGCCTAGCTCGGGCACCCAGAAGGCGGCGTTGAAGTTGGCTTTTAGGGTGGTGGCGTTGGCGGTCCAGGCGGCAGCGAGGGACGTGAGGTTGAGTGCGGAGGCGAGGGAGGCGCTCGTCAGGAGGGCCTGTTGATCGAGTAGGTAAAGACGGGGATGTCAGTCAGCAAGGGCGGCGCCAAGGAAGAGATGGGGGGATAGAGACGAACCCGGTAGAGAATCGCGTTTCCCTCGGCGTTGAATCCGCCCCCACCGAGGCGCGCCCAGTCGCGCAGGCCCGTGACGTTCATCAAGCCCACCGTCGGGTCGACTTTCGCTTCGAGGAACGCTACGGCCTTGGTGTAGTTTGTCCAGAGATTCTGTAGCCAGGCGATGTCGCCAGAGTAGAGATAGTAGTTATCTGTAATGGTTTGATTTCGAGAGGAAACGAGGTGAGTTTGCCGGTTGCCGGATTGAAGAACGACCTACGCGTCCCGATCATGGACCACATGTGATACGTATCCGACCTTCGTAAAATTAAATATTAACGCGATGCATTCCATTCAACGTGGATGTGGACCAACCCTAATTGCGAAAGCGGCGGCCCCGATTCAGGGAGGGCGCCAGTTTTGGGGTCGATGGCAGCGAACATCGTGGAGAGAGCGTTGCGCGTTGGGAGGAGATCGTTCGTGGAGACGAATTGCGTTGGGACGGCTATCCCCATGTCACCTATACATGGGTGAGTCGACGCAGTAGTAAGTGGTCTGTCTGAACGCCGGTATTTGTAATGAGCTAGACGAACCTGGCCAGACCGCGCTGCGCCGTGTAAAATATACATAATGGGTTTCGTGTGGAGAGGGGAAGCTTACCGATCGCGTTTCGCGCCGTCCACAATAATCGGCCCAGCGATACCCAGCGTGGCGTTATTCGCCCAATCTATCGGAACCAGTTGGCGGAAGAAAAAAGCACCTGGGACTGGACTCACGTCCTTGGGACTCAAATGGCACCTGACGTCCCGTGTTCAACGCTACTGTATTCGTCTGCACCGTATACGCGCCCGCCATCCAAACTGCATTTCAAAAAGAAATTGAGGGAGCATTCACACCGGAAAAAAATTACTTACTCTTTGTCAAAAAGTCAGAATCGTGAAACCCTGGATCAGGCGCAAAGAAGTAGCCAGTGTAGGCGCGCAGATCCTCCACGTGGGGCATGAACGAGATGGCGCAAGAGACGTTCGAGATGGTCAGCGCGCCCGACCCGGTCGAGACGATGGTGAGGAAGCGGAAGCCGCCCCGGAGTGAGAAGGCTGGTTGGGTCCAGAAGCCGGCGGGCAGCGGCGCGGGTACGGGGAGCACCGTGTCGTACGTGGTAGATTCGTCGGGGAAGGAGGAGTCATCTGACGCTGTAGGGCGGATGAAGGAAGGGGATTCGGTGAACGACAGCGCGATGGAGGAGGCGGAAGTGACGGAGTCGAAGTTGAGGGATATGAGGCCGCCAACCTGCGTTCCGGGTTAGATACGGCGACGGCACAGCAACAACCTGGGCAGGCGGGTTCGATATGTACCTCAACACCGTAGTCCAACGTCACATAACTCCCCATCCCAGCGAGGGTGGCACTCCCCGCATTATTCACGAGATTTTGCGAATTCGTGACGGCGCCGTCGGTCTCTCGAATGGCCGCGGGATAGACCGTCTTGGATTTCGGCGCAAAATTGAAAGCATCCCACGGGCCTGCAGGGGCCAGCTGGCCCAGCGCTGGAGCAGCGACGGAAAAACAGAAGAAGAAAAGAGATGTTGACCTCATTTTCGTGTGTTACGCCGTCGATATCCCGCGCTTTATATATGGCGGCGGGCTGAAGAAGTGCGGAGTGATCACAGGACTGACCTGGCGGGCCGGAGCGCAAGTCGTGACATATCTGCTGAGCGGGAAGCAGCGAATTATTTCGTATTCGGCGGCACGCAAGAAGACAAGAGGTTAAGGCAACGTTGGAGATGAAAATAGTCGAGATGAACGAGGGGTGAAAATAGAAAGATATCATTTCTGCGATCACGATGACTGTGGGTTCCTGGCAGACAGCAGATGGGACCACAACGAGGGTTTTCACTGGCAGCAGGAGAATAACAAGATTTTATTCGGTTGACAAAAATTACAGTCCATTACTATATCGGGGTCAGCGCCAGAAAAGATTCGGAGAAAAAACGGACGCACACACGCACATGGTCGAAGCCTCCCGACTCCAAATCGGTATACTCCTTGATACCCATCCTCCAAAAACAAAGAAAGCGCCCATCCTCCAAAGCAAAGAGAATCCACGAGAGAGGACGCCATCAGATTTTTTCAGCCCGTCCCTTTGTAGTAACAAGGTATGGTGCCGAACGGGCGAGGTCAGCGCCTTCCTCCATACGCAAGCGTAGGGGCCAGGCTCATCGCGCTGCACCGCGGTTTATCATCATGGGCGATTTTGATTGTGGAAGAATCGAAGGAAATTTGGTGCGCTGGCGCCTTTATAACGCAAGTAAGTGTCTCACGGTCAGGTGACCGCGCACGGACCACGGTACCATAGGGCTAAAAATAATAAAATCCAGGGAGGAAAGAAAAAGAGAGTTCCTTAGTTTTTATTGACCACAAGCATTCAATTCAAGGGGTCTAAGGGGACGTTGACGCAAGGCTTGAACTGAATCAGCTTCAACCCGAACCCAGCCCCAAAGTTCAGGCAACCAGCATTTACGTTCCCATAAGGTTTGTGCTCTTCTATGCGAATTTTTCTTGCACCTCGACTTAGCGCGGTTCTCAACTCTGCGCGCATCAAATCGCTTGGGAACTTTCTTGCTATTCTGCGCTTGCGAGTTTCGCCAAATCCGCGCAAGGTAACTTCGTTGATGACATTGTGCGGGAATTGACTCACAAGGCGATAAATAAAGCAGAAATACAATTTTACTCAATATGTTGCGCGGGATTAAATGTGCATTTGGACACTCACAGTTTCTGAACGGTTGTTACTTACAACATCAGATATGTTCTTTGCGGTTAGGCTCGAACCAGCGCTCGCTCTACAACTTTTGATGACAGTCGATCAAAGCCGATAGCGGAGCGGCTGGAACAATCTAACCGGTGGCTAGTACGGTCGGAGTTTGCCGAGGATGATTGTTTTGACTTAGAAAAATTTTGCGTTTTCGAGAAATTTCGAATTTTAAATTAAAAATCTGAGGAGACAGTTTTGTTCTAAATAAAATTATAAGACTCTTCATGCAGCGGTTTGCCCCTCTATGGGGTATTACCCGTACTACACTCGAAAAACCTCTCGAAAACAAGGGCCATGTGATTGCAATCGTCAGATTGTTTGATTGTTCACTGATCTCCCGTCTGTCGGCAATGGCGGCAGAGCGAAAGTTCATAGTAAAAAGCGCCTAGTGGGGTCCCAACTCACTTAAAGCCAAAAACCTCGCATGAGAGGTCTTGTAATTTCATTTAGAATAAAACTGTCTCCTCAGAATTTGGATTTAAAATTCAAGATTTTTCCAAAACGCGAAATTTTTCTAAGTCAAAACAATCATCCTCGGTAAACTCCGACCGTACTAAGCAACGGTTAGATTGTTCCAGTCGCTTTTCCGCCGGCCTATTGATCGACTGTCATCAATTCCCGCCGTCCAGAAAAGCGACTGCCTCGAGTCTACTTTGCGGTTTGTGTCAATACGAATCCCGACGAATCCGTCAAGTTAGAAATAAGCAGTATCAGTCCGGACAGCTACACATTGTCTTCATTTCGGAAGCCATTTGTCGTCTGAACCAACTTGTCAACGAGCTTAATGATATGAACCTCACGATCATTCACCTTTGTCGACGTTTTCGTCCCAAGGGTGCGTCTCCTTGCAATACCATCTCACCATCGCGCCATCTGGGTCCTCCGCGACAAGACACCAGCCCTTGAAACCCTTCAGCACCGCGCTACACTCGATGCCGTGCGATTCCAGCCATCTGCGCCAGGTCTCGAGGTCCGCGCGCGTCTCCACGCTCCAAGTGACGGCGTCCCACCCGCGCTGCGCCGCCGCATGCGCTGGTTGGAGTCGCAGCTCGAGAAGCAGTCCTGACTGTGGCTGTCGCAGGATTACGCCGAAGAGCTCCTGCGTATCGTCGTGTCGGTGGTCGAACTCTTTGAGGTGGGCGAAGGAGAGGATGTCGGTGTAGAATGCAAGCTTTTCAGGGATGGAGCTTGTGGGTATCTTTATGTGGTCGATACCGAGGATGACCGGCGGGGGCTGCGCATGCGTTGACGAATTGGTTATGGATGGGGGCATGGTCCTTGGGGATACTAGTATCTGTGTGAATATCTGGTTTATACACCACGCCGTCACGGACTCCCGTCAGGTCCCCGGTCACTCACCCCTACGACCCTCCGCCGCAAAGTAAATCAACGGCCCAAAATTGCAAGAGATTCGCTCCGTTGTAAGGTAAATCGCGGAGCGCGAGAGATTTGTTTTTGACAAAGATACCCCTCAGGAGCGGAACGAACTGTAATTTTTCCTCTGATAGCTTCATTTGTAGAGCTGAAAACGGTTGGAAAGCAGCCAAGGGCTCCGAAACGGCCTGGAAATGCGTCAAATCCGCACCTGGGCGAAAAAAATCATTTTTTCGGCTAATTGTGGCGGCCAAACTCGCTCCGCTGTAAGGTAAATCAGCGTCCAGGAGCCCAAAAATCGTAAGGTAAATCAACCAGAATTTTGAATTTTTGGCGGAGCTGATTATGGGTGAGTGACCGGGGGCCTCTCCCGTCCCCAGTATTATTAACCGTTCTTTAACGGGATGCCTGGCGTTCGTTTGCATTGCTTTGGTTCAATCCCCATGTAGACCATCCCCTTCTGTCTTCCTCTCCTCTTGCGCCGGATCTTGGCTGTTACTTTCCCCACGAACCTGTGTACTACTCAACGGAAATTAAATCATTGCCACAATCCCCGGAAGTTATCGACGGCGCAGCTCACCATTCACCTCAGTTAACAGCTCACCTCCGTTCAAAAGCTGTTCATTGAATTATTGAGCTAATGCCCTCGCAGCCCAGCAGGCCGTTCAACTGCGAGATTCTTACCGCATAACCGCACAGCCCGCAGTTGCACGCAGTTGCACGATATGAATCCCCCAACTTGAAGCCAGCCAGCCCACCCATCTTGTTCTGTCCCCCTACTACGCTTCCTCCTTCAATAATTTTATCGCCGCCCTCAAACACGATCCTCAATTCATTGCGCAAATTAAACCTCAACCTCCTCGGTGTCTGTTATGAATTTAAGTGCTCAGTCACTGTGCCCGCGCAATATCTTCCGTATCTCCGTATCTCGCGTCGTTCCAATATTCAAGTTTCCTCAACCGTCCCGCTCCTCCATCCGCTCTTCGTGACCTCGTGGTTCGTTTTGACATTTTTCCAACTGCCGGTCTCGAATGCACCACCTGCTCCCCACTGGCATCCTACTGATAACTCTGCGCGGGGATGCTTGCACTAACCGACTGCGGAACACCCAAGTTGATCCTGAACTATCATCTACACCATCACGCGGGTACTTCTCTTTCTCGCGGGTTCGCCAGACACGCGCGCCAAACTTACTTGAGGCGAGCTCAGTGCAGCCTGGTGCGGTTTCGGACTGAATATTCGCTCTTCTGATACTGTATTACACTAAATTTCACCGGTCACAATATCAATGCTTTTCATCCACTCCGTTTGCTCTGCTGCCGGAGATTTTAGGAGTACTTCTTCACATGGTTGCCACTGGGACCCGAAATTCCTTCCTCACCCCTCGTCCTTCGTCTGCCGGAGCGAAGCGGAGGACTTATCTTGTTTTAATTCTAAATATGGTGTGTTATCAGGAAATCGGGTTTTTCAGGAAACCCCTCACGAAAAAAACCATCTGTACACAACTCTGAGGAGGTAGTGTTCTCTCGGATGCCCATGTTTTGGTCTTTCAGCACATGGCCACCGAAAAGGGCCATCTGCGCCAAGAACACCAACCTCCTTAAGGTGTGGCAAAAAAAGAAGTTTATTGTGTATAATACTGGGGGAATGTGCATTGAGTTACCTCAATGTGAACAACCGGAGTGGTTCCGGAGATGGAAACCGAAACCGCGAGTCGACGCCGCCGATCACCCTCTTTCGGCACAGCCTGCGACTTGTGTGCGGTTTTTGTGCAGCCGGTAGCTTCGGCAAGCATCCGGCCGAAATTCTGACTTTCGGCTTGCATGTGGCACGGCTGGCCGAGGCCAGCCGAAGTCGGCTTGTTCTGAGGCACTTCACATCGGGTATAATTTGCCGCTCAACCGAATTCTAAGTAATAGAATCTCCAAAAGGTTCCATAGTGAGACAAATAGTGCAACTGAAATCATTTCTCCGCAGGTGTGTTCGAGATGCCGCGTGCGGCAATCAACCCCGAGCTCTGAAAAATCTGAAACCGAGGATCTAGTTCTGCTCTCATCGCGATATCGAGGATAGAATCGGCTCAAGTTTCATACTGAAACCGCTGACTATAAGTATCCTGTGAATCCAACGAACCAACTTGAAGGGGTACGTTTGGTTAGAAGGATGAAAGAATTCTCTGATGGAAGGGGGTTTCTCGAGAAACCGGGGTTCTCATTAGAATACTAGTAATCCCTCCACGTCCTCCCGCGAAGGAAAACAAGAAATACAAAACGACGATGTCTTTTGTCCGCCGAACGCCGTGAACGCCAAGAACATTGGTGATGCCAATCCCGACACTGAGCCCGTGCTCAATGGGAATTTATTCAGGCACGCTACTGACACGGTGTACCCGAAATGAAATTCATTGACTGACTTGAAGTGGTCGATGACGTGCGTGAGTTGACGTGAGTAAAATTCAACCAGCTTTCACCAGCAAGTTGTAAAGTTTCAAGGTGTGCGGTGCTGACATACACTTACAGATTATGATCCACCTCGGAATCCTCTTTCCGACTGAACTGCTACCTACTGTCGATCCCTGTCGATGAGCACACGCTTTCGCCGGCAGCTTCGGGCCACAAGTTTGATTGCCGAGGAATGCTGACTCCAATCTCCGTCGTTTCAGCGACTGCCGCACTTGCCGCAGTGGTTGTTCCTGGGCCGACGCCGTTCGCAGACGCCATGTGCTGGCGCTAGCTGCTCGGTCCGAACAGATTGGCCCTGAGGTTCGAATGATATTGTAGGTCCAGAAATTTGAAACACCTGTTGAATGTGTGGTTGTCTTTTTTTAAGCGAGGGTTATTGTGTGGTGGTGTTTGACCCAGGCACATCCTCCCTCGGGGACCATGTCCACCGCGAGCACATACGAGCCGGCGGTGTATACCGTCGACGACCAGGACGCCGACAGCGACGACGAGAGCAGCGTAGAGGATGTCTTTGCCTTTCTCCCCCCCACCACCGCCGACACTGACGACGCTCCACCACCCCATCAATATCCCCCACTCCAGCACCCCGCCCCCGTCTATGACCCCGCCACCCCAGTTCGTGTATCCCTCCCCAGCACCGGCGAAAAAGACAATGTCCGCGCAGAGTCCCTTGCGAACCAGTCCCTTGCCCTCACGGGGTCCGAGGAGGAGGCGTCGATAGTAAAGTGTGTCACCTTGCCCAATGTGCGCATAATATCGCGCTAACGGCCTACAGAATGGAGTTCGACTTTGACGCGATCGAGGAGGAGGACTCGCCCTTCCCCGAGGTCCGCGCCTCCGTGTCCAACATCGACGACCCCGACATGCCCGCACTCACCCTCCGCATGTGGTTCGTCGGCCTCTTCCTCTGCACAATCTCCTCCTCCCTCAACGTCTTCTTCAACTTCCGCGACCCCGCCCCCTCCGTCGTCCCCCTCGCCCTCCTCCTTATCGCGCACCCCCTCGGCAAGTTCCTCGCGTACATCCTTCCGATAACCACCTACCGCTTCCGCTCCCTCGAGTTCTCGTTCAACCCCGGGCCCTGGAGCATCAAAGAACACGTCCTCGTCTTCATTATGGCCAACGTCGCCGTCGGCAACCCCTACGCCATCAACGCTATCGTCGTCTCGGAGTTCTATTACAACATCAAGGTCGACTACTGGTTCGCGATCGTGCTCGTGCTCGCGACCCAGCTCACCGGGTTCGGGCTCGCGGGCATCTGCCGCCGCTTCCTCGTGTGGCCCGCGAGCATGGTGTGGCCGCAGAACCTCGTCGCGTGCACGCTGCTCAACACGCTGCACGCCGAGGACGACGAGGGCTCCGGCGCCTTGACGCGCTACCGCTACTTTGTCTGCGTCGCCCTCGGCAGCTTCCTCTTCTTCTTCCTCCCAGGTTCGTTTCTCTCCCTTTGCTCCTCTTCGCGCAAACTAATTACACGCACCCAGGCTTCCTCTTCAAAGCCCTCTCCGTCTTCTCCTTCGCCTGCTGGGCCGCCCCCAACAACCTCCTCGTCAACCAACTCTTCGGCGTCTACTCCGGCCTCGGCCTCTCCGTAATCACCTTCGACTGGTCACAAATCTCCTGGATAGGCTCCCCCCTCATGGTCCCCTGGTGGGCCCAGATGCACGTCTTCACCGGCTTCGTGCTCTTCTTCTGGGTCCTCACCCCCGCGCTCTACTACACCAACACCTGGGCCCTCGCATACTTCCCCATCACCGCCATCCTGCCGTTCGACCGCTATGGCAACACGTACAATGTCTCCGCGATCCTCACCCAACAAGACCAGTTCAACGCCACCGCGTATGCGCAGTACTCACCCTTGTATCTGCCGGCGACGTACGCGATGACCTACCTCATCGCGTTCGCGCTGAGCACGTGCGTCATCGTGCACACGCTTTTGTACCACGGGAAGAGTCTGTGGAACGGGGTGAAGAGGATGCGGGTAGAGAGCGACGACGTGCATGCGAAGCTGATGCGCAGCTATCCCGAGGTGCCGGATTGGTGGTACATGCTGGCGTTTTGTGTGTTTTTTGGGTTGGCAATTGTGGCGATGGAGGTGAGTGTTGAGTTTTCCTGTTTTTGTTTCCAGACACCCTTCTGCGTCGACGCGTTATTCCTTACCATGATTTATTTCACTTGTCCCACGTCCAACGAACGCCAATCGATAACTAACTAACGCTTCCCCGCCCAGGTCTGGCACACCGGCGTTCCGGTGTGGGGGCTGCTCCTCGCGGTTGCGCTGCCCATTATATACATCCTCCCTTCGGGCTTCATTTATGCGATGACGGGGCAGGAGGTGCGTACAGCCTGGTTGAATTTAGCTTGACCAAAATTAACGACGACGTCAAGATCACGCTGAACCTCCTGGCGCAGATCGTCCCGGGGTCCCTATTACCAGGGAGCCCGCTCGCCAACATGGTATGTCGCCCCTTCCTCCCTCTCCATCGTGTGCAGTAATTGATGATTAATGTGACGCCCCGCCAGATGTTCAAAGCCTACTCCGTCCAAACCCTCGCAGAAGCGACATCCTTCATCCAGGACCTGAAGCTGGGACACTACGTCAAGGTCCCCCCGCGCGCGTCGTTCCTCGTGCAGCTCGTCGGTACGCTAGTGGCGGCGTTCCTCCAGGTCGGCGTCAAGACGTGGATCTTTGCGAACGTGGTGGATATTTGCCAGGAGGGACAGGAGAGCCAGCTCACCTGTCCGCATAACCAGGTGTTTTTTACGGCGAGTGCGATTTGGTGCGTCCTGTCCCCCACATCTCTCTCCCCCACTTGTGTGTTATGGCTAACGAAGAACGATGCTATTAGGGGCCTCATCGGCCCGTCACGCCAATTCGGCGTGGGCTCGATGTACCACCCGCACTATTACGCACTCGCCATCGGCGCCGTCCTCCCCCTCCCGTTCTACTTCTGGCAGCGGCGCCACCCCACCAGCTGGGTAAAATACATTTCCACGCCCGTCATCCTCAACGGCGTCTCCGGCATCCCCCCCGCCGTCGGCATCAACTACTCCGCCTGGTTCGCCGTCGGCGCCATATTCCAATACTTCATCCGCAAACGCAGCTTTGGGTGGTGGAGCAAATTCAACTACGTGACGAGCGCGGCGCTGGATTGCGGGACCGTCATGGGCGCGATGGTCATTTTCTTTACGCTGCAGTTCCCGAAACGCGGGCGGATCACGGTGGATTGGTGGGGGAATAGTGTGTATCGGAAGAGTGCGTGTTTTTTTCGTCTGGTGTATTTGGTGAAAGGGAAGGCTGATAGGGTGTGTGTGTAGCGGCGGATCATCATAGGACGCCGTGGAAGCAGGTGCCATCGGGCGGGATTCCGCTGCGGTCATAGCCGTGGTGGGCAGTGGCGGCGGCGGGGGCCGATTGATCTGGCGCGCCACACCTACTATTTAACTTATCCACCCACCCCCGCGTCGTCGTCGGCCATCTCACCCTCATCTCCACACACATCTGCGGATACGATAATAATCCTACAGCGCGCGTACGACCTTGGTCATTGGCGCCTAGGCCTCCGTCCACACTCGGCCCCACCTCGCGTGTTAGATTTTAACTTTAAAATTCAAGTATCTACCGAGTTTACCGGTTTGTTGTTTAATGTTTTGTTTTCGCTCTGTGGTTTGGTTCCCCTGATCTACCTTGTAGTATATATATTATAGCAAGCACACAAGTAGTTTATTACTGCCAAAATACGAATACGAATAAAGTATGGGGCTTGCGCGTGTTGGGTGCGGGGGCTCGAGTGATCAGCGTTCAACACAAGCGGAGGGAGGAGGCGTGGGGTTTTTTTTAGTTATTTCTCGGATTCGATGTGGTGGCGAGGGAAGATGAAGGGTCCACGGGAACGGAGGAAGTAGTCTGTGGTCTTTGATGGCTGAATGGTTTCTGGTGAATGGTTGGGTTCGAGTTGAAAATTCTATATTACTAATAATCGTCGGAGGTCGGATCAAACCGGACCCTGGTTTATTTCCCGCGACTGTGCTTTCGCAATCATCTCTGCATCTCTTCAGAAGTGGTGTAGTATTGGTCACCACCCTTCGTATCGACTTGGCTGACACCTAATTGGTAAATCTGAAATTTCCGTCCGCCCACTTCCGATACCAGCGTGGAGGTGCCACACAAACCGGTACTTAGTCTAATTATTTTATTCAAAGTTGAGATTCGACCTCAACCCCTGTCGGGGTGGCCAGTCCGATGAGTCATTACGTCCTTCACCAAATGCTTCAAGTTGCATGGGGCAATCCCGTTCTGGCTCGTGGCCCATGTCAACCGTCAGAACTCAAACTAGTAGGGTTACGTTGATAGGGAAGTTCAATTGAATTTGAGTCTGTGTTCATCATTTTTGCGCAGCAGTTGAGTGAACATTCCACCTCTCAAGTCGTGGTTTAACTGTGAATAATTGACCGGCGGCGCATGCGACATGTATCTCATATGGAAGTTCAACGGGAATCAAAATGAATCACCATTAATCTCTACCAATATATTGGGCCCCATTGTGTATTTGAGTAGGCAGACCACCCCTGCTGCGGCTGCATCAATGCTTCCTCGAAGAGCTGCGGCTCGAGATGATCCGTGTAGCTAATGGCATTTACCAAGGCCTCCTGTGCTACTGTGCGATTCGTCAAATATTGATGAGCACAGTGCGCAATCTCCAAGCTGTATATGTCAGGCGCCGGGGGAGTGGGAGGGGATTGCGGGTGAGGCAGCTGTATGAATGGGTCACCAGAGCTCGCGCGCGTCGGATTCGTTCGAGGCCCGTGCGAGTGTCCCTCGGGTAGGAAGTTGAAGGCGGCGGGAAGATGGCGCGTTAAATTCATCAATCGGCGTTGGTTTAGGGGAGGCGCGCGCGTATAAGGAAGCGGCGGTGCCCGCTCTCGTGGCTGAGAACGAGGAAATCTTGTTCTATGCCTATCTGCCATCGTGGAGGTCGGTAGATCCGGGGTGGGACTCGAAATGTCCGCGGATGTCGATGCTTCGCTTGGTGAACCTGACGGATCGGAAGCCACTGCAACATACTCGCAGGTGACGTGCCTCTTTATGCACCTAGAACACGAGCTCCCGGTTCATTAAATTGTTAAGGTGTGCTAGAGAGATTACCACGCACCGCGCGCAAGGGTTCTTTGGGAGTTGGTCCGCAGGAATGCATCGAACTTTACGCTGCCGACATCTACCAGAAGGTTAAACTGCGTTGTAACAATGTAAACTGCGCCAGACTAACCTGGTGCAGGCCATGAGGGAACGACGCTTCTTAACAAGCTGAATGTGCGAGGAGTCCGTCGAGTCAGAGGTCGCCATAACTCACAGGTGTTGGGATCAAACGCGAACGAGTCTTGTTCTTTATAGACGACACTTTCAGACAATCAGCACTGGATTCCCGCCTCTGCTAAATTTGAAATTTGATTCAGTTCATCTCGGCGTTCCGCGGAGACCCCAGTGGTTCCAACACGGCGTCAACACTCCGAACATGATTCTGGTTTGGGCGTCCCATAAAATTTCAAAATGCTCCTCTTTACACTTCGAGGGAATCTGGACTTAATTGGCGGTGATGACACCCGTATGAACCTCGGTTCCAACTGTTCGCTGAAAAACAGAACGGCGAAGTTTATTGACCAGACGCCGACTGAGGTGACTGATCACTGCAGGTTCGCTTGCTGACACCACGGTTGTTATTGGAAGGGTTTTTTATAAAGAGGGACCACCCGCCATGACTCGTCTCACTCAACCTTCCGTTTCCCGAGTGGCCGCCTTTCACCCAGGTATTAGGCGACCGATTAAGGACAACATCCCATAGACGGAAACACGGGGAGTCAACGAGCAAGCGACGGAGCATTTATTCCGCCGACTGGGAACGCGCATATTTGTAATTCAACTGGACCAATCTAGTGAAATTTCTGCGGACTCGCTGAAAAAATGAATTTTGGTGCTTCGCCGCATTCACACGCCGATCGGCGGGATCCCCAAATTGCCACGGCGCCTGTCAATTTTGAATTCGGTCGTTGTGAGGCGTTCCTGGGTTACCCTAATAAGGGCTAGTCGAGGGCCACCAAAGACGGTCCACAATGAATCCCCGGTGTGGGCGGTGAATTGATGGGGTAGTCTCCGATGGCAGATCGGCGCACTCCCGTGGTGCGGGAAGAGCAAGATTCTGTATCAGTCGACGTAACTTCACATCGGTAATTCAGAATGAAACCGTTACGTGTTTTCGTGGAGAATCCCCGCCGGAGAATTGCAAGTTGAGGCTTTGGCCGAGACGGACTCAGGCAGCAATTGGTACCCCATGATTTACCCGTGGTTAACCCCCGAGCGACAGATTTTTATCACTGGGGCAGAATTCTGGCCTTACTCGATGTTATATCCAGAGCCAGAACCAGAGTCTTTGTTAATGGCCGCGAGTTAGGGTGGGGCGATCAAAATTGATGAACTGTGGGAATGTTTGCGTTGGGAAGTTGGCCGAAGTTCGATTACTATTTTAGGCAACACTCCGACTCCAATGACCTCATAACTGACCGCTGTTTTCTCCGCCATATAACTAGCTGGTCGAGCGCCATTTCTCCTTCAAACTATTACCACGTTATCAAACACTATGAATTCGAACACCACAGCTTCCAACGCCACCGCCGACTCAGCAGGCGGCCACGGTGGAATCGGTAGCAAGATCAAGTATGTTTGAAAATATTTTGAATATTTTGGTCCGTGCAGAAATCTTAGCCATTCTATAGAGGCGCTGCCCAAACGATAAACGGTAAATTAGGGCGTTCCTTCTACCCAGCGGTCTGACCGGCTTCAAGGCATCGGCGAGAACGTACGCGGAACCATTCTCGGCGGCGTTGAAACGGCTTTGCACAAGGACTCGTCTCAAAACGATGCCATTGCGGCCAAGGGGCGATCCCAAACCGCCGATGGGCTTGCAAATCTCAAGGGGGGAACAAGCGGTATGGTCCATGATCTCTGCGACTGGGTTGAATCTCATCCCCTGCAAGTGAACCGGCAAACCAACGCGGCGGGCCCTGGTATGCAGGGCGGTTTGAGCGCATCCGGTGTCCCCAGTGCAAACAACCCACCAGTCGGGCAGGGATATGACTCCATGCCTCCCTCCACGTACAACACCACAGACCAGTTCAACCCTCATCACGATCAAACAGGTACGCACAGAGAAGCTGATTGGATCCAGCTTGATATTCGGTTTGCAGCAGTCGCGCAGGGTATTCCTCCTTACAACGGTCCGGGAAACGCGCAGCAGCAGTACGCGCGTGGGGATCGTCCGGATGAGGAGCCTCGCCACCACCGTGACGATGCAATTTCTGGTGCGCCAGCCGCGGCGAACGTTGGAAACCCGAACCTGCAAAGCACCCAGCTTCCTCCGCGGTACACCTCGGTCGTTGGCGAGCCCCCGATGGATATTGCGGCGCAGAGCCGGAATGAAGAAATGTTGTAGCTGAATGATAACGAATCAAACTGTATCATAGGTGCACCGTTGAAAACATTGTTTTGTTTGCGATATATGGATTCTTCGCCGAAGTCGTTCAATCATATTCATGCTCATACTTATCTCCATAGATGAACTAGCGGTCGGAGGGCACAGATGTGCTTTTTCGAATGAAGAGATAAAAGTTGACTCTCGTGAGAAAATAAAGGACGTTAATATCCAATTTTATCTACTGGCGTTCGCTGGAAATAAGTGTTTCCTAAGCGCCACTGGTAAAAGAGTGTGTTGGGGCGGGGATCGAACCCACAGCCCCCATCAATGATTGCCCACGTTCTCACGGTCTCGGTGGCATCGCTCCTTGATCAAAACCTCGATCATCCCCACTTGTGTCAGTCCAGGATCCTAGGACCGTCTTGCGCCTACAACCGATTGGTGCAGTCTTGCGATAACATCGTGCAACTCCGCCCGGGTTTCCAAGGTGTTTGCCATGATACTGACACATAGTAGCCCGTGCATTGAGACAGAGGCGTACTGAAGGCATGCTGGAAGTTCTCTGTGCCATAGCGACTGGGATCTCCCCGATGGCGGGTCGCTGGTGCTCAGGTGTCGCACCCACTGGCCCTAGGTTGTGTGAGTGTGGTCGAGGAAATTGTCCCGTTGCTGATTCTTGATCTGCGAGTAATTGGCAGGGCAACTCTCCTCCTTCCAGAGGACTCTCAAGCTTGGCGATGAATCGCATCATTTAGAACGACATCGCTCAAGACTTGGTGTGTCCATGTCGATCTGTCTCTGTCAAAAGAACTGGTCCTTATCACACTCGACTGTTTTCGACCACGCACATTGCCACTAAGCGTATAAATAAACTGTCTTTCTGTGAAGATGGTGTTTTTGCCCTTCCACATTCTTTCTTTCGTTCATTCCCGGGTTGAACCCTCCTTCCTCTTCCTTTCTTCCAAATATGTTCTTCCGCGCCGGTTTCATCATCCTTTCTCTCGCGCTTCACTCAGGTACGTATCTCTTCCACAAGGATGCGAGTCATTTGATTCGATTCACCGCAGTCCTCGCTCTCCCAACCGCGCGGGTCATTCCCCGGGCAGCAGATTGCACGGCGCAATGTCAACCCATGCAGCAGTCTCTCGCTGTGCGTCATTGTTAGTTATATACTTCCTCCTTGCTCACTACACCGCAGTCATCCTCAACCGCCGGCGTTGCCGTGCTGTGCACCACCGCCGTGACGCAGGAGTACCAGGCCTGCCTGGGGTGCGAAGTCGCCGTTGGGATTATTGAACAACTTCCGGCTCAGGCCATTGCGGATTGTGAGTAGTATCTCAATAATTAGATCACTCTGAGTTCACAACCCTTGTCATCATTAGCCCTTGTTTCCAGCTGCCAAACTGCGGGCCACACTATCAACAGCTTCAAAATCACCTCCATCGACCCAACAAATGCGGCCGCGCCGACGAGTGGCACGAGCACGCCCGCGGTACAGCCGAGTCCGACCGCGACGCCAACGAGTGACACGAGCACGCCCGCGGTAAAGCCCACGTCGACCGCGTCGACGCCAACGCCAACGTCAACGCCAACCTCCGCGCCCACACCCACGTCCACATCCGTTGCTACCCAAGCAGCTGCCACGCCGACGTCCACACCTGTTGATGCGCCGGCCTTGACCGGATCCAGTTCACCAGAGGCCTCAAGTACTCTGAATGCAGTCACTCCCTTGGATTTACCCTCTGTCGCCCCTGTGCTGCCGCTCTCTTCAAGCGCGCCTTCTGCAGCAGTGATCGGCACGGCGGCGAGCGATGGCGTGCCCATTGGAGTAGGCGCAGGTTCTGTTGCTGCCCCGACTTTGGCAGGATCCAGTGTATCGGAGGTCTCAAGCACCGTGAATGCAGCCACTCCCTTGGGTTCACCCTCTATCGCCACTGTGCCGCCACAGTTTTCGAGCGCGCCTTCCGCAGCAGGCGGTTACCTGCCCATCGGCGTAGGCGCAGGCGCAAGCTCGATCGCAGCGGATTCAGCCGCCTCGGCCGTGGTCACCGGGCCCTCCGCCAACGGGGCCGCACGCCGCATCGGGGCAATTGGCTGGGTCAATACCGGGCTCGCGCTCTGTGTCTTTTTTGTCATTATGTGATGGTGAACTGAGCTCCATTACCTCTGTCGAAATTCACGACCAATCGACATACATGTGTGCGGGCGGACGAAAAACGTTGAGTCTGGAAAATAATCGGAAATTGAATCACCAAAATTCAGGACAGTCTCATGCATATTTTTCGTGGTATCTGTTTCCCACATCTCGGAGGCGCATCAATTCCGCCGTCACAGTTACGGTCGGCGGCATGGTCGCGGTTGACTTTTGACTTTGAGTTTTGATTGACAGACTTTCGGAGATCAATACATGCCCACGTGGTATAACGCGTCGCTGATTCAAGCAGATAGGGACGTTGATATGCGTATACTGTACCATTACGTTCAAATCGACAGGGGGGGTGACGCGTGACTGGTTCAACCAATTCGACATTTCGACAGCCCCCCGAAAGGTGCGTGACAAGATAAAAAATTCGACATAGGTCGCAATTTTTACCCTTCTGTTAGAGGTAATTTCTTGGGTTGGCACAGAAATATTTGCACAGTGTGTTGAATCCTCGTTGATATTTTATTTTGGGTTCTTTTTGCAGGCCATTTTAAGTTGATTTTAGGCCAGAAACCCAACCACACGCTCGTTGCGGGTATAAATGGTCTAGGAACCGGTTTAAAACACACCCACCAAGGGCAGGGAGTTGTAGGGATTTTTCGTGTGGTTCCACGCGATCTTTTAGCAGCGTGACGAACCGCTAGGCCTATTCGACACCGGCGTCCGTGACGCGTGACCACGACCAAAATTCGATATCGACAGGGGGGTGCGTGATGCGTGACTGTCGATTTGAATGTAATGGTACAGTAGTCCTTAACATGACCTTGATGTAGATTACAATTGGGCTAGATCTACTACTTCACGAAGTACAGGTGCCATATCATTGAAGATAGTCCACCCAGAGAGTGCCTCAAGCTTCGGTGAACCGATCCCAATATAAACTTCCGTCGCCACCGCTTCAAACTCATCAGAAACCCAACGGAAGGCTTCTTTGCGCGGTGTGTCGATGAGGCCGCGAAGCTCATCCAATGCAGCCTGAGTTACCGGGATCGCAAGATTCTCGAGACCATAGTTGGCTGGCATGTCAAAAACAACATTCGGTGCAACACCTGATGGTAGAATCCGATTGCGCTGTCTTCGAGTTTTCTTGTTGTTGAAGTAGTCCACAAACTCATCTAGTCCAATTTGAACTATCTTGGGCCAGAGCCAGCGAAAGAGGCTTCTGCATAATTTTTTTCATGGGATTTTGACATTCAGATAGACCGAAACATGCCTGTGGAGCAAATCTCCTGGAATGAGATGAATACGGCCTTCTTCAATGATTGCTCGAAGTGTTCGCCCATTGAACTGCCGGTCATACGACCAAGCTGACTCAATTGTGATATTGCTTGTGCTTTTCACTGCAACTACCGGCCGCCATTCATCAGTGGAGAGGTCGGGCGCAAAGACCTCTCTGTAGTTAAATTTATCAGAGAGGCTAAGCCCAGGGACCGGCAACAATTCGTACCTCAATGTAGTCTGAAAGGCCGCCAACCAGCCCAATTCGCTGCCCCCATCGAAAGTTACTTGAACAGAGATAGCTGCAAAGTATTCACTTATGAACCAGGGTTACAGCAAGGAAAGTACAACTGCATACCTTGAAATTTAGAGACCATATCTAGAAACAAATGCCCAACGGCGTCGCTCAGCCGCGAGTTTGGGACCACATTGAACTGAAGAATTTTCCCAACATGGTCGCGCATTCCATAGATATCTATTCCTATCCCGGATCCCATTCGAAGTGCCTTCTCACCGAGTTTTTCATGCCCATCCACGTGAATTTCCTGGAAAATCCCGATTGCATTGAGTGCAGTGCGAATCTTCGGACCTTTGCCACGGCCAGGGCGGCGCATGTCAGAGGGCTTTTGACCGACGAGTCCCTTCATTGTAGCACGGACAAAATCCCTCAAATCAAAGTCAGCAATGGATTTACATGGCACTGTAGAAAGACGTACCGAGGAATGGTGAGATTCAGTCTCAAGGAAGCAATCTTCTTGACGGTGTCTGGCCCTTGTCCCTGGTATACGTCTCGAGAGATAATATCCGCGATTGCTCCTGTTGCCTGTTCAACTGCCCGAAATTTGCGTGCGCTGGGTACATTGAATTGACGATTCAAAGCCTTCAGCTTCGTCAATCTGGATTTGTTCTGAGCTCATGATTACACTGAATAGGTAATTTGAAGACATACCCAATTTTAATGTGATGTTTCTTTTGAAGATACTGAAGGCGCAGTTCAAGAGAGAGGGATTTGCGTTCAAAGTCCCAGAGGATATCCTTGAGCTCGTCATCCGGAGGAACTGCACAATATTAGAATGATTGTAAGGCAGCAGAATCAATCGTACAGATGCCGTTGTCAGTGCCATTGGCACCAGTGGGGTTGACCATGGAGAGATGAGATTTCGAGCTTCGCTTTTATACCACAAAACAATGAATACCACTGGGAATAATGATATATTACTGTGAATTTTTACTGACTCGAGCAATTGTACTTACTGACTCAAACAATTGTGCGACCTCTGGAGTCATCATGAGTAATGTGAATAAAGTGGATCGTTGGACGTGCAGAAAATCAATCAGTAGCCTCTAACAATAAAAGTCTTACCGGTCTCCTTTGGGAGCAATGACTCGAACCGTATCAATTCAACCGTGGGAGAAATTCGGCGTTGATGTATACGCAGACAATAGACTACATTCTGGCTTTCTTTTCTGGCCCCACTTTGGTCCGGTAGTGTGGGAGACATTCCTGTGTTGGGAAGGATCGGGTCTCTGCAACAATAGAAGCCTATTTTCAGGTGCGAAGAAAGCAAGTGATTTACAACTTGAAGTGATCGGCCCAGCACTGCACTCATGAGCGTTGGGTCACCTCGGTTGGGTGCAGCAGGGGTATTTAGGCAGTTGCTCATTGACAGTGAAGTGCCGCAACTCCTTCTCATCCTTCTCTCATTGTTCCACACAGCAAATGGCTGGAGATGGCTTGGATATCGATCCGGCTCTTTGCACTGGGGAAGATACTTGCTTGCGTCACTTCCCATACAAAATGAATGTCGGAGCCTGCCATAAATGTGTGCTCTTCGCAAATGCCCCAGAGGCTGAGCATCCCAGAATAAATGTAAGCTTAACCTGCAGTTAAACTGTGCTGCCTTCTCAAACCTTTATCCAGGCTTTGGGACAATGCTTAGGCTGTGGTACCACGTCGGCACGACTCCTCACTGAATATTGCGGCCTCTGTGAGAGGAAGAATGGTACACCATTCCATCTTTTCGAGTTCCAGGACCTAACTGTCTGCCCCTGATGTGTAGAGAGACGTGGTCCGAACACAAATTCATCTGGAGCAGAGCAGCAAGTCAGTGTACAGCAAGGTATTCACACAACCATTGCTCTATGCCTTGCATTAATTATCACCTGCAGTTCAACATCCCGCAACATCCGGTGTTCGAAATATTGGGCAGTTTCATCGTGCCCAGTGGAAGGATGCTGCCAGCTTCAACAGCTCCAGTGTCAAAGCTCAACAGTCCACAGTTGCAATCACTGGGGCCAATATGGCAACTCTTAAAGGCAACAATCTGGCAACAAATGAGTGCTATGTATTTGTTCTCGAACCCTTTGTGAACTCGAAAGCCTGCGATTTTCTACCCACCTTTGAGGTTATCCGAGAAGCTACTATTAAATTTTCCGGTGGGAGTCCTTTCATTGTGTGCGAAGCTCTACTGATCCCGAGTTTCCCCAGACATTGTTGCCAATGGAATTGCAAGCTTCAACTCTAGCTGGGAGGATGCCTCAGAGTCGAGTCTTGCTCGGTGAGCTACCTTATTTTTTCGTCATTGAACCTGGATCTAATACAGACTAAACAGCTCCGATATGAGGCTTTCTCGTATGAACAATGTCCACCTTGAAATCGAGCCTCAATCGACGTTCCGGGATATTTTCCTTGCGACATTGAAGGACTGTGGCCAAAACCTGGATAAAACTGTGCCCACGAAATTTCGCAATCGCAAGTTCGCTACCTTGTATATGGAAGCGCACATTGATATAGAAAAGGTGTGATCTCACTGTTACCTCTTGTCCCGGACACAGAGCTGATGCTTAGAACACAGTTCCACGCTCGCACGGGAGTTCCGCCTCCCCCGGGCCTGTTCAAATCAAAAAAGCGAGCCTGGACCGAGAACAACACCCTTTCTCTTGGTAGTTCAATTCTCAAGCGCACTCGGCTTGGTGCGTCAAGGATATTCCCATCTGATTTCTCTAACATGCGGAATTTATAGCTTCGGGTGGGCCACAGTATTTGAAATCATCCTTTGCTTTGGCGGCTCCTGCAAATAGGGCTGCAGCAACATCTGTAACACTATTCTTCGCTGAGCATACATCCGACCCGGAGACCGGGGTGCAATCGTTCAATTGGTCTACTACCGATGTGGCCGCGCATTCAGCAAGAATCGAGAATGAATCCTTCAGTAAAGGAAGATCCAAGCTTGTCTTCAGAGTCAGTGTTTCTGTGTAGAATTTTGTCTCAACTCTTGGCTTACTCGGTGCTCAGATTCAATACAACGATACAACATATGTGGCAAAGCGGTACTATACCGTTGGCCATGGTCGGTCTCTATCATTGGGTTCCAATCGCGACGAGCTTCTCAAAGAGGCAACAACACTTGGGCGTGCAAAATTCTTTCTAAAGAACTTCAAGGACGGATGTGATGCAGAGGAAATGGATATCTCGCGCAAGTCAATTTTGTCTACCTTGTGTCCCACATACTGAAATACCTTAGACTTTGAGGTCACAGATTTTATTCTTGCTCGTGAGGGTATTGTCGGGTCAACCGACCCATTCAATCCATCTCCAGCATCGGGCCTCACAGAATTGGGCTATGGAGAACTGTCGGATGATGAAAAGGGCGAACTCAGTATCAGTAATGGCATCATAACTTCTGTCACTTGGCTTCTTGAACGGGAAAGAGGCAACGTTCAGTTTAGGAAGTATTCGGGAACACTTGAACACCCACGATATTCTGACAAGCAGGGAGCCACTATCAATGCCTTTCAACATTTCACGTACGTCAATTCGAACAAGGCCCTGGTCCTGGCTGATATCCAGTGTAAGTATTCCGACCAATGTTCAACTGCTGAGCTAACAATATGTATAATAGCGTCCGAAAGCTATGATGTATCAAATAAAGCGGCTATCCTCTTTGATCTCATGTCCCACACACTCACTGGGTATGCTCCATGCCAAGGTTATACAGGTTTGACTTAAGCTCACTTCATGCTAGGGACAGCGGTGCAGGAGATCACGGAGATAAAGGGATACAGACACTGGTGGACCAGCATCAGTGTGGGCAAAGATGCATACAGCTGGGACTCCAGCTGCTCAAGGATGCTGAGGACAATTAGTTACTCATATATACACTGTCCCGAGCCAGTATAAGTTGCAAACACGTCCCTATCTGCTTGAATCAATGACACGTTATAGCACGTGGGCGTGTATTGATCTCCGAAAGTCTGTCAATCAAAAATCAAAGTCAAAAGTCAACCGCGACCATGCCGCCGACCGTATCACAGTTACTAATGCGCCATCCGTCTTTCAAAATTCCGATCTCAATACTGACTCCCGTTTATTTTTCTGCATTTGCGGGCGGGGTTAGATCCGGAACCCGCTTGCAATCGCCTCGATGTGCGAGGTCTCATGCAGATCATCGCAAAGTGCTGGGTTATCAGCCCTCTCGTGTGGTCAAGGTTTGGATTTGGCATAACCCATTTTTTGGACGCGTGAAGGGTACGGAAGAAGTGGGAAGCAACGGGTAGGATACACCAAGATGATAATCCTCGTCGGGATTGTTTTAAAAGTTTGCCTGTCTGAGACTAGTCTCTCTAGACAGACGCTCTATAAAAATGGCGCTCGTTCCTCGCGTTATAGAGTCTGAGACGTTGGATGGACAGGTATAAAGCTCTCCCCGAGAAAAGCATATTTTCTCTCGCCCGTTGCCACGCATCGGGAAAGTTCGCAGTTAGCACAGCGGAACATACAAATTATGCAGATGCCACCAAACTACCAATTCATCGACAATGGACCTGCACCACATCGTGCGTAACCTTCATCAGTCTCGCCACTTTCTCTTCAATCTCGCCCCCCAGCGTGTTCACATCGCTGACACCCGGTGGAAGACTCCTCGCAATCGCCCGGATTCCAACCAGAATATCCGCACGGCTCGAGCGCAACGGGACGATCCTCCCTCGCCCACTACGTCCGTCAACGACATCCTCAATGGTACCGTCTGGGGGGTTGATCAAATGCATTTCCATCCGTCCACCACTCCTGTGCGCGCGCGCGATGGAATCCGCCCATAGCGGGTCAGTACAGGGGAGGTTGTCCAGGGTGTAGACGCCGAAGGTGGGTGGGACGGACTTGTAGTCGTATATACAGCAAAAGTCGGCGCCCGGGTTCTCGTAAATGAACATAACCTGACGGCGAAAAAGCGCGGCCTTCTGCGCCTGGAAGTCACTCTCGTACAAGGCAAGCATGAAGCTACGTTCGATTGGACTCCCGTAATCGGGGTTGACTGGATGAATGCGTTGTTGGTCGTCCGAGTGTGAGTTTTAAGAGGAACTCATGCCGTACCGTTTCGGAGGTTTTTACAGACGGTGCGATGCTTGTCCTCGCGCCAGTCGATCATCTGACAGACAGTGGAGCAATAGTAGCGCTTCCTACACTGTGAGCATCGTCGGACTTGGGCTCTTGTCAATATGATACCACACTGAGTGTAAATCCCCAGTTACAACTTCGTAGCAATGCAGGCAACAAAAGGGGGACATACACTGCATTCAGCCGCCGGATAGCCGGGGCCCCGGCTAGCTATTCTGAGCTTCGGCTAGCTGAGGCTATGTTCGGCTAGCCGGCCAGCTAGCCGCATCTATGGCCCGCTTCGTCTAGCTCAAGGCTAGCCGACCCTCGGTAGCCGTGGGCAGCTGCGACTAGCCGGCCGACTAGCCGAACATAGCCTCAGCTAGCCGATGTCAGCGGCGAGGCGTCCCGGTGGCTATCCCACCCTTGAAATAGTGTTGCCGCAGATTGAGTCGAGTCGAGCCGGTGTCACCAACTCGTCTCAACTCGATCAACCGAGTTGAGCCGAGTTTTGATCGAGTTGAGACGAGTTGGCGTTCCCATCAGTCCCACGGGCCCAGTTTGGAGCGACGCGTCAAGAAAGGTGGAGAAAGAGGGCAGGGGAGGTGTAATTTGAAGGCCTTGAATGCAACACTCTCAAGTACTTCAATTTAGGGAGTTTACCCGTTCTTTTCCAATTTTTTGGCGAGTGAAACTACGCAGTTCTCCGGAACTATCTAATTGAGGTGCTAAAATGCTCTGGAAAATTTCGGGAGGCAGTTTCATCTTCAAAAGCTCACATAATGTTTTTTAGGGCGGCATCTGAGCTTCTAGGATGTGCCTATGCCAGAAAATCATTCTGCTGGCTGCTTTTGATGAAGCCTGCCAAAATTTGTGGCGGATGGGAAGATGTTGGCATCAAGTTGATCAACTCGACTGACACCGGTGTGTAACTCGACTCGGCTCGACCAGTCGAGTTCATCAACTCGGCAGGCGAGTCGAGCTCAATATCAGATCTAACTCACACCGACGGCAACACTACCTTGAATGCAGTGATACCTTCATATTGTCGCACGCCTGCCTCGAGACATACCGATGGGCGTGAAATCGTTCGATAAACTTGGCGCGGTCCGCTCCCCAGGCGAGGAACTCCCCCACATTCTCTGAGATCTTGTCCTTTTGTCCCGTTGCAATCAGACGCTGGAGCACCGGTAAGATTTCAGCCAAATGTGTTTCTATCCGCGAAGCAACGCGGTAATGTACGAGGGAAGTGGAGACGGCGTGGATGAGTTTATGCGCAGAGTAAGACTGTTTTCGCTGGGTGATTGAGATCAACGCGGGGAGGAGTTTCGCCTCTAATCCCTCCGCCATCCATCGTTCAACCTTCGGGGTACTCCAGTATATCAGAAGAAGAATATCGATGATACGTTCGAGGTCATGTTCAACATCATAATCGATGTCCTCGTCGAGGGCCGCATTAAGCATCTTCGTTAGCGCCCCAAAGAATCCGCACTCTAGAAGCGTGAGGAGCAGCTCCTGATCACGTATCATGTGGGCAATGAGCACAAGGGCACCAGCGCAGTGTATCTGCGCGGCCGGAGGGTCCGCGGAAATAAAACAGAGGAGCTTCACAATGAAGGATGCGAGGTGCCAATAGGTCCCGCCCGCGCCGTCCACGCATTCGTCGAGTTGTACCGAGGCAACGCGCATCATAAACAAGCTGCTAGGATGCATTGCGATGAAATCTCGACGCAGGAGGGAGTTGACCCAGGCACGCATCACCAAGCCTTGAACGCCGACGGTGGATTCAACGACTGTGCGGATAACGGGATCAGGCGGACAAGACGCGTTGCCCTCCTGGTGACCGTAGATGGAGGATATGGTTGTGGCGAATATTTGACACAATTCAGCCTCCGTCTCGTCATCGTCCTGAAGACACCAGGGGTGAAGCATGATAAAATGGATCCACTTCCACAGTGACGGCCAAATGTACGCAACGACGTGGGGAGGCATCTTGTCGTCAGGAATCCTCGCAATTGGCGTCAAGAGCCCGATTGCCGTGCACACCCTGGACAGAGTTTCCCCGACGGCGGCCAGATCTTCAGTATCAAGCTCATAGGGGGTGGGTATTCGCGCCTGGTGTAGCACGGCGTAGAGAACTGGGAGGAATAAACGAGTCGTCGAAGCTTTGGTAGAATCGGATCGGATGAAGTCGTCAACGCGTGAAAGTGCGACGCTTGAGCCCGCCGCGGCGTCTTTTGCTGTTTTCTAGTTGGAGACGAGTCAGCAATGGTACAGGTAGAATCTTCAAAGACCACACCTGGAACGGGGGTGGGAGTAACGAAAGTTGGCTGAGCTGTAGCTCAAGAGGGACGGCACCCATTGGCGCGTTATTGGTCGGGCCTAGCAAAGAGCGCGAGCTTCACGCGGGATGACAGCGCTGGCTTGAAGAAAAGGAAGTTGAAGAGAAAAGGAAGCCGAAGCATTTACTGCCCCCCGGTGTGATCCGATAGATGTTCCGAGGTGTTCCGGTGAGGCGCGATTTCATAAATTAAAAATTCGTGTTCAGCGCCTCAGCGCTCAGCAAGGACACCTGCACGCGTGTTTCAGCGTTCGCGAAGCAAATATTGAGGAATAGTGATCCGCACGCTGAAAAAAAAAAAAAGATCACCAGCAAGGAAGTACTCACCCGAGCGACTTGGTTTACACCTGGTTCTGACGGTGCTGGTTCTGACGGTGCTGCTTTGAATGTTCAAGGTCAACCGCTCGAATAGATGAGCTGTGTCGTTAGCCTGGACGTGAACCCTCGCGCTCACAAAGTTCAGCACTGCTGTGGAAAAGAGGTGATGCAATTCCGGACATGATAAGAAGAGCCACCTATCCAGTGACGGAATCTTTGACAACATCCGCCTTGGTCCCGAATATACCGTCCCGCCGAAGTCGTGGGGTTCTTTCTTTTGTTGGAGGCGCATCAATTCCTCTCTCACAGCCACTGATGCGCCATCAACGCATAGATCCGTACATTCGGTGAATGGCTCACAAAATCACCAGGGGTAATGCAGTTCACCTGATCAAAAAATATCCTCTCAGGAAGCTCCGTTCATCTCAATACTGACCCCCCGCCTAATTTTCCCGGCGGAAATTAATATTCTACCGTGGGGGTGGCGGCATTGAATCCGGAACCGCTTATGATTCACCTCCCTGAATGCAATGCGCGAGTCTCATGCGGATCTATTTCTCACTGACGAGTCAGCCTCGCAGAGTGCTGGTATATCGGCCATCTTTGCCGAGGCCGTACTCGTGGTTGAAAATGCCTCCCCGGATATTTTGGACGGACTCGGACTAGCGGTTTATGAAGGCACCGAAAAAGTGACTGGCAGGACCCAACCAGCCAATAATCCCCGCAGCGATTTTTTGCAAGGTTAAACAGGATTACCCCTATCGTGGTTCCAGACCGGCCTGTCTAGGGTTCAGCGAGCGGAAGTTTTGCGTGTCTGAGACACTCGAGGGGTATAAAGCGGCGTCAAATTCTCCTCTATTTCCTAACGACACAACCCACCTATCCATCGAGCCACCGCACATATTTACACTATGGCTACGTTTACCACGACCTCTATCACCGCAGACAGGCGTTCATCCAAGCGTTCATCCCTCTCCTCCATCACCTCCATCACCTCCTTTGCGTCCACCCCCAGCGGCAATATAATCATCACCGAGCGCCCGGGTCCCATCGTTGTCACTACCACTGTATCGACTTCAACGCGGACATACCCCGCGACTGTTCCCCCGCCGTTCACCTGCTCCCTCGGCTCGGACGAACGACTCCCTCGACCGCGGCGAGGCGCACCGCCCGTCGCGCCTGCAAAGAGCATCGAGGAGCGCAAGGAGCAGCGGCGCAGGAGTCTTGTGGGCACCCTGCGATGCGTCGTTGGATTGAAGCCTCCGTTGAACCCGGCGCTGTGCAAGGGATGGTGGTGAGTCTTCCCTTGCCGTTAATTTACGGGATTCTAAGGGCCTTTTCCTTTTTAGATCCTCCCTTGCGCTAACCATTGACACATTCAAATTCAAACTCAACGCACCCTATATCAGCCTTGTACCATACCATCTCGATTTTTCTGCGTCCAATTATATTGTTTCCCGCGCGTTGTAAGAGCAATCCTTGTGCATATCTTGGTTGAGTTCATTTTTTTTGTCGAGTGCCTTGAATTGAGCGTCGAAAACAACTCTTCAACTTGTAAACCCGCGGTTGAAAGCTGAAAATGTCTTTATGGGGCACAGGAAGGTGTTGGGTTGCCATAGACGACCTGGCGCACCATGAGCCAACGCGCTACGCGGCGGATATTTATAGGACGTTGTGTGATGTGCGCTATCTATAGCCACCATCCACCTGTTCCCATTGATCCATGATTCAAGGTAACGGTTCTCTACGATGCCTTTAAGGGAACGGTTCCACCCCGTTCCTTACCTCGTCTGGTCGCTCCCCTCCCATAATGCGTTTTTCTCTGGGCGCCCTTGCGCTCTGTCTCGCCGCAACTGCGATCAACGCCGCTCGTTTGGTTCACCGCCAGGCTTTGGCCTGGACTGCGCCCCTCAGCACAAGCGGCCGATGGGTTATCGACGCCGACGGGAATAGGTTCAGACTCATGGGGGGAAACTGGCACGGCGCCAGTGGGACGTGGACAGGCTCAGGGTTGAAATCTTCCTTCAGGTGTCATGGTGCATGCTAATTGTTCTGCAGCGATATCAATAACGACACGAACCACCATGCGGGCGAAAACGCGTGAGTCCTCTCTAAAAGTTTCGAACATTTCACCCTGCTGACGATTTTCAGCCACACCATGCCGCTGGGCCTGCAATATGTGCCCATCGACGAAATTATTGACAGCTTTGTCGAGCTCGGCATTAACACCATCCGTCTCCAATTCTCCAACGCAATGCTGCACGACACGACCATCGTTGACCCTTCCTGGGTGGCCGCGAACCCTCAGTTCCAGGGCATGACCTGCTTGGAAGTCTACGACGCGGTCATCGCGGCTCTGACGGCGCGCGGCATTGCGGTTATTGTCAACAACCACACGACCCTCAGCCTTTGGTGTTGCGGAATCGACGGCAACGAGCGCTGGGACGAGTCGCAGAGTTTCGCAACCTGGATCAGCGACTGGCTGTTTGTTGTCAATCGGTACAAATCCAACAAGCGCGTCGTTGGCGCTGATCTCTACAACGAGGTGCGGTGTTGTATTTCAGATAATTTCATGTACGTTTATAAGGCGCCGTAGGTCCGCCGCGATATCACCACAGACCCGGACTGGGGGAACGGGGATGACGCCGACTGGCAGGCGGCGTCGCAGTCGGCGGCTGACTCCATAAATCAAGCTAATCCAGATCTTCTCATTATCGTCGAGGGCATTAACTGGATCGGCCTTCCCGTCGACGGACTCCCACACAGTCGCCCCACCCTCACTCCCGTCGCCCTGCTGTCGCACACACTGCTCGTGTCGCACAAGGTACATGATTTCGTCGAAACGTTTGTATGATTAGATTTGACGTTCGTCCAGCTCGTTTATTCGGCCCACTTCTACTCATACACAGGTATGATCAGTTTCTGGATTCCCGAAAAGTACCGCCGCTCAGTTAACAAAAAATGATTAGGGCCCAACCACTCGGGCGCCACCGGTATCGGCGAGACTGAGGACCCGCGCTACCGCGACCTCAACCAGAGCACGCTGTTTTCTGTAATGGACAGCGAGGCATCGTATGTAGCGCAAACGCCCAGCATGCACTACACCGCCCCCGTGTGGTTCAGCGAGTTTGGTATTCCTATAAGCGGGAACCTGCCTGCCGACACCGCGTGGTACCAAAACTTCATGGACTACCTGGTGCTGAGGTACAATCCATTAATATTCTCCTTCTCGATCCGGTGCTCAAATCAATTTTTTTAAAATAGGGACGTTGACTTTGCGTTTTGGCCCCTGGTAGGGTACCTCAACAACGGTGTGGGCAACGGCTGGGCACTGATGAACTGGGACTACAACGGCGTGCGCACTGATTTCTTCACCTCGAATGACTGGCGCGAGCCGGCGTGGAGCACGGTTCTGGCCGCCAAGGGGACCGAGGGACAGGTTGCTGCTGTACCGCAGTGGAAGCAGCTCACGCTGGACCACGGAGACTTCATCAAGTCGCTCTGGGCGCTGGCGAACCTCGGCGACTACGATAACGGCGCGGACAAGGCGATATGCCCCGACGGGCTGCGCCTCACTGGGCTATCGCACGGCTCGACGCGCGGTCTGTGCTCGGACGTCACGTTTGGGAAATTGTGGGCGAGCAGCTTCGCAAACGAGGTTGTGTATGACGAGCGGCACGTTACCAACGACTGGGCGAGCGGATACAGTACGTTCCTCCCTCACCAAGCCCCAGACCGCTAATATGTGCGACCAGCGAAATACACCTGCCCTCCGAATTACTTCGTTTCTGGGTGGGCCATTCGGGGCGTCAAACTCTCCACAGTCATGTGCGCCGAGGCGGCGACGACCCTCGGGACGAATGGGCGCGCGGTGTGGTTCAACCAGGGCGACAACCTCGCGGACGCGTTCGGGGGGGACTTTGCTAACGGGGAGTACAAGGGTACTTGTGCCGTCAACGAGTACATTGGTGGTGTCGCGTTTACGACCTCGCTCTTCAACGCGGATGCTGACGGCGCGCCCGATGCGATCTACTGCGTTTCATGAAAACGTTCGTGTTATACCCTTCGGATTAATTTAATTCTATTTTCGAATCCCTCGTGTTGTTGCAACTTCGGCGGCTAGGGCGTTTAATAACCCCTGGGGTAAGTACGTCAATAGACTTCGAGCACCTCTACAACGACGACTCGTATCTTCAAAATTTTCACTCGAAGATGGAGAATAAAGCGGGTGCCAAGTATGTGGCCAGGCCGCGTGCTATAGGTGTCCTCTCTGGACAAAAATCTTGATCTTGCTTTCCCATTTGTGTTTTCGTTTTCGGTCCGTGATCACGATGATCATGGTCAAGGTTGAATTCCTTAGTATAAACACAAAAGGTATCGGTCCAGAATCCGACCAACATGAACCAGATTTCCTTTGTTCCAAACCAGAACAAGAGCCTCAAAACGAAACTCAAATCATCACAAACGAAAACGAGATTCGAAAATGATGGTAAACCGATCTTGTTCTGGCCGATCAATTTGTGATTTCGTTTTCGGGTTGTTCCGGAGTGTGTGATGCTGTGGTTGAATGGTATTTAGGACTACCCTGAGGACATACTCTGCCAGTGGTGTACCATCTCTGAGCGAGTCAATGCTACCAGACTTCACTCAGACTCAGTCTAAGGTCGGCCACTCTCCCAGAGTATATATATGGAGTTGAGTCCATTATACATACCTATAAACTTGACTTGTAAGGCTCCCATAAGTACACAGGGGCAGTTATACATGCTAAAACAGTTGAACCACCTCAAAGTTCATCTCATACACCGAGTATCATTTTTTGCGAACATCACCATGGGGGATCATTTTCTTTTTGCCTACCACCTATATTCAAGAAGCTGGTGCCGAAGCAGCCGTTATTGAGTGGGTAGGGGCGGCCAAGCATCCACTGTTCACTGGTGTCATGGTCAAAGTAATACAGAAGGCAACGAAAACGAACATTCCCCAAACGAAATCACGAACTCAAAATCAAACTGATGAAATCTCATTTTGGAAATTTCCACTCTGGTTTTCATACCACCACATCTTGTTTTGATGCACCAGAATTTGGTTCTGGTTCAACCAAGACTAGGTCTGGCAGGCAAAGGTCCATGCTTCAGCTGAGAGAACCAAGAACAGATTTGAACGAATAGTTTGGGTTGTTTGAACGATGATCATCGTGATTCATCGTGATCACGGACGAAAAAAGGAGCGCAAGTCAGGCGAAACTGATAAAATATCAAAACCAAAACAATTTATTTTTGTCCAAAGAGGACACCCATACGTGCCGACGGAGAGTAGACCTTTTTTTCCATGCTTGGAATCCCGTGAAGTTTTCGTATGTCACCCTCGGTTGAAATGTGAAACAAAGGAGACTCTTGATGCCATCAATGATGTGATCTTCAATCTCTTTCCATTGACCACGATGACAAAGAGTCTTTGCTCGCTCGTGGACCTCCCCACTGAGCTTCTGGTGGAGATAAGCTCTCACTACACCAACTCGTTCACCTTCCTCTCCCCTTTCGTTCGTCTAGAACATAACCCGCAACGTCAAGATCGCCAGCAGGTTCGTAGGGGGTTTTTCAAAAGAAAATCACTCTCTTATGGTCTTTTAGGCCCTGCGCTCCTTGTCTCAAACTTCTTCTTTACTCCGCAATCTATTCCTACCCATTTTGTGGGAGCAGTTTGATGCCTCCAAGCCTAATTTCCCAGAAAGCCACACTCAAACTGATTTTGCGAAGAGCGTCGCTCCTTACATCAAGTTCGTCCAATATCCTTGTTTCAGATCACCAATATCTCACATATCTTGCTCGGTCCAGGTCGGTGCATGTTTCGATGCATCTGTGGACCCTCGTGGAAATGCAAGGAATCTTCCTCTTCGTGGAATTTCTACGTGGTCTGCCGAACCTCACCGGCCTGCAGATCCAGCGAGTGCCTTGGGGAATTGTCCCAATTATCACCTATGCCTTTCACCCCGTCGCTCTCCCAGGCGTGACTGCCCTCTCTGTCCCCAATTCGCTCGACGTGATCTTCCCGTCTTTCCCCAATGTCACCACCCTCGCGTCCCCTGACCTTTCATCCGGGGATCGTCTCATTCCAGCTGCGACGGAGAATTTCCCGCGCCTCGAGGCAATTTCCGGGCTCCGCCTCGCTCACCGTTCTGAATCCAAAACTTTCATCAGTGGTAAATATGAACGTGTCCCTCGCGCCGTTTAGATCGCTGACCCCCTGTAGCGCTTTCCCGCGCATTCCCTCGCCTGCGCGCGCTTTCTGTCACCAAAATATCCCTGCACGACTCGTCTGAACCCTCTGAGGTGAAACATGGCCAATATCGATCACCTCCCTCTTGCTGATCGTCTTCGTAGGTTCTTTTCGACTTCCTCAGTGGCTTCTCGGACCTCGCCCACCTTTCGATTGTGTACGAAGGGCACGGCCAGGGCCCTTCCCTAGAGGCGCTGCTCGACGGAGGAAGACAGGTGCTCCGTGCGTCCGAAAGCCGTGAGACAAAGGTAATCACTGTATGGAGCCACGAGCTACCTACCGGGCCGGAAGTCATTCGGGTAGAGAGATGCTGAAGTACAGCCAAAGTTTAATGCGTTCGAAGATGTGTCGCGCCCAGGAACTTCCGCCCCTCCGTACTCAATTCGGTTCCCTCTTCATCTCAATAAACAAGGCATGTTATCATCCCCCCGGAGTGGACCCGATGGCCGTGAAATTCCAGCACTTCGTTCGCATGAGGTCAGTGCGGCTCCCTTTCCGAGACTAGCCAAAAGAATTTGTTCCACGGCTGTCAGCCTACCTCTGACTTCACGGCCGCGTTCAATCCGCCGCATATACTTGCGTCTCTCAATCCCCACCATCCCGTCAATGTCAGCCTCCACCAGGAAAGGCCACTACTATACCTTTGGACTCTACATACAGCGTACCCGCCGGTGACTCGCAGAAAGAGTTTGAGGCCAATGTAAGGGCCTCATGGACTCAATGGCGGCCTTTCCCGCTGTGAAGAACAATTTGCTGAGTTTGAATCTGGTGTGCACGTCGTAGGCAATTCTGGTTCATTTAGGCTCATGGTGTTCTACAGCTATTTCCGAACGAGGTAATGAACGTTCTCGACCAGACTCTGGGACTGCCGGTCCCGCAAGCCGGCCTGTTTATTGTCGTGGAGTGCGAGGTGCGTATTCGGCCACCTGAACCATCAAGGCGAAGTGAGCGCGGTGGAGTTGTCATACCAGCTCGGCGTCACTCGTTCTACAGGCCTTCAGGACTCGGATATGAAGAGACTCCTAGCTGCCGCCAATCAATGGGGTTTCTGCGCTAATTCCAGTGTTTTCTCAGCCGACATTGTCACCAGAATCGACACATCTGCTACTAGTAACCGTATTCTCTGGGTCGGCTATTTTCGGGTGCCTTCCGAAATGCCGCGGTTTGAAGAGAAAATGGCGGAATTCATTGACAGGCTCGTGACGACCCCCGTCTTCCAAAATACAGCACGGTACGCGATCTGCCTTTACCTTCGAGCTTAGCTTAACCCTTAGGATCTTCAAGTTGGGGATTGACCCCAATGCACTTCCGCTCGTATAGTCGGCTAGAACAATACCAAGCTCCAAAGTGAATTCCGGGGTTGAATTGATTACAGTTCCGAGTTTTCTTCCCCACTAATTTCTTAGAAACCCTTGGTCCAACTGTAACCCCTTCGGTCGACCTTCGAACGTGAGCGAATCATGTCAAGCTGCCTTCAGTTCGGTACCACTTCGGTTGATACATGAATGATGAGAGCGGGCAGTTTGGTGAGCGCTTCCAGTGGGAACATAAACGACCTCACAGCGGTTTATGCGGTAATGTTGGGCACATACGGAGATGCGGCTTCAGACGGACAGAGAGGCCTAATTTTATAACGAGATCTAGAGTGATATCGGCCGATTCACTATTCGAGGCAAAAAGCTTTGGCGGATGTGTTATTGCTAGCACAACTCCCGTTAAATGGCGCAACGGTACCACTGGGCAGATCGCTGGGCATGGTGCATCGCATGCAACCGGAAAGCACCGGCCATGATCCTACCCGCATCAAGACTCGGGCATACCAATGTTAGGTAAAGAATCTATGTTCCCATCCAACCGAACGAAGTCTCCACGTGCTCGGTTTTAGAAATTACAGACGGAGTGGCCCGAGTTGTGGGCTTTGGCGAATAAAGAAAGAGGTGGAGCCTCTCTCTCGACGGTATTCAAAGAGGAAAGACCGACCCCTACCCGCGGTAACAACGGCCCCCTGCAACCCCCGCCTCCTCTGCCGGCGAGACCGGTACGAATCCGAGTATTCGCGACTATTTTAGTCTCACCAAGATCTCTCGAGAACGCCAAGCTCAGATCGACTTGTGTGTTCAAGTTGCTGCGCTCTTCTTCCATTTTCCCTCCTCGGCCACACAATCGTTCTTTGTTGGCGGCCATGCCAAGGTACTGGGGAGACACTTTGCGGTCTTGTAAAGGGCTAATATTTACTATTATCTCCATGTTGTGGAGACCTTAGACCCTCGCAAATACAGTGCAATTGCCGGCGACGGCGGACGGAACATACGGGTTTACAAAGGCTGATCATGACACTGAATTTGCCACAACTTCAATCTCTTTATGAAAGATCTCGGGGCGTTTTTGAAGAAGGTATTTTCACCGTGTTCCATCTCAGTGAGTCGTCTCTCAATATTTACAGGATCTTATCGTCGTGAGCGGGCTTTCAAATTACTTCTATGACTTAACCCAAGAAAGGAAGAAAACGAACATCGCCGAGGGCCTTTAAGTCGGTATCCGAGACCGGGTTTTGACATAGACTCGGAGTCGTTGATTCGAAGTACCAGTCGATGTCGTCTCACACTTTTAAATTGGGATTGACCCCAATGCACTTTCGTTTGTATACGGCTGGAACAAGAGCTCCAAAGCGAATTCTGGGGTCGAATTGATTCCAGTTCCGAGTTTTTTTCCTTCGCCGCTAATTTCTTAAAAAGCCTTGGTCCTTAAAAAGTCTAACTCCTTGGGTCGACCTTCGAATGTGAGCGAATCAACTTGTCAAGCTACCCGATCAGTTCGATCGGTAATATCGGCCGATTCACTGTGACTCGAGGCCAAAAAACATACTTAAGCGCCACGCTCAAGCCACGCTTCTTCCTATACTCACATCTTTCCTTCCGCCTTCAATTTCGCATCCTTCGGTTTCCCCATGACTTCCCCACCCCAAGCCAACGGAAAGGCGCACCATATTGCGCCCCTGGATGTCCATGTCTTTCACCCTTCGCCAGGGCCTCCCACGCATTAAACTCGATCCTGTAGGCTTCCCTCCTCACAATTCAACGCGCAGAGACGTTAAAGCCTATCCCTGAGCCTGGGACCTACATCTTTGGCAGTGTGCGTCTAACGCTTCCTCGCCGTCGTACGTGGAGCTGACGAGTGAAATCTGCAGATCAAAACGGACCATATGCTAATCATGACCTTCGATCCTGTCGTCGGATGGTCAGCACCGCAAATCAAGCCTTACGGTCCTCTGTCTCTTGATCCTTCCAGGTGCGAATTAGGGTGGAAGAGTTGGAATCCGTATCTGACGCCTGCGAAAGCAACTGCTTCCAATATTGCACGAATGTTTTTGAGGGGATGAAGGTCCGCCTGCTCATTGCTTCCTCGGGTGAATGCTCAACTTAACACACTTTCCAGGCAATCTTGGGCCCAGACGGCACACCTGTTCTGTTTCGGCCGGAGGATAACATGCGGCGTCTGCAATCATCAGCAGCCAGAATGGCCTTGCCTGTGCGTCCGCGTCTTCTCTGTGTCGCGCATTTCTTTAACCATTCAATGAAGCCATTCGATGAGGCCGCTCTTCTCGCTTGCATTAAGAAACTCATTATGACGGAGGAACGATGGATACCCGCCCCAGCAGGCCATTCCCTGTACATACGTCCCACCCTAATCGGGACGACACCCTGTATGCGCCTCTTCTCATACCTATCACACTCAGGCTAACACCGCCCGCAAACCAGCCATAAAAGTCGGCGCATCCAAACACGCCACTCTCTACGCTCTCGTCCGTACCTGTTCTTACTTAGCTTCCCGTTGGATTCATAATTTCCCCGTTCCAGGTCACGCCTGTGGGTCCATACTTCGCCACCGCGACCGCCGGCGTCTCGCTCCTCGCTGTCAACGAGCACGTGCGCTCCTGGCCCGGCGGCACGGGCGGGTTCAAGCTGGGGCTCAATTACTCGCCGGGCTTCATGCCCCAGCAGACGGCCGCAGCCCTGGGGTACGACCAGATCCTCTGGCTCATCGGCGAGAACAAACTGATCACGGAGGCGGGCGCGATGAATTTCTTCGCAGTTGTGGAGCGCGACGACGGTGGTCTGTCTTTCTATTTCTCTCTGTGCCTTCGAGAAACAGGGCTGACACAAAGTAATTAACGAAGGTCTGACTATCGTGACCCCGCCGCTGGACGGAACCATCCTCCCCGGAATCGTCCGCGACTCCACCCTCGTCCTCTTGCGCGCGCACGCCGCGGACACGTCGGCTAAAATACTGAACCTCCCGGCGGACAAGGCCGTCTACGTAGAGGAGCGCGCGCTCAGCGTCAACGAGCTCGCCGAGTGGGCCAAGGCGGGCACCCTCCTCGAGTGCTTCGGCACGGGCACGGCGGTGCTTGTCGTCGCCATCGAGCGCATCGGGGATGTCGTCCCCGATGCGGATGGCAAGGTCAAGAAGGTGCGGAATATTGAGATGAAGGCAGGAAAGGGACTAGGGCCTGTGGGACAGGCGATGTGGGATAAGTTGTTGGCGTCAAAGGAGGGGAGGGACGACTTTAGGGGGTGGGCTGTCAGGTGCGAGTAGGGGGTTGGCTGTAAAAATAAATGCCTGTGCGCAGGCTGTAGATTTGGTGTACTGCGGAAGCAGTGCCTAAAATTCAAGTGATTCATTCCGTTCGTGAATCTTCCCTCGTTCATTCTCTTTATTTGCATGGATCCCAACTTGAACACGCCGGAGTGTTGCTCGTGCCAAGTTGAGAGTTGTGATCTATCAAGATCTCGGCGGAACGGAATACGTGGCTCTACCTGCTCACCTATCTCCCTTCCATCACCCTTTCGTTTCGTTTCATTTTTCATTTTTTCTTTGAAGAAATATCGGCCATGTGATCAAACGCGTCCAACCTTTCAAGCACGCACGACCAAATACTGATCGTTGACCAGGGAATATTAGCCCAAGGGGAACTCGGGCTTCACAAATCGGATGGGGTTGAAAGGTTTCAAGTCTTTCTCTGCTTCGAATGACTAAGTCCTACTTACACCTCCAGCTGACCGCCATAGACTACTTAAGTTGCGGGAATTATTATTTGAGCACCCCGGGTTCGCAGGGAGCAAAGGGTGTTTGTTATTCACCTCTTCGAGTAAACTGTAAATTTTTACTTAACCCGGAGTAGTGAACGGACACCCTTAATTGCCGGAGATCTGCCATGGCTCCACCGGCCTTTTCCTTAACTCCCATGAGTCATGGTAAGATTTTCTTCCGTTCGATTATCTCAAACACTTTATAAGCACATCCGGGAAAGTTTGGCGCTTTCTTGCCTTTTTGGGAGGTGCTGAAAGTTATCTCCGGTGCCGGACGTGCCGCTGTATAAATCTATTGATCACATCGAACAGAAAGGGGCTCATCATCAAGAGAAGAAAGGGCCGCGAAGCGGGCCTTTCGCTCTTGTTAATAGTTGCCATATCGAGGAACTCAGGGATCAGCAGGCTGCTCTTGTTGTGAGGCAGGGACTGAAAAGGCTCGAGAACAGGGGAAGTCTCAGTCAATCAATCTGGCAAGAACAATGGAGTTCCCGTGAATACAATGAACAACGCTCCAGGCTGATGAATACCGACAGAAATGACCTTGAGGAAAATATGTATGTGAGATTTGAACGTACTGGAAAAGGATAGCTGCAAAAATTGGGGCAGGCACTTCGCAGGTGACATCAATTTTCAGTCTCGCGTGGCGATGTTGAATAGGGGTATGTGGCGAAATACGTGAAATTGAGTCCTAAATAACACGGAAGAGATAACGCGGACGAATCCGGCGGATACATTTCCCAAAAGATTCTTACTTTCTGAGTCACAGGACCAAGTTGGATGGAATCCGTCCTGACGATGAATAGTTCAGATCCTTCCGTTCAACTTCCAGGACGATAGTTCAGCCCTTTCAGCGTTGGTACAAGGGCTCGATAGGGGTGCTTTCCCAATGCGGCTATTGACGGCGGTTACCGTGATGCAAACACTTGCAACCTTCATTCTTTCTCACCACACCATCACCCCACCCCTCAAGCCTCGCGAGTAGCGGCGCAAGACGTTTCTCGACTTTCCCGGAACCAGCCGACCCACACGTTGCAGTATACTCAAGCTGGTCAACATAAATCCCCTCTCCGTTAACGGTGTTTTCCGCGCTCACAAACGATGATTGACACCCGCTAGGAGACCCAACAAAATCCCAGATCAGGTCCACAAGGCCCAGCCCAACTACTCCATGCTACCCCACACTTAGGAGGCTGATCATTGCATATAAAAGCGCCATGGCCGTCGAATTCCCTTGTAGGATTCATTGGTCTCCTGGTAAACTGCCCACTATGCTTACCAGTACCGACATGGCCGCGTACCTTCGGGTCGCTGCTTACGCTATTGCATTGTTCGAGTACGACATCCTGGATTTCTTTTGAGCTGACAACTTATCTGTGCGTCGCCTTGTAGCTATCTTCAAACAATTCCCGCGGAGTATCGACTTTATTTGAAGCAGAAGGGACCGTTCAGCCTGTCGTACGTCTCAGAGCTTTTTGATATGCGGCTACGAAACTGATCTGCCGTTCAGAGTCGCATGCATCCTCTTCATCCTAGTGCGATATTTGGGCGTCACCGCACTTGTCCTCGGAGCCTTCGGGTTCTTCTTTCATGGATTCACCCCGGCGGCGTGCGATCAATTTTTCTGGCTGACGCCCGTGTTCAAATGTGTGCGCAGTTGATCCCTTCGGGTGACTGCACTGACCTCGTTGATTCTAGTGTTCCTTTACCTTGCCTCGCAGGCAGTCCTGACCCTTCGGTTAGTCTCAGTAGAACTCTCATTGGCCGCTGTCTCAGACGTCGTACAACAGGACATATGCGATATCCCGCAGGTCGCCCATTGTCCTGCGTGTTCTTGCTGTCTTGTTCGTCCTATGCACGGTGGTGCGACTCCTTCCAGGCTTATATGTATGCAGATACTGACGAACCTGAGTAGGCGGAGTTCGTTTCTACATTCTGGAAACGCATTCGTGAGTTATGTCTTTAGCTGTTGACGGTATGAACTAACCATTCGCCTCAGACTTCCAAAAGGACGTACGTGCACTTCTTCACTTCACATTTTTCATCATGCTCAGACATCATTTTTCAGGGAAAGTAAGCTCAATTCTTTCTCGCACCGAATAGCTATTAATGAAGAAACAGTTGCACCAGCGGAAACTTACCAGGTAAGCCCGTCGTTCATGTCGCCCCCAGTCGCGAGTTTGATATATCCCTCCCCCCAGGAGTCAAAGTCGCTTCGCTGTACTACGTCGGCTGCTTGTAAGTTGCCTTTGTAACGCATCAACCGCTCATCGCCTAACCTTGCATCAGAGTCTTCGATTTCGTTGCGATGATCATAAGCGCGGGCTATCTCTGGAAGTTTTCAAACTCTAGTCGGGCCTCGTGAGTAGTGTTTCGATCGCATTGTTCGCGGTTTCTCAACCTTTTGAGTAGCTTCAGCAAGCTAACGCGGATGATGCTCGAGGACGGTATCATGTATTTTATTGTGCTCACTGGTAAATTCCCCGTCATCCCAACATATTCTTTTCCTAACACAAGTTTAGGGATGAATATCATCAACTTGGTATTCTTCCAAAGCAGAGACACCACGCTCCAATCCGCCGCGTAAGTCCTACATTTCGGTGCCTTCGCAGAAATTGACATGCCATGTAGCTCGTCTCTTGGTTTCGCGGTGACGATGATCTTCAGCTCTCGATTTATCCTCAATCTCTCGGGTTCGTCTATCCCTCCATCCCTAATGCACGGCATACTGATGCGTTTTGTATACAGAACGCGCACGAGACGGCCTTTCTAACGATCACTCGAACACCTCTCGAACACCCGCGAGCGGGCGGCGCGGGCCACACCACACGACAGGCGGCGAGCCGATGCGGGTGGAGGTTACCAAAAATGTGATCACTATGACCGACATGGGGCCCGACGACGCGTCGGAGCAGCAGGTGAACGTCAAGGGTGAGCAGTGGGCGAATGATATGGTGTAAACACTGGAGTAGCACGAGAGAAGAATGCCCGACTTTTCTGACTCAATCTTGAATCTTTTTAAACACGATAAATATCAAGCCGAGGCTTGTCAATGTTAGAGCACGACGAGAACCACGTTTTATCGCTCACTAGCCAGCTCAGTATCCAGATTATTTAGAAGGCGGAGAACTCGACCCAGAAGGCAGAGAACTCGACCAGAAGACAGCATAAAACTGAGCACACCAGTGGAAAATTCATGATCGTCTGTGGGTCGTGTCGAATCTGGCGGGAATTAAAAGATGAAACATGACATGTACTACTGAAGTTGAACAAGCGGAAAACGTGCGCATTTGAGGGATAGGTGTCTACCACGAAGGTACGAACGTATTGTTGTCGATCTGCTGCGCGATGCCCGTGTACCTCCAGCGCGAGATATATGCCGGGGTAGTGCCTGTCCCGTTGTTCGCTGTCGCATACGCGCCGACGAGAGCGCCTGTTATTGGATTAAGTATTAAAGCTGAAGATCATCGCCAACAGACATACCAGTAAACGGGCCAGTGCCACCACTCACAATCGTTGCGGGTAAAGAGCCGAGCACGACGTCGTCATGAACCGTGCCACCTTGTGGCGTCGCCGAGAAGGTGTAGTGCGTGTCGTTATTTGCGCGGATGGTGAGGGTGACGGGGCCGCGCCAGGTGGGAATACTGTGGATCACGGGGGGAGGGGTTGCCGTGCCCAGATTGCCACTGCCAGTGGTGCGGAGGCGCAGATGGGGTGTAGGAGAATTACTGGCGTTATCGGAGAGCAGTACGATGCCTAGGTCGATGTGTTGCGCCTGGGTGAGGAAAACCGTGGCACCGGCTTCCTCGTTGAGGTCGATCGGCTCAAAGGCAACATCGATGCTAAATTCAAACAGGGTGTCGGTTTGGAGACGCGTAATCAGCGATATCGGGTTGATACCGCTATTGATATCCGGCGACGGTCGAATGCGCAGGGTGTTGGGATGACCAGGGGAGGACACTGTGAAGGAATTGGCATCGGGCCAACGCCAAAACAGTAGGTTCGACGGAATAGCGCTGCCGGGGGCAAAGTCGAAGACGTCGGGTGTACCATAGATGGACCCGGTGCCACTAACGTCTTCCGACATTGGAAGCTTCCATGCGCTCTCGCTACCGCGAACGGGCGACATAACGGGAAACTCGCCCTTAGTCCACGTCGCTGGCGTTATGACCATCTCGCGTCCCATGGGGTAGTTGATCCATTCCGGCCCCGAGCGCGTAGCCAGCGCGGATACCCACCAGTCGCCCGCCGCGTCCTGGAAGAGGTCAGCGTGCCCGACGGTCTGGAAGTATTCGTCGGTGTCTTTGTTCGTCAGGACGGGATTCCCGTCGAAGCCGATATACGTGCCAGTGATGTTCCTCGAGCGCGCCATGGTGACTGTATGATTGACTTCCGTGCCTCCTTCTGCAATCAAGAGATAGTACCATCCATCCTTCTTATAGATATGCGGGCCTTCGGGATTGCGTTCACCCGTGCCATTCCAGAGTTGGGTGGCGGGACCCAAGGCACCGGTCTCCAGGTCGATAGTAGAGATGATACTTTGGGCCGCCGTCATGTACGGGACGCCGTCGTCGTCCCAAAAGAGATCAGGATCGATATTCGGTGACTGAAAGAGTACGGGATCGCCCCACGCGGCGTCGTCGAATGGGTCAGTTGTCTTAAACAACAGTCCCGGGGGGAGGGGGTTACTCCCATCCGATACGAAGAACGTTATCGCGTAGAAGACACCCTCGTGGAATCGCAGCGTAATTGCGAATATGCCGTCGCTCTGGCCCGTGGTGTTGTAGTGTGGCCATTGAGTCTGCCGGTTCAAAGCATGGCTGGCGAGACGCCAGTGGACCAAGTCTTTGCTGGCGTGAATCGGCATGCCGGGCGTCACGAGGAATGTCGAAGTCGCGCAAAAGAACGTGTCGTCCCATTCAGGGACGAAGATGCAGCTCGGGTCGCTGTGCCATCCGGGAATGGTGGGATTAAGATGAGTATTGTTGGCGGCAGCAGCGAGGAGAGCAGCGGCGAGGACGCCGAGAAGGTAGGGGAGTAAGCGGACCATCGTTGTACTGGGTATACCGCCAGTTCATTTATATCAAATTCTGCGACAATTTTCCGAAGAAAAAAGAAGCAAAGTGAGTCCTGCTGATCTCCGAGCATGAGAATAGCTAGCGAGAAGTCCGACCGTTGGCACTCATCGCCGGAGTAAAGGCGCAGATAGAATCGAAAAAGGAAGAAAGAAGCAAAGCGAGTCCTGCTGATATCCTAGCATGAGAATAACTAGCGAGAAGTCCGACTGGCACTCACCGCCGGACCAAAGCCGTGTTGGAGATTCACGCCTGACAATCTGGTTTACCATACGGGTTTTTACCTACCCATGTGATTCACCATGCTACACACCCAGGATTGGGTTGGATCGGCTTTGCAAACCACAAAATGTTCGTTGAAGCGTGGAAAGCTGCGAGTCAGATTGGTCGAGAGCAAGAGGTCCGCGGTTTGCGTCGCCCTGAGGAGAGATTCGAGAACACAGAAAGGTCAGGATTAACCTGAAGCTGCGTGGTAGCATCCTCAAATTCTGAAGTTGGAAGGCAGGGTGCATCGGCGCTCAATGATTGAGGAGGAGGAGGTGCATTGATGGTAAGAGAAGAAAGTTGTTTGATCAAACTGATGATCAATGCCACTGGCCTCGCGCCGTTTCTGTGCCGTCACAATACATTGCGTCCAATATTCGGTGCGGCAGCCGGCAGAAAAAAAGGCAAACTCACATCCGTCCACCCGCTCTGTGGTTTGTGGACCAAACATGGTAGAGACATTGTTGCCCGTCGGCCCACAGCATTCGTAGTTTCTACTCAAAAGTAACTCGTGGCTCCACTTCGAGTAATCGCTTCAACCCATCCGCTATGATCGAGTTGAAACCCGGATCTGTCCTCGGTATCTCCTGCATCCGCTCCGAGACCTCCTGCAACGCATTGAAAATTTGCGAATCAGCATGTCGCATGGAGAACAGTCTCCGGTAAGTTTTCAACCCGTTGGGTATCGCCATGCAGTGGATCTCCAGTAGCCCGGGCTCCTTGAAGACACGCAGAATATGATTGTAGCAGCGGGCCATCCAACTGGGGGGGTGGTCGAGGATTCCTTCGCCCCATGGGTAGACGGTGACGGTGACCGGACCGTGAGTATAGTCGAATACGGTGTAACAGACTTGGTCCGGCGTTTGTGCCCATATTGTGATTTGCTGGGTGTAGATTTGGGCGCGAAGGGAAAGGTAGTCGCGGTGTAGCAGGGCGCGCAGGAATGATTTTTCTTGCACGGTGCACTGCCGCTCCTCTGTGTGGTTGAGATGATCATTCATTGTGCGCGCTTCCCAGTGCGCAAGACGTACCAGGCAATGCCCTGAGTGCTGCAATTTTTCGGCAGAGAGCTCGATGCTCCGCCTGCCAATCTGCCAGTTGGCATTGTCGCGAGCAATAATACAAGTCAAGACAAATGGAACAGCGACGAAGATCTGACTTGACGCGTATTTCACGGCACTAGAGGTAAGGTCAGCTGGAGAGGAACAATATGCGTCATTGACTAGCCTTCATGTTATCGCAGGCCTTGTACACTACCGAGGGTGTGCTCTCGAAGGTTTGGAGGAACGCGAGCCGCTCCTGCGCAAGCGCGTCGAACCGTTGCCATTCCGGATAAACTGTCGAGGAAATGAAGACGTCGCTCTTGACCAGCTCCGCGACCTCTGCAAGACAGTTGGGCATCAGGACTAGGATGCTGCGATACACCAGGTACGCTGAGAACAGGGTTCTCAGGTGCGCGCGGAGCTCGTGCTCGAGATATTCGTGGCCAGGATGGGTGACCACAACAAGCACGATCGCGTGCAGAAACCCACTCTGGAGCGCTTCGGACATCCATTTGAGGCCGGGTGGGGCCGCGATATAGCTGCCCACGACGTTGAAAGCAGATGTCAGGAGATAGAGCCCCTTCGATGGACCGGTAGCGGAGAGGTTGAGTGAGAATATCGCAGCCGTGAGTGCTCGCAGAATGCCATGAGGTAGAAGAGCCTCGCGCAGCGGATAGCTCTCTTTCTCCGAGTCCCTGTCCCGGAGCATAAAACCAATGGCGACGTTGAAAAGGGAGACCGCGGTGTCTGACATGGGTTTCGTCGGGTTGACGACAGCACGGGTGACCTGTCGGCAAAGCAGGGACGCAAAATGATCGAGCCCACCACCGATACCCTCCATATATTCTTGCATCCAATGCGGATGTCGCTTGTCTTCGTCTCCGTTAATCAGCCGGGAAATCTGGCGAAGCTTCTTGTCGTCGCTATTGTCGAGCAGGCAATGCCAGGCAGCCCCCATGATAATGCGGACGCCTGGTGTGGACCTAAGCTGCGCGCTGCAACCGCAGCCCAAGAAGTGCACAAAAATGGAGACAAATGTTGCGTACAGCTCGGCTTTGGGAGGGAGGACCAGGAGGTGTTCCTGGAAGGTATGAAGGAATTCCATCCAAAACCACGCGCGATTCCAGAGTTCAGGATGGAATCCTTCAGACGAGTATCCCATGAACGGCAGAAAGCGGAGAGCATCCGCGGCGCCGGATACCGCATCAATTCGGTGGCCCGCTGCCTCGGCCGCGTTCATAGCATCTACGGTGGGTATCGTGGTAGGATCCAGGTTGGCGTACCACACAGGGAGAAGGCAGCGTATATTCTCTGGATCCGCTTTGAAAATCACCCAATGTTCGTTGAGGCGTTCAAAGTTGCGAGTCAGATTGGTCGAGAGCAAAAGGTCCGCGGTCTGCTGCGCCGGGTTAGCAGAGATTCAAGGGCACAGAAAAGCCAGAATTAACCTGAAGCTGCGCGGGTAGTGTCCTCAAGTTCTGAAGTTGAAAGGCGGGGTGCATCGGCGCTTGATCATGGCGAGAGGAAAAAAGTGGTTTGATCAAACTGATGAGATCAACGCCCCCGTCACCGGCCCAGTCCCGGGCCGATGGCTGAGGTTCAAAATTATTATTATGAGAATGTGTTGCTACGATTGTTACGATTGTAAACCACGCTATGCTTGATGTGTGTGTACTTAAGCTCTTGTATCTGATCCGGCCGACGGGCTCGTCACCGCTACACAGCTGTTAAGTTACTTAGAACGCGAAGTCTCGAACTTGGTACTGTTTCAAAACTTGTGAACCGCCAAAACAGAGACTGGGAAGGCGATGACGAATGCGAATCGGTACTTATCACCGATAATTTCCTGCGCGCAATGACGTGGGCGCCGGCGTAGGACTGTCTTGTGCCGCGCCTGTCGTATTTCGCCTGCATGACACGACTACTATTCACGCACGCTCTCGTTGGAGACTTTTCGCGTCCAGGTTAGCGCGGCTCGCGCTGGCCGATTCCCCGCTCTCCGCACCATTCCACCTCGCTATCTGCCTAGTTTCCCAAAACGATCTCGATCCCGCAGTGCGCATGCGACTGCGCGACTTGGCGGCCGACCACAAGCGCTTCGGGTATCGGTAACAACCCTCAAGTTCGGGCTCATTTGGACTGAAGATGGCAAGGGCGAGGTCGACCTACGCAGACGGGATGAATATGAAGAAGGTGTATCCAGTTGAAAATAGGAGTACAGTCAATTTACTCCGTTACCTTGGGAAAGAGCTTAGAATTATTCGCCGTTGTTTGTGTAACTGCGCCGAGAGGGAAGAAATTAAAAGGCGAGTTGCCTCAGACGGTGCATGGACAGTGGCGCGCGATGCCAAAATACTTGCCCGAACAGCGGAAAGCGATTGAACTGAGGTGCTGAAGGCTCGAAGTGTCGCCGGTGCTGGCAATCCATCTAAAGATGAACTCACTACCGCAGCAGGTCAACTTGCGGGAGACAGTGATGTATTTGTCAGGTAACACGAAAGCAACCCCAATTTGCTGAGAGAAAGTCAACCAGAAGCCTGGCGGCTCAATTCGGTGTAAAGCACGTCGGCTCCAGCGTCCGCCTGCTTCACCCCGCGGCGCTCTTTCTTGAAATAGTTCGAGATGAGGAAAGCGAGATCTAGAAAGGGATCTCTTTCATCAGGAACTGCAGGATAGATATATATCTTCGAACGCACCGAGGCTTTGCTCGAAATTCAGGCGGGGGTCGCAGAAGGACTGGTGACGATTCATATCTGGAAAATTTCTAGCAATAAGAGAACGCACCTGATAGCGAAGACCGAGCTCCTCTTCGCTCAGCTCCATACTCCCACCGACACATTCGGTGACGGAGAATCCCTCCTCGTTCAGCTCGCCCGTAAATTCGAGGCTCACGCCGCCAAGACGAGAATTGCACGCGGCGTGGATCTTGAGGCAGGAAGTCAGCTCGCTGATAATCGTGCCGAAATTGCGCGTTTTGAGGCCAGAGGAGGAAGTGTGTGTGCTGCAAAGCGAATCCGCGTGAGCCGAGCTGCCAGAGAGGAACGAAAAAATCGGGGAACTTACTTTCCATGCATGGGGTCGCAAATCCAAATAACGGGGTGCGTGGACTTTTGCACGGCCGCGATATGCGAGGCGAGATGATCATCGATCTGCGGGGGGCGACGTCAGGAGCGCGTCTAGTGAACACTTGGGACTATGGTGCACCTTGCCCGCACCGTATCGCGTTATCAAGGTAACCCTCCCAGCTTCTTTGAGGGGATTTACGACTGGGAACGGCGGTGAGCGGGGCCCAAGAAGATGCACTGAGCGAACGCACTATCGAGCAGACGTACGAGCTCGTCCGTCGCCATACTGGGGCCGACCTTAATACCAATCGGGTTGCGGATGCCACGGAAATATTCGACGTGCGCGCCGGTGAGTTGGCGCGTGCGGTCGCCAATCCAAAGGAAATGCGCGGAGGTGTTGTAGAACGCCTTGGGCTTGTGCGGTTCGTTATTCGGGGCGGGAGAAGCGGTGGCTTTGGGCTGCAGCGAGGATGGCAGCGGGAATTCGCGCGTCAGAGCCTGTTCATACTCAAGCATCAGGCCTTCGTGGCTGGAGTGGAGCTGTCAGCGAAAGGGTAATACGCGTACGGCCGTGGCCATCAGTGGACGCTTGCCTGGTGTAGAAGTCGACCTCGCCGACGGTGCTGCGGTCGCCGCCCTGCTCGAAGGAAGGTTTTGATTCGACCCCGATAGTCCGACTAAAGTCGAGCGCATCGGACAGTCCTTCAACGATATGCTCGAATTCCTTCCTGCAAGCAGCAAGATCAGTGAGTGTACAAGATATTCCTCGGTTAGAGCTTCATACCGAAGCGATGGCGAACGGACGTGGTTCAAAGACCAGTCACGCGGATGATGCAGCGAGGCAAATCCTGAGGTTAGCAGACTCCGTACGTGGTTAAGTGCGGCGGTTGAGTGAAAGTAGGCGCTGCAATGTGGGTGAAGTTACTCTTCATGAAAGCCAAAAACGGACCACGAACCTGAGAAGGCGCTCGGGATCCGGGGTGCGATCGTTTGGGTCAAGTCTATCGACCGGGAATCAGCTTCGAGAGCACAGCTGACACGAGCTAATGCTTGCCCGTTCACGTTGTCGCCTCTGAAGAAAAATCGAAGGTCATTTCCAGTCAAGTACGTCGATTTGGAGACGTACCGGAAACTCAGGACCTCGCGATCCCCGATCTTTTCCGTCTTGCTGCTGCGGGGTTTCGCGTATTGGCCGGCAATCCGGCCGATGCGGACCTGGCGTATATTCAGCTCAATTCCTAGGTAAAGGACAACCGAGGAAGACGGATTCCGTTTCTTCGTACGTACCACAGGAAGACGCGCGCCCCAGATCAAGATGAGCGAGAATGAAAGGATCAATCCAATCTTCGCTGCGATATTCTCCTGCGAATGGGAGTGTGTGGTCAGAGGGGGCGGCGTGAGAGGATGGGGGTTCGTTACGTGTGTGCATGCGTCAAAGCTTTCAGCGCCTGTATACCAATTAGTAAAAAGAGTTCATAGAACGGCTTGCGATGGGGACTAACAGTCACCAGCATGCAGCAGAAATGCTTCGTTACGTTGGACGAGTCCGAGCTGGTACCTAAGCCGCTCGATCTGCTGCGATGAGCCATTCAAATCCACCTCGCCGCCTCCAGACGCACCTCCGATGGTGTTACTAAGGGAGGTAGCGTCTCAAGCTTGGAGAGAACTCTGGGAGGATGGTATTCAGCACAGGCAACCGTTCTCAGAGGGTAAATGCGCATACCTTGAGAGGTGCTTGGGATCCGGGTATGCCACATCCTGTGTACATAGGTATCAATGAATCTATCGACTAGAGGGTGATTATTTTGACCTGAGCAATCGATTTTGACTTCCAGGAAGAGGGGGACCAGGCTTGCTCGGCCATCCTGCGGATCGTTGAGGGAGTTGGAGAGAGAGAGAGATGTCGACGTGGTTTGTGACTCGATTGGGGCTTAAAGACCGTTGCCACGTAGCTTGGCAGGCTTAAGTGGATTAGTGCAATACAATTAATGCGATGCCAATTAGCGCAGGCGATAGACCGGTCCAAGCGTCGGTTGTCGGTGGTGGCTGTTTCGAGAAAGAGGCGAATCAGGCAAACACCGTGACGCCACAGCCAAACAACACCCGTCATCCTCCGGTGAGTACTTACCTCTGTCGCCCCCTCGTAGTCCTCACTCTTGGGTCCAGTTTCTCCGCTCGTTTGCGTCATGACGGACTCCGCCCCCCCTCCACGGCAGAAGGTGCGCATCCTCCGTCTCGCTGTCGAGAAAAAATCTTGCATTTTCAATGCCGCGCGCGTTTTGTCGTCCTTGGCCGCAGACATTTATCTTTCCCTCCAAATCGAATTTTTCGCGAGGAATACTGACGTTTTCCTCGCAGCCATCTATCTACGATCCCCCGCCCACCGAAATCCTGCTCCTCGACACCCCGTCCGCCCTCGAGGCGCACATCGGCACCGTCCGCCGCGCAACGACGGGTAAATATCGGGAAGCACACGCCCACGTCCAAGGCCTCGTCTCCCGCTGGATTGGCGTTGAGAATCAGGTCGAGCGTGCGTCTCCACCGCCCTGTTCTTGTACTTTTACACACATCCTAATCTACGTCCACCCGCAGACCGCGTCAAGTCCCTCCTCCCGCCCGACGAGCGGCTGGTCCCCGGCGTCCTCTACGCCGCCGTCGCCTTCCTCTCCGGCGCCATCGTCGCCCGCCACCGAATCCTCCCCATCCGCGCGCTTCTCCCCCCCGTCCTCGGCACCGCCGCCCTAGTGCACTTCAACCCCAGGCTCTCCGCGAACATCCGCGCGTATGCGGGTGCGCTGGAGGACGAGCACCTGCCCGCGGTCGCGCAGTTCCACGAGACGGGCAAGGCGCATGCGCTGATGGGGTGGGAGCGCGTAAGGGAGGGGACGGAGAGCGCTAGGGGGAAAGTGAGTAGGGGGGTGTTGGAGGCGGTGGAGAAGGTGCAGGGCGCCACGGGGTTGAGGATCCGGGAGGCGTTGGGGGTTGCGAGGGAGATTGAACAGAAGGTGGAGCGGGTGATCGAGGAGAAAGTCGCGGATTTGGAGGGGGTCGCGGACACGGTTGAGAAGAAGGCGGAGGAGGCGGCGAAAGAGCGGGTGGTGTAGATGTGTGTATCGCTCGGTGCATAGACTTTCGTTTTTTTTTTGTCACGCCTTTGATGGTTTCCAGATCGTGTGCTCATATGCGTTGTTCGTCTCCGATTGGGTGTTACTCTCAGTTATTCCAGCACCCTTCCACAGGTTTCCCATCGTTCAGACCTGCTATTAGCGACTGGGTACTGGGCCAGTCGGGCTAGTGGGCCACTTGGGCAATTCAAGTTCCTATGTTTCGGCACTGCGTGATTTGGGACTTGTAGGATGGAGTATGATGTATGGCGATGTTGTCCATCAAATTTTGAGGCAGGGTGATGCGTTGATGAGAAGCTGTGCTCCGTTTATTCCCGGTAGGTGGGTGAGAATCGATCATTTCTTATCTCCGAATGCCACTCGCGCTCTTCTTTGGCTTCGTTCTCGACGAATTCTCGGCCGATTCACAAGTTTGAGGGCTCATTGTGTTGCCTCTATCCTAATGAATATTTCCTACCGACGCTGGGCGCTAAAATACCCGCGAATTCTCCGGTATCCCCTTCAAAGATGCCCAAACCTTTGTCCGGGTGGCCAAGACAAACCGCTGCATGGCGACCTACCTGACGGGTCGGTTGGCCCAGCATCTGGTATGTGCAATTAATACATGCATATATATACCATAGCATCTTCATTACGCCCTCAACACTCAAGCTTCGCGTTCGCTGTGGTTCATTCCATTAAAGCAGCCAATTTTAGTGCCGGAAACAAATGGATTTTGTTCGGACGGTTACTGCGATGGAGAGACCATCCAGTGTACCTAAGTATGTTCCATTACTTCCTATATATCTTTCCAGAACTTAGTTCTGTCCAATATTCCTCTCTCTGCGTTGTAGCGCACGCAATTTCCTCGATACACCAATTTCCGCCATCCTCCTTTGCTGGAAGCACCAGTAATTATAACCCTTGTACACCTTTGATTCCCAATTCGAGTGTATAGGATCATGCATTGGAACCACCTGAGTGATTCGGAGTACCTTGGGTCGCATGATACTTCCCTCGACGACTGATTTAGGCCGGTGGCTCACTACCCCGTTTATTGCCATTTTGGGGTACACCCGAAGATAAATTCGCAGACGGCTCAAAACACGACTCCAAAATTCCCCAAAATATCTCGACTCACTCTTGGGATCTTAATAGTCACTTCGGTCTCAAAATATTGGTACAGAAAGCATTGTATCAGCTGGCCAGAGGGGAAAAGTGCTAAGGTGGCCCAGTACTGGGTGACATATAGTGCATCTTCTGGAAATCCCATCGGGATACAGCGAACGGAAATCCCACGAACCACATTCATGTCGAATCGGCAGCACTGGTCCTCACTAGGTCAATATGTCCTGAGTCGTGTGTAGGAAAGCTCCCTGAAAACGGAATGTTTCTCTAGCATGGTTGTGCTTGATCTTGACGACGACTCGGCGGCAAGGGCGGCCACGGATCCCACGCCGCAGAAAGTTCAAGGATTGTAATGTCATTCAACGCTGGAGATGCCATCTACTGGATTACAGTGATGTTCAACCACAGCAGTACTTCACGGCGGCCTTACACCTAACCCGCATATTCAATGTTCAGTAACGACTCGGTAGCGGACGGTCTCCAGCGACTTGGCGATAGTACGGTCGCGCGTGGACCGCCTGTTAACGTTGACTCAGGTCCTTTTCGGTTCGCCTTTAGTGAGTTTTTAATTCTCTCGTGGTCTGCTTCGGATGGTCTACACGGACTTGGCGATATACGGCTACCAGTGGACCGTCTGACTTTTCGGTCGACCTTGTGAGTCTTCAATCCTCTCGTTGTCTACTTCGAACTGTAGGCACCTCGATTCACTTCAGTGTTCAATAATAAGACCTGGTAGCGGACAGTCCGTAGCCGCGAAATTGTTTTTTTTCCCGCTCGTCGGTCGTGCGTCTAGCATCAATCTTCTTTCACCCGGGCTGAGATCCTTACTCATCCACGTCCCAAGTGACCACAGCTCGACGGATTCTTATTCTTCTTTCAAGGCGAGGTTATATTCAACCACAGTTACTTACTCGCACGTATGGTAACGACTCAATGGCGGACGGCCCGCATCCGTATTCCCATGTCCCAATACCACGAGCGGACCTCGCCTGTTTTTCGGCCCGAAACAGGTACTGACTTAGCCTGCATCAAAAGTCCTGATCTAGCCTGGCGTGCCAGGGTGATCTGCGGCAGGTGTGGATTTCACATCAGTGAGTGAGAAAACATGGGTGCCTACGTTGAACGTGAAGTCGGAGTGTGACGGTTGTCCCTGAGCTTCTGGGGTTGCCAAATACCTGTAAACGGAATTGCGTAAATGAGGTGGAAGAACGATATTATCGTTGGCGAGAGCATGAAAAAAGGAGAGAAAGCTTGAAAAGAAAAAAAGTCGGGCTAGATCAGTGGCCGTGAGTTTAAAAGTTGGGCTAGGTCAGTGGTTGAAAAGGCGGGCTAGGTCAGGAGTTAAAAGGCGGGCTAGGTCAGTACCTGACTCGGGCTTGGTAGACAGTCAATTTAGGCTTGGTTCATGGTAGTTTAGGGCTCAGTTAACGGTTGAGCGAGGGCTTGGTCAGTAGTCAAAAGGCGGGCTAGGTCAGGACTTTGCACGCCAGGCTAGATCAGGACTTTTGATGCAGGCTGGGTCAGTACCTGCTTTGGGCCGAAATCCTGTTTGCATCAAGTAAAGTGAGGGAGCATTTGACAAAATATGGTCCACCAGTCTGCCAATGCAAACTTCGGGGCTCCGATCTGCTCATAAACTACCCATGCCTTTGCGTCAAACTCACACCTAATGTGCCCACCTAACCCCTCTAGTTAGAGAGGGAAGGGGGGGGGTGTTCCGGCTCTAACTAGAGGGGATAAGGCAATTTCACGGGAATCTCTTATATCCCTTATGTGGGGACTTAGGGGATAGCCCAAGGCCGTCCACCAACTACGGCGGGTGGTGGCCACTGCCTCCACGGAGGTCACCGCCCACCCCGCCGCCCTCCCCGCCCTCCTCATCGCCTGTCGCCGCCGCCATCGTCGCCGCCGATGCAGCGCCACTGTATGATGGCAGCGCCGCTGCCATCACGGGTGTGCGCTGCCATCAGACTGCCTCCCCATCACATCACCCCATCATCAACACGTCCCGGACGTCACACCGCCACTCCCGCACATCATCCCGACGCCCCCGCTCGCTGTCCCGACCCCCGACATCCCGACATCGACCTTGTCAAAAAAAAAAAAAACTCTTTTTTCTTTTGACGTTCTATTGTAATGTTATTGTTTTCTATATGATTCAATGAGACATATTCAACAAAACATGGCATGGTGGAGGGTCCACCAACTTCCTGTAATGTGCTCACCTGTTTCAACCGCTTACTCTGCCCACCACCTTGATGCACGACCTCAGAGCAGGTCATTTCAATCTCAATCAGTTCGAGCATTCAATGAAATAAAGGCTGCCAATATTTTACGCCACCAACTTCAATTGTCCACCAACTACCAGAATGTCCACCAACTACCTATATATGTGCTACTCCACCTTTCACCATTTATCCAACTGCGCCATAATACCTCGCGTTTCTGCCATGCTGCCTCGCTCTCCGTCCGACGTGCTCGCATGGTGGTGAGCACGTTGTCAGCTGCTCCGCCCACCAACTCCCTTCCCTCTCCCTCATCCTCTGCTAGTCTCTTCCGCTTCCCCAACTACGGAGTCGTTTCTCCTGTGTTAGCATCACAAACCCATCATGGTGTTCATTGTCAGGGTGGGGTTCTCCTTCCCCACCACCGGAGACCAGCACCTCGATAGCGGGCAAGGCTTCCCCGTTCCCGCACCCCGATCTGCCTCCTCCTCCTCTAGCTCATCTTCACCCTCCAAGGCGGCTTGTGGTGTGCTTGCCCAGGTCAGCGGTGTGGCTATTGAAGTAGGTGAGGAGTTGGTGGGTGAAGAAAATAAGGAAGTCACGTTCATGCGTCACTGATGATCCATCAACTTCCAGAACCGCCCTCGGGTGAGCTCTGAGTTTATTGATGAGCATGCTGTCCCAGATTTTAACGAGGGGGGCCCCGATTCCAGAGAATTCGGTCACCGTCCACCAACTACCCATCCACCAACTTCCTTAGCACTGTTTCTCACATCCCCGGGGGTCCACGTTGCTATGGAACGTTCACAAGGCTGGATTATCAATATAAAAACTTATGCTACAGCAGAGTTTAACGAGGGGGCCGCCGATTCCAAAGAATTGACTACCTGTCCACCAACTGCCTTTCTTGAACCTTGGCACCGTTTCTCACTTCCCCGGGGGTCCACGTCTCTGTGTGATGCTCACCAGACTTAGTTAATGATATGACTACTCATGCTACCGCAGATTCTAATGAGGGGGCCGCCGAATTAATTACTGTCCACCAACTTCCTTCCTTGAACTTTGGCGGCATTTCTTGCATCCCGGGGGGTCAACGTTACTATAGCACGTTCACAAAGCTTACCTATCAATATAAAAACTCATGCTACAGCAGAGCTTAACGAGGGGGCCGCTGATTCCAAAGAATTGACTACCTGTCCACCAACTGCCTTGCTTGAACCTTGGTGCCATTTCTCACTTCCCCGAGGGTCCACATCACTGTGGGATGCTCGGCAGGCTTAGCTAATGATATTAATACTCAGGCTCCAGCAGAGTTCAACGAGGGGGCTACGGATTCCAAAGAATTCGCTCACCGTCTACCAACTACCCATCTACCAACTGCCCATCCACCAACTCCCATCGTTGAACTTTGGTACCATTTCTCGCTTCCCCGGGGGTCCACGTCGCTTTGGGATGTTCACCAAGCTTACTTCATGATATGAAGTCTTTCTGAGGCATTTGTATTGAACTTGAATCCCGGGACTTGTAATATCTCATCTTCTCCCAAAGCTCGGTTGGCCTACCGCTGAAATCCACTTAGGTTGGTATGATTTTTGTGTGACTTTTTTTTGTGGCGTTGTGATGGACTCAGGGGTCACTGCAGTGAAATCCAATATGTTAACATGGTTTAGGACGTGCAAATAGGCTAGAATAAGAAGATGAACACGATGCATCTGTTAAATTAAACACGCTTAAATTTTTGCCCAAGACGTGTTTGGGGTCTGATAGTTGGGGTTGATGTGTCTTCTATGGCTATAAAGTGAGTGAATGCCTTAGTTATCTCGTCATACTTGAACATTGGCAAAAATCCACCGTGTCCACAAACTCCCCCTACATTAAACCTGGTTCAACTTCCGTCCCAGGTGCGCTGGCCACCTGATAACTTGCAGGAACGGGTCTTGCATGGATAGAAATTCTGGCAGTAACTCAGATCTGTGCTGTACTCACTCTGAACGCCCAGCGCGTCCACCAACTTCCTCCCTCTCGAGTCCACCCCAGATGCGCTAGCCGCCTCATAATTTGCAGCAACACGGGTCTTTCATGAATAGAAAGTCCTGCAGTAGATCAGATCTGTGCTGTACTCAAGAGCTTAAAGTATTTCAGTCTTTGGTCCACCAACTTCTTAATCATGGAATTGTTGTTTATTGTGCTGCTTCTACAGGCTCCGCCAGTTCTACTAGCTCATTGCATGTACTCCATAGACCCACACCCATCGCCCGACGGGCTTCCTTGCTCGCTAAATTCTCTTGGTATTCTTAGTTCGATTTGGCCAGCTCCACCTCAGTCATGAAGTCGTTGTCGACATAGCGAGCAGGTCGAATGCGCGGGTGACATAGGCAGGGATATTAGGTCAACGGGCGAGCATGGCAAAGATGTGCCCGTTCGCGTTGACAAGGGGCCGGCCCTGGCTGAGAGGGAGTTAGTGGACGGGAAGTCGGTGGACGCAGCTCAGCACCCACATTTCATCCGCTGGATCCGCATGAAGTCAATGCGGATGAGCTGTGAGAGGGTCCTCGGCAAGCACGGCAAAGATGCACCTGTTCACGTCAACGAGGGGCCAGCCCTGACTGGGAGGAAGTTAGTGGACGGGAAGTTGGTGGACACAGATCAGCACCCACATTCCATCCCCTCACCGCGTGCTTGAGATATGCAGCAGGGCGTGCCACATGCCCGGCAGAGATGACCACCACCTCCCGGATCCCTTTGCGGCGACGATGGATGTGGTTGCTGTGTGATGTCACATGTGGGCGCTTCAAGGTCCACAATGACAACAGCAGATTCAGTGCAGACAGCAGCAGCAAGGGGTTTGAGGATCAAAAAGGTGGTGGCCTGGTAGAATTCAGCAAAAAAGCGCCGGCTTTGCATCTAGAGGAATATGTGAGTACGTCCCCGAGAAGTTGGTGGACAGCTGACTTTTCTGGATGCCAGGACCAAAGCATGCCTGTGAACTGCGGTTAGTGCGGTGCAAACGAACGGAGTAGGCATGAGGAATCAGTGAAAGGAGGCCTAGTGGGGGCTCACACGCCTCTGCAGCTTAAATGTGCAGAGGCAAGCAGCCGGCAATGTGGAGCCCAATTTGAGCTCAACACAATGCACACTCCGGGGTGTGGCAAGAAGGATAGGGTGAGGCAAGGAGAGGGGCTTACCGGGTCCTCTGGTTGGGTGAGGTGGTCGGATGGTGGTGGTCGCCTTGAAGGAAGTTAGATGATGATCAACGTCCAACACACACATACATCAACAAACAAATGTAAGCCAGACGACGATGAGGCAGACACCGATGTCGGCTTTGAGACAGTTCTGAATGTCGCTGAGGATGGGAATGGTGCAGAGGAGGACGGACCATAGTGATGTTTGTGCCGTGTATAGTACAGAGAAGTTGGTGGACACAGGAAGTTGGTGGACATATTGCTCGATCTTGTACAGTATCCACGCTGTTGTACCCCCTTATGATACAATCACTTGAAAATGGACCCCGTTGTCAGATGCCCCACTTCTGTAGGCCGTGCATGCCGGACGGTGGGCTGAGTTTTCACAGGAAGTTGGTGGACCCACTCCACCATGCCACATTTTGTAGAATATGTCTCATTGAATCATATAGAAAACGATAAAATTACGATAGAGTATCAAAAAAAAAAATAAGGAAAAAAAAAATTGATAAGGTCGGGGTCGGGGTCGGGACGGCGGGCGGGGGCGTCGGGGTGATGTGCGGGAGTGGCGGTGTGACGTGCGGGACGTGTTGTTGATCGGTGATGTGATGGGGAGACAGTTTGATGGTAGTGCGCCCCCCGTGATGGCAGCGGCGCTGCCATCATACAGCGGCGCCGCGTCGGCGGCGACGATGGCGGCGGCGACAGGCGATGAGGAGGGCGGGGAGGGCGGCGGGGTGGGCGGTGACCTCCGTGGAGGCAGTGGCCACCACCCGCCATAGTTGGTGGATGGCCTTGGGCAATCCCCTAAGTCCCCAGATAAGGGATATAAGAGATTCCCGTGAAATCGCCTTATCCTCTCTAGTTAGAGCCGGAACACCCCCCCCCCTTCCCTCTCTAACTAGAGGGGTTAGGTGGGCACATTAGGTGCAAACTCATCTGACACCCAGCGGTAGCACTCCTGATGTGACTTTGGAAAATTTTCGCGGAGAGCATCAACAAGCGCCGGTGGAACGGGTGTCGTAAAGTCTACCAGTCCAAACCTGGCTGGAAAGTCACAGATGTAGTTAGGTGAGAAGCCCGATGGCAGTAGTTTGTTGCGTTGGCTCTGACTTTTATGTAGTGATGCTCGGGGCCTGGCTTCAAGCCCGAAGCCCGCCAGGGCCCGGCCGGGCTTGGGCTTCATTGGGCCTGGCCTGGCGGGCTTCAAAATTCTCAAGCCCAAGCCCGGGGCTCAGGCCGGGCTTGAATATTTTGCAGGACAGCGAGCTTATTTCAGTGTCAGAAACCGAAATTTGCTCAGTGTGAACCACCACTCATAGTAAGTGGTACAGATAACAACTTGACCGTTCAATAATCTGATGAAACCCGCTTCAACCAGGAAGGTAAGCCAAATTCGGAATCTCCCAAAAGGAAACTGTTAGCGTAGTGCCTCAGTTACGGAGCAAAGCAAAGGTAACTCTATTCTAGTACCTGTTAGCGTTGTCTACAGGACTGTAAGTAAAGTAAATAGAGTTGAATAGAATATGGACGTACGCCTCAGTTACGGAGCAAAGCAAAGGTAACTGAGGCTACGCGACGGTAACGGATTTCCGAGATACGATGTCGGGATGTCGGGATGAACGAATGTAAGTATGAAAACGAATTAAAATATATACCGCTAACAGAAACCACAGTCGGAATTTTCGGTGAATGACTAGAAACGTCGCCAGATTGTACACAAATGTGATTGGGTATGTTGAATACCTTGTAGGTTGGAACCCGGCGTCGTACTGACGGACCTTTGCACTTTCTCATGCTTCAGCCGAAGCCCGGGCTCAAGCCTGGGCTTCAGGCTTGGCCTGGCTTGAGCGGGCTTGGGCTCGGGCTTGAAGAATCTCAGGCCCAGGCCTGCTCAAGCCAGGCCCAAGCCCGGGCATCCAAGCCGGGCCGGGCCCTGACATCACTACTTTATGGTCATTCCAGTATTCAATAAACTCGTCCGGGCTCAGTTGGATGATCGTTGGCCACAACCAGTTAAATAGGTCACTGAAGAAGGTATTAGCACTCAAAGAATATGTTGGCCCAGGAAGCTGAACTTACATGTGAGGTAGTACAAGACTCCGGACCCTCTACTGCGTCGGGAGTCTCCCTCGAGCAGTATCAAGTGACACAGAGGACCCCGACTCCGAAGACTCCGAACCAGTCACCCAACACACTTCTGATCCTGGTCAAGGACTTATGGTGTGGCTTTTCGAACCAAGGTGATCCAGCAAGGTCCACTGGAGTGGAACAAATGAATACCTCCTTGGGACCGCAGCAAACTGGGGAGTACATTGAACACATTCGCTCATTATACATTGTCAGCCATGAATCAACTGTGTTTTGTGATCTTCAAAGTATGTTCTTCCCTGCAATGTTCCCCTATTATTCCACGCTGTAGCTCAAACCGTTGTTAACGAGGATGGGAAAGGAATGGAAGTTTTGTTCGATGTCATGACCCACACACTCGATGGGTAAGCTCCTTTCCTTCGGAGTCATCTCAATTTTTATTCTCTTTCATGTCCAGTGGAGTTGGCGACCATGGAAAGACTGGAATCCAGATTTTGCTCAAGAAGTACAATTGTGTACAGTGTTTTGATTCTTTTGACTTCCCCGTCCATCACTACAAGCACAGTTAATTTGGGGTTCTTAGGACTTGGGGAGGGGGTTGAGATTGAGGGGCAGCCGTCACTGAGTTGCAGTGTCGGTGGATGACCTTGAGATCCAGATCTCAAGAAGTTGAAAATTAACCTAATTTTGGAGCCGATGTTGAATGGAAGAGAACATGGGGCGTCCCATGAAAAAATTCTACGCACTGACAAATAATTTCCTCAAGTCTTAATGGTAGCCCGCATCGGAGGTTCATCAAAAAGCGCCTAACTTTGCGTATGAACCCGTCCGCAACTTGGACCACACTAGTAAAATGCTCAAGCCTGTATCTTCAGAAGGAGACTTAGACACCCTTTAAGAAGCGAGAGGGAGAATTGAATACACAAAACCATTCATTTAAGGCTACTTCCACAGATTGCATGGCAATACATCAAATGTGAGCAATTTCTTGAATGTCGGTCCCGCGATCAGGACCAACTGCTGTGGTGCTTTGGGATGGGGTATACATATGAGATGTACTCATAACATGAGTCCGAACTCAATATAAGTCGACCGACTGAATCAACTGTGTGAAATCACAACTTACATCACCGGATTTCAAATGTCAAAATGTCAAAATCAACCTCGACCATCCCGCCTACCGTAGTCAGGGCCGATTCATACGTCACCACCGATTTACACGATTTTTTTCGCCAAATCAATAGCAACTCGGTAGCGCTCGCGCCGGAGTCTTTGTACCCTAGCTTTGGAATCCTTTTTTTCGTCGCACACGTTAGTTCCCTTTCTCATCCGTTCATCTAATCAGCTTGAAATCCCGTTAGATATAACTAACGTTCGCCACAGTCAAACGAATTCTTGGTTGATGGTTAAATTTTAAATTCCAACCCCCAGTGCTTGCGCGCCAGCGCATGTCCGCAACTGGAGGTGCATTCAGCACATCTACGCGTTTGTTCTCGGTCAACTCGTTGAACAGCCTGAGTGCGTTTCGATCGGTCGTTGGACATATTATAGAAATCTGTTGAGCACGTTGAAAATTGGCAGAGGCACAGAGGTATATTCGGTAAGGTGGATCCAGGGGATGAGGAAGGAGTGCCAGTTTCTGCTTGTTCACTGGCCTATATTTCGTTTCGGTGCGAACATCTTTCTCGGAACAGTTCCGGATCTTTGCGGATCAGCGACAATCATTTGCATTTTTCGCCCTTGCCTTCCACCCAAGGGGCGATCTGTCAAGCGCCATCACAGATTGACCCATTGCAGCCTCTCAGCAGAAGAGACCTTCCGCTTTCACCGCGCGATGTTTGCAGGATGCTGGTGTTTGTCACGGCCGTTGATCCCACCGACACCAGTCTATCGAGGGTTTTATAGCACTCACATTCCCCTTTCATGGCCCTGAGAGTGAAATTAACATTGGAATGCCTCTGGGAGAAAAATTCCGGAGCAACCCGAAATCTAGGTGTGTCGTTAATGGATATTTACGCATTCCTGGGAACAAGGCAATAATATACGACCAAACAAATGGAACATGGGTGATTTTATTATTCTGAAAGACTTCACTTCCGAAAATGTCTCGAAAACGAAGAAAGTGACCGAGCAATGTGTACGCGCATGAAGAATCACGCCCAGAAGTGGGATCTGCAATGGGTCAATCTGTGATGGCGCTTGACAGATCGCCCCTTGCTTCCACCACTATGTCGTCGGACGAGGAGGACCACGATTCCAACCAGTCTGGCTCAGAATATGAATCGGAGGACGATGCCGCCAGTGTATCCTCTTGGAGCGAAAGCGAATCGCCCAACGACTCATTCGAGCCAATGCCCGAAAACCTGACGCTGCCCGTCGAGCTTCACCGCCGAATCCTCTACAGTGATGACGGTTTGCGCTACGAGGACTTATGGGGGTCGTGTCGCCTGGGTATGTCAGGCCTTGGCATACTGCGCGATATCAAGCTGAAACGGTTCTTTGCTAGTGTGTCACGCGTGGAAAGCTGACTTCGAGCATTTGGCCAAGACGCAGTGGCTCCAAGAGACTTACTTCATATATCCCGGCGACATGATGGTATGTGCGGATCTCCACACGACCCATAGACTGTCTCGCTCTCTCGCAGTGGGATCCACAATCCGGCAAGGTCATCCTCGATGGCGACTTTACGTTCCAGCGTCTCGAGGGCGAGACAGTGGTATTCCAAATTACGGATTGCGCCCCCGAATTTCGCAAGCCACTGATCAAGGCATGTAAGCACGTTCGCCCGGATGTCCATGTGGACGAACTCGTGCATGACGTTCCGGTGCGTTTAACTATCCTCGCAACACAGACCGTTCGTTTTGAGGAGGCTAATTAATTGCGTCTTTAGATCCCCGGGATGTCGGTCGACTGGGATGCCCTTACGCTCACCTGCCCCTGGCGCGCAGTCATCGGGCGCGTCCTCGCCGAAGAGCTCCGTGTCGCGGCGCATCGCAGCCGCTCGCACAAGAAGATGATGACTCTCGCGAAGCGCGCGCGCGCCCGCTGCGGGGGCGACGTCGATATGGACACCTTCTCCGAGATGATTGAGGTCTTTGAGAAGAACTATCTGGACGTGTATGTGGTCGTCCGCAGGGAACGGTTGGGGCGGGCAGATCCCGAAGGCGACGAGACGCTGAAAATGGCGAGGTTCGTGGCGAGTTTCCCGAAGGATGAGGAGAAGGGAACGAACGAAGTTGACGAGAAGGAATCGAGCGGAGATGATGATGAGGAAGGATCGAGCGAAGATGATGACGAGGAGGAATAGAACGATGCTGGTTCTTGAAGCTAATGTAAGCATTTTGATTCTGTCGACGGGAGAGCAAAAACGGGCGGGGAGTCATTTTACGTCATAGAGCAGCAGCAGTTTATCTCATAACATGGTGACCGGCACCGCGCATGATTGATCTGGCAGCTTTGGTCTTGTTTGTTCCCTCTGTTGGACTGATTTTCGATGTTCCTCTGGTTTCCGACTTCCACAAGGGTTTGATAGCTTAGGTTTTGCAGGGAGAAATGCATCTCATATCAATATCTGTTAGGCCGCGCCAAAAAATGGTAAAATACAATGAAACTAAATTTCTTCGTCCACCCATTCGCCATCATCCGCCTCCGAAAACCCAAATTCGATGACAACTGTGCTCGTAAACTCCACGCCAGCATCTCTGGGCTCCTCCGAGCCACCTGCATTTTTTCTGAATGAAGAATCAGCAGATTCCATTACAACTGAGCAAATAATTAAACACATACCGCGCAAGTTCACGGTCCCGAGCCTCTAAGACGAAGGTCCGCCGTATCGCAACTGTGCTCATGTCCTTCCACAGCTTCTTCGTCAATATCGGGTCCCTGAGTACGTCGCGGTAAACTGCGAGCTGGTTCTTGAGGAGTGCCGATGTCATCAAGTTGATTTTGTTAGTGTCGAGTTCAAGCTGGGTTGCCGCCAATTGTGCTGCCTTCGTTTTCTTCTTCGACGCCGCCGCCTCTCGTCGTTTCAACGCTTTCTCTGCCTTCTCCTGCTGCAGTTTCAACCATGCCCGTCGAAATTCCACCTGCTTTTTACTCGCCCCATCCTTCCTCACCTCCCGCATAACGAATTTCTTGTCCTTCGAATCACAGCATTTCTTGATGAAGGCTTCGGTATTATTGCGTTCCGCTCGCGTCCGGTTAGTGAATGAATTTGGTGTGCTGTTTGGACGGTGTCGGCCATGTGATTTTAACGTGCCGAGCATACCCTCGTTGGGGTCATTGGTGGTGGGAAGATGCAAAACGGCTCGTTGCCATGGTGTGAGCGAGTCGAAGGTGCCGCCAATGTGGAACTCGGGGGTAAAAATTATCCACCCCGTTTCGGCACCAGAGAACATCCGGGAGATAATGAGGAAGAGGTTTGGAAGGTAAGGCTGGAGTTGTAGAATGGATTGGAGCAGGAAATCGTTGAGAAATGGCTTGGCATCAATTGAGAGTTGGTCCTGAGGCGTAGTTGGATCAAGAAGAATGTGGGGATTGGCGGCAATACGGGCGCAAAACTGAGGAAGTTTCCGGTGAAGGTCAGTGAGGGAAAGGAGATTGATAGGTTTGTCCTTTGTGGTGCGGACGAGCGCCATATAGGGCCATGAAACCGACATTCCATACAACGCCAACGCAATAAGTTCCGTCATGGTTACCGCACAGTTGAGACCCTTGAGGATGTTGTGCTCGACATGGTTTTCCTGTCCGGACTTTGTTTTTGCGTTGATCACCTGCATTATGAGTTCCTGCATGATCCCAACGAAGCATACCACTTCCGCGGCACCGTAGGTGTAACTACCGTAGCGAGTGTTGGAGACATCAGGGAATTTGCCGGGATCGTCCATGCCGTACAGTTCGAGTTTCCGGTTCTGCATGAATATAGCGCACTTGTCCTGATACCCACGTTCACCATCCTTGTGACGAAAAAGAGAGCCAATGAGCTGCAGTAATTTGATACCGCCGGATGTGCTAGCCTCTACAGCACTTTGAGCCGCCGCCGAGTCGTTTCCGCTGTTGTTGATAGCCGCGGTGTTGGCCTTGTTGGCGAGGAGAACGGGAGGTGGAACGTGGACATTATCAAGGGTGGAATAGGTGCGTTGAATAGCTTTGTAGCCGTATTCAACGACGTTGAGATCTTTATGGCAGCAACAGCCACCGAAGCAATGAGTTGTTTTGTCACTCTGCTCCGTCGGAGTGAGCAAGTCGAATTGTTCTTGGCCGATCTTCCGCTCAAGCACCTCTTCAACAAGTAGTGACCGCCCTTCAGTTGATCTGAATATAAAGTTTAGAAGAGCATGCATATTTTATTCGCACTTACAACGCCTGAAGTTCTGATTCAGATAATTTCCCAGCGTCTGCAAGATCTTCATCGGTGATACTGAGTATGGTGAGTAAGATGTGGCTAATGGCGACGTCGGCTTCATCCATTGCAAGACGACCGAGGTCGCGAGTCACGATATCTGTTTTGTGGGCGGCGGATAGGCGAAAAGCTTTCTTCCCGTCGGCGGCGTGATCCTTCATTTCTCCGAGTTTCTTTCGCCAATACTCATTCTTGTCCATCACCCGTCGCTCACGAGCTGCTAGGGGACTGCGGCTGTAGGTGCTGGCCATCCGAGTAGCCATCTCGACTGTACCGTCGAATTGACGTTGTGCCGTGTGATCGAGAGCGGCCGTTACTTCCATAAACCGAGTTTTATACGTCCATGTTGACTGATCCGAGTCGTCTGCGTCCGGTGCGTAAGAGGGAGCGAGCAGAGTAACATGGCATGATTCATAGGTGAGTCCATGGTGATTCGTTCCGTCGGAGCTTTCCACGAAGCCTAGACGCAATGAGAACTCCAGATGCGAGAAGATGCGATATCAAGGACCTGGCGCTTCCATGATCTCCCTTGCGACTTGTATTTCAGCGTACTTCCCACCCTCGTCGAGCGCACGGCCCACGGTACGTGCACTCATAAAGCGGCGTTGAATCTGGATGCCAAAGGCTTGCGCGCATGCCTTTACAGCAAATTCTATCTTGCTTGCGGCACATCCGGCATGGGTGAGTAATCGTGCGAGCTCGCGCGCGGCCTCTGTGTATTCACCACCTTCGGTTGGTTTCCATATTCTGAGCGCGTCATATGCCATTTTGATCTCCTTGAGCGACAATTTCGCTCGATTGGCCTGCTTAAGAACAGCATAGAGTCGATTCCGAGTTTCCGTAAGTGTCGTTTGCTTCGCGAGAAGAGAAGCTTTAAGATTATTGATTGTAGCGTCGCGTGAATTTAGTTGGGACGTGGTGGTATCGAGGTCGAGCCGGAGTTGAGTGATACAGGCAGAGTTGTCATGAAGTGAGGACTCTAGAGCCAGAATGCTAAAGTTATTTCTCTCCTCCTTCCTCGTGCGATCCACTTCGAGCCGACGAATGCGCTTTTGTCTCCTGCCAAGTTCGTCAAAGTGAGCAATATCGGCCTTTCGTTTAAGGGTTTTGAGGGCATTATGGGCTAACGAAACGGTGCGGGTGGACTGGAGTAGTGAGACATTATCCAGTCGCAAGTGCTCGTGAGCAGTCTGCAGTGCGAGCAGGTCGCTTCGCAGATCGACAATGACAGCTTCTAATTCCGTGATCCGTGCGTCCTTTTCGGCAACCTGGGACCGGAGAGATGCTGGTTTGGCTGCCGGAAGGGGGGCAGGAAGGGCAGAAGGTGTGTCCTCATCGTCGGCGCTGTCAGAGTCGTCATTCTTGTTCCGTGCTCGATTCGCACGTAATGCTTTTATCCGTCGTTTGTTGGGGGGCGGCATTCGGAGAAAGTAGTAGCCAGAGATAGCATGAAGGTGAGTGCAACGAAAACAGCAGCAGAAGAGCAGTCAGAGGCAAGCGAGAGGCCGGGCAAAGCTGGTAGAGTCGGAGACGCGTCAAAGTTGTCACACATGTCACATGGTGACCGTACGCGTTTAAGCGGTCCGTCAAGAAAATGTTATAACTTATGGGGCTCTCCGTGAAATATTTGGACGACTATAGTAAAGTTATGTGGAATTGGGTTCCCCCCACGGGTAAGAAGAGTAACCGGCAAAATATATCGTAACATGCGAAATATGAACATTTCTCTCGCTGAGTTGGGGACCAATCTGTCTATTTAGACCATTTTTTTCAAAACTCTTCTTGGACCTATTTTAGGGCCTATTCAGCTACCGACTGCCAGTTTAGATTTCTTTTTGAGGTCCTCTGCAAAATGTTATAAAGATTGCAAAATTGGAACCGGCTGCCTCAGCGAACCAAACAAGGCCAAAGCTGCCAGATCAATCATGGGCAGTGCCGGTCACCACATGATGATAACACCCGATGCACCTTAGTCTCTCTAGACAGACGCTCTATAAACAATGCGCTCGTACCTCGCGTTATAGATGCACCTGTGGAAAAGGGTTAGGCGGGCACACCTGAAACGTAGTGCATGAACCTCACATACTTCTAACTCTCCTGACCGTCATCCACGCGTACCCTCAGCACGCCGGATTCGTCGCAGAGCGGCATCCGCCGCCGGATGTTCTGAGCTAGCGGGGCCCACGAAAACAGGGTGCCCACACGCAACTCGACGAGCCTAAGCGCGGTTGGCGGCGGACCTCCCGCGAGAACTGTATCCAGCGCCTCCCATGGATGCGCGGTGAACTGCGCTGGATCGATCCAGATATCGAGGATGAGCTCTTCCAGTATTGGGGATGTGGTGTGAGCGAGGAAGGAGGCGCAGAGCTCTATCACTGCGGCGCTGCCTAGCGTCAGTTCGAGGCGGCGGAGCTGAGTGTTTGGAGTGAGGATGGGGTTTCGAAGGTATGCCACTGGAGTCGAAGTATTAACAACAGATAGACTGAATGTGAGTGATGGAAATACTGACCTTCTACAGCAATATCTGATAAATCAAGGGCCAAGTAGGCAAGCGATGCACCTTGGGATGCAAGCGCACGTGAAATAACGGAAAAATCGCGCGCGCCAGCCTCCCGGATCCGTAACGTAGTCAATTTTGGCGCCGATGGTTGACCAAGGTCGGCGAGGAACCAATTTGGCTGCTCGTTGGTCCCGCAGCGCAGGATGAGTGTACGTAGGGTAGTGGGAATTTGCGCGCGGGTGGCTGCTGGGAGCTTTTTCGCCACCTTCGGGAAGAAAGTGAGCGATTCTAGGTGGGTGAACCCGCACGCGAATTCGATCGCGTCAGAACGGTACGCGAATCTGAAATTCACGATTTCGAGGGTTGTTACAGCGGGGAGATTGGCGTGTAGTCGGGTCCTTAGGTCCTCGGTGAGTGTCGATTTCGAGTTGTGGAGACAGAGAGTAGCGACATTGGGAAATCTGGACAGCCGGGGCAGGACATCGGAGAACCAGGAACCGTCGCCTTTATTGCTCAAGACGAGATGGGTGACCAGTGAAGCAATATCGCATGAAGGGGCCGCCAGAATATCAACGAATTTATTGGCGTTGGGGTGGTCTAAGTGAACAGCGGAGAAGAGGTGGGATCTGCTGGAAACGACGTGGTCTTTGCTGACAAGCCCCCAAGTAGCGATAAGAGTGTTGTTAGAGAGGCATTCATCGAAGATCAAGTTCCGAAGTTCCGCAGGGAGGCTCATCCTCCAGACGTGGATGAAGGCAAAAGGCAAGGCGTAGGTCGCAGTGCGGGCCGCAAAGTGCCGATCACGATACCGTGATTTCCTTTTTAGCCGAACTGATCCGTCAACGCCACATCGGCGCCTACGGACGCGGCATTGCCGCGGCACCTATTTGAGCTGGAATACCGCTTCCTGTGATTCAGTTACAGGAGATTTCTGACGGAATATACTCTTTCAGAGTTCACACAGAAGAATTGGACTTGACATGTACTAGTACCACTTAGATGTTCAACTTGTAATCGATGTTTCTTCTGTGTGCGTTGTGTCTTATGTGATAAGTCTTGCAAGTATGCAATTGCGTCTCTACCCCTGTGGGACATCTGTGCGCGGTGACGCGGCACCGCCGCAGCTCAATGTCCTGCTGGTGTGAGGTTTTTAATTGTCGGGACAAGCGCATCAGGGGAAACTCTCCGGGAGTCCGTTGCATAATTTGAATATACCGTTTAATTACTGCCAGCGGCAACGAACAATCAATTTAATCAAGGTCCGAGGACGAAACGCTGTCATTTAGTGCGCTGCTCGGTTGATGCGCGTCGCCAATGGAGCGAAGGGCCCGTTGATGTGTGAACCCACAACATATTCGGCCTTCTTCGAATTTCTCAGAGATGGGCAGACAGAGTCGGACGTGGCCAGCCTGATTTATGGTGTTCGCACCAGTATCTTAAAGCGTACCTGGCAGCAAAGGAACGTAATTTGACCATTCCCAGAACATATTCGTAACCGGCGCCTGAAGCGGCGCTTGCGGATGACGCGCGCGGGAGAACATCGAGAGCATCGCTCAGAGGCATATGGCATATTGACTTTTTGAGTACAATTACTAGCCTCGAGGCAGCCTGCCCTCTGCGGCGCGCTTTGGCTCAAAAAAAAATCTGTTGGGGGACCCATAAACACCCACAACGACGAATCGGGTATCATTACACGAGGCTACGCGAATTGAGTCGGGCGGCGGTGAGTTTACGACAGCACCACGAGGTTTTCCACCAGCCGGATGTATGGGTGTGATCTCCCTGTTTGAGTTCGGTTACAGCGCTGTAACTCCGGCGTCAAGGTACGCCTGCCTTTTTCGGCATTCTCCGAGGCCTCTCCTCCACCCCACTCACGACGAATCTGCGGCCTCTTATAAGAGCCGCGTAGGGATTGCTCTGGTTGCGAGACGATACAGCAGGTGCGCACCCCACACCGTCTGGCCTGGTCAAAGGTACTCATCCTCAGTAGATGTCTTTCACGGAGTGCATCGCTCTTGCCCTCTTTGACTGGCACCACTCGACGTTTCGCCTTCCCGTTATAAAACGGAGCATGCATCCTGACGGTTCCCTTACTCTACGGCGCCGCAACGCTCTCGATCGTTTCCCTAACGAACTCCTCTCGACCATCTTCTTTTTCGCGATAGAGCGACACGACGAACCGAATACTTTAACGATCTCACCAACGACAATCTCCCATATCTGCCATAGCTGGCGTCAGGTTGCTCTCGCCACGGGGAACCTCTGGACAAACATCGTCCTGACATTCCCCACATCCAGCGAGCAGCTTACTCGCACCTTGACCTGGCTGTCACGATCCAAAACTTACCCGCTAGACATTCTCCTTGACTTCCGTGACCCCGACTGGGACTGGGAGGGTGAAGAAACGCACGGATTCCGCTGGGCGGACATGGAAGCCGTGTTGCGCCTTCTCCTCCCCTCCGCGGCTCGTTGGCGTACGTTCGAGCTGTTGACCGACACATGGGCGCCTATCTTCGTCTTTCTCCTCCGCACCCAGAAGCTCAACGTCCTGGAGCATCTCGAGAAGCTACATCTCGCGCGCTGTAACGCGTACTTTGCGCGCAAAGGCCAATTGTTCGAGCCCACAGCCCTGGGACAGCACCTCCCCCTTTTCGACGAAGAGGCCGCGGTTCCACGTCTGCGTGAGGTAACACTCACGGGTGTCCACATCGCCTGGTCTGCGCCGCCGTTGGCCAACCTCACAAAACTGGAGCTCAAGTACCAGGCCGCCGATGTTATGCCCACCGTCACGCAGTTCGCTCAAATACTTTCACGGTGTCCCAATCTCGAGGTGTTGGCGATCGTGGGCCGGGGCCCACAGCTGACAACAAACGAGGAAGTTCCAGCCTCCGCCGGAGGAAGCGCCGAGGCGGCTGTTGCGCGGGCTTTACGGGGAACAATCAAGCTTAGGGGCGTAACCCAATTTATCTTCGGCTTCGTCGACGTCAATTATGCGATCCAGCTCCTCTCCCTGTTCGACCTCCCCTCATTACGCGACTTGAACCTTGAGGACGTGTCCGCATCGTTGCGACACCAGCCGCCAGATGACGCCGGCCAGCTCTTCGACTGGATTACAGCTACTCCCCGTGATTCGCCGCTCGACACTCGTGACAGCGTTAACGTCGTGTCCACGTCACCCGGGCCGTTTCCCCTCGCGCAGCTGCACGCACTCGCGTTAAACTCCATCCACGCACCCCTCCCAGCATTCGTGCGCCTTTATCAGGCGTGCATTGGTATACAAGACCTGCGGTTATGCGAAGTTGCAGACTGCGCGATGGAGGCGCTGGAGACGACGGCTGGGTCAAACCCTCCCCTGGAAGTCTGCAGCACATCTCGGGCAGAGGACACCCTTCCGCACTTGCAGACCCTCTTCGTGCGCGGGGCTGACGAGCATCTTTTCTCGCGTGTCGTTCGCACGCGTGCCTTGGATCTCGACGCATCGTTCGAGGCGTCCACCCTGACGGAATACACCGATGACGACTACTGAAATGACCCGAACTTCTTGCCCGCATGCATACTTACCTCCAGCGGACGCTTTGGTCGATGTGGTTGATATCCGCAGATTTACTTACGATCTCTTCCGCATACACCTACATATTCATTCCTTCGTTGACGCCCTCACTCATGCATCGATCCGTCCATCTTGTTACACCCGCACACCATGCATATCAGCTGTATCCATCCATCCATCCATCCACCCATCCCAGTTTGTATCACCCACGCATGCATTTTGCCCATTGTTCTCCAAAACGGGGTATATTTCCACCCACGCTCCCGGCCCCGGGCGGCATTCGCGCTGTCAGATGCGCGGGAAAATGCGCTATTGTTGACTTGAGCGACCATTGTCCGAAGCCCTAACCGCCGGAGCCCGAACCCCGTTGCTTTGAAGCTAAGCTGATTTTCAACCTGCCCTGCAGGATGTTTCGTTCTCTTCTGTTTTGAGGCGCTGTCGACTCACACGAGAGTTTGTATTGCAAGTGATATCCCCTCAGACGAAGCGGCGTCCTGCGGGGTCCGTCGTTCGGCGTATGCATGCCCATCAATACTTTTGCGATACACGAGGCAGCCGTATCCCGCAATTGTTATACTTGAGAGGCGCCTCCGAGTCCATGAAACATCGTGGTTCGCTCAAAAGAACGCGGAAGCCCCCGTACTCAGCGCTCACCGCAGTGGACTACGCAATGATTTAGAGACTCGGGTAAAATGACCTCAGGACTGTACTTGGGGAATTTAACCGGCCTGCAAAATTATTATGGCGGCGGCATCAGGGGCATCGAGCGACTTTCAATAGCGTAATTCCTTTGTCTACGCGTCTGGGTTAGAAGTTATAGAGAGGTGCGGTAATAATTTTCGGACTGTTCGTTCGGCAAAGTACTGTACATACTTGTAGGGGAGCAACAGGCCGAGGACCGTGACACTGCTGTTGCCTCTTTTTCAGGCAACAGAGGCCCCTGTGAGCGTGACGGTTGCTTAAAGAGGCAACAAACAATCTTTTTTGGTGAGCATCTACCTGAGTATTACAGCAGTTTAAACTTGTTTTGGCATTCAGGTCACTAAATTGCTGGTTCCCCACTCATTTCAACTACTTTTTATTCCTTGGAAAATTTCCTAGATTTCTTTAAGCCATGTCACGATAATTTCAAGGCAACGAGCCTCGTCGTGACCGTGACCCGCCAGAAAAGAGGCAACACAACGGAGGGGTCCGTGTCCGTGACCGTTGCTCCCCTACAGGTATGTACAGTATGTGAACCAGTCTTGTGTTCACTTTGCTGTTAAGAGCGGCAACTGAAAACCGCGCGCGACTCGAACCGCGATTTAACCTGTATCATCACGGAAAGAAAAATGCCCAGCTTCCTAGAACTCCGCTCCCGCGTTCCACAAGATTGAAATTTTGCCTGTCCGTCGCCCCGCGAACGAAAGTCAACAATTATGTAATTTACCCGGAGAGACAAAGCCGGTCCGCGCCGGCGGACCCCATCGGCCGAACTGAACTGACCCACCGACCCCCACTGGACTTTGCTGCAAAGTCCACTGAACCCCACCGGGCAGGGCTGTGGAAGGCTGGTTCCAGTGGGGTCCAGTAGAACAGGCTCTCGATTCCAGTGGGGGTCGCTGTACTGTATTTGTAAAACTAATTTTTCACTTAAGTATGTCGCAACGACTTTGTTTGTAAACTACTCTGTAGTCCAATGGACCTCACTCAAATACCACTGGGTTTCACTGGAGCTTTCGCAGAGATCCACTGAACTCCACTGGAATTCAGGGATGGAACCGGTGGAAACCATTGGACATGACCACAAAGCCCAGTGGAAAGTTGGTAATTTGCACAACGTCCACTGGACTTGCCCGCTATTTATACTGGGGTCCACTGGATGTGCGTAAAAGTACAATGGGCTTCACTGAACTTGAGGGGATAAATAAATAATTCATCGCTATCAACCAAGTCCCAAAACTCCTCATTAAGACTTTCGTGTTAACTGCCACACGGTACTCTGACCGTGGACGTCACACTCTAGGGCAATATGCTCCAGTGACTCTGGAACTTGACAACCATGGCAGCGGCCGATGATCTCTAGGTGGTCAATATGTGACCAGAAGTTACCTACTCTGAACGTGTTGTGAATACATTTCCATAGGAATTCTCGTGTAAGTCGTTGTAGATTATTGGAGCGAATAGATCGCCAAATTGTCGCATCAGTCGGAGTGTAACCCGAAATCTCTTGGATCGCACATCGGGTGCGGTCAAGATTGATAAATGTAGATTCACGGTGTGGTTTTGACCTCAATCCGCGGATGATTTGAGTGAAAAACCTTTGCGAGCCCTTCAATATCAACACGCCTGGGCATTCAAACATGAGATCGAGTTGGGTATCAATCTCTACTGAGCCTATTGTCTCGATGGCGGCACTCTTTGCCAAATTGGTTGAGATTTTTGTAAATTGGACTCGCGCCGTCCTTTCGTTCAAGCCAGCAAAGACTGCTTTAATCAGTTTAAAGTTGGGATCCAGCAGGTTGTTCTCATGGACAATCCTGTATTTGACGAGAACCCGTTGTAGGAAATCAGACGAGGAGCAAATCAGTAGGGGGATATTTCCTTGGGTAGACTGCAAAACATGTAGAAGACCTCCTAGTAGCGCGGTCTGGAAAGTCAATGGTATCTCCGAACTATCGAAGCTCAAAACAAATTTTTCATTCAATTCGGAGCTGTCAGCGTCTGATGTGATAGTCAATGTGCAGTTAACGAGACATTTGTGGAACATGAAATTTGCAGTCTGGCCCACGATGAAGTGGGGACTTATCCTGGGATGCAACCTAGTCAAATTTAAATCAACAAAAGGGCTTCTGGTACGAGAACAGGGGAGATTATTTGCGATACTTGTTTCCATCGCGTGGCGCCTCATATGGAATCTTCGAGTCGCGCGAGTGATTAGAAACCCTGACATGCCTCTAAACGAAGACGCCATCCATAATCAATGGCTGAAAATGGTCAATGCCGCTTTGCAACGTGACCGAATACTGACCAACAAAGCACGCTTCGGTACACTGGCCCTAAATAAACAGACAGTGTTAAATACCTGGAGCGGATTGCTAATGGACGAAGACTCTTTGCCGGATGACTGGATCTTTACAAAGGGGGTTTTAGTGGGTATACGACCTAAGGATGCAACAGCAAATGGAATTGGGTAAAATGGATAAATTCGGGTCGGAGCCCCACACTTGGATAAATACAGTGCGTAACGGCATTTCCTCCTGGACAAATTTCACCGGCATGACTGGCAAACACCAGCAACAAGCGGATGACTCGGAATGCTTCTGCAGACGGAGTTTAAATCATTATACCAAACGCCCAGAAAAAAAAAAAAAAAAAAAAAAAAAAAAGACTTTCGTGTTTCTTTTCCACCCGTTGATCTTGTGAATGAGTGATGAAACAAGTGTTTTGTATTTGAGGTTCAGTGGACTCCCAATGGGCATACCGCCCAAAATCGGTGAACCCCAGCGGATAGGGGTGGCTTCGTAACAGCGATCACTGATGTTCACTATATCTACTCTATCTAATCTGTCCGACCATCGGATCATGGTGGGCATCACTGGTGACCACCAGTGACCAGTAGGCACTGACCTTTGTAACTCCGGGCATATAATTCGTGAACGCCGAACGTCGTCGGATCAACCGCTCACGTGAGCGCGAATTGATCAAGTTGATGATAACAAGAACAAACAGACTCAGAGCACCTTTCTCCTTTCCCCATCCTCCGCGCTGCTCAAGCTCCATATTAATGGGCTTCAAGGCCCTTGTGTTCATCTTGCATGCATTCTCTTCACATATCGTACGTCTCCTTTTAGCCATTGCGATATAATGTCCGAGTCAGAGTGGCATAGCTTCGAGTCCGAGTCAGGTCCGTGGTGCAATGGTGCGTGTCCCACTCGTGCTCTCCATGCATAAACTGACCTCAGTCTTTCCCTTCATTCTCATGTTACATACTTTATTCTGTCCTTAGCCCCTGTTTACGCGCTGCCTCGTTGCCACAATGCCACTTCACATTTCAAGTCTTCTTTATCATCGCCCCAACCGCAACACTATTCAAGGCTAGTTTCTACCCGCATTACCGTTGTTTTTTTTGGACTTTTTGCCGTGCACGGCAAGTTACCCAAAGCCATCAAGACTCCTTCGATACTTTCCAGCCGCCTCAAGCCGTCGAATTGTCTCTACAAGCCAATCAAGTCAGCCCAGTCGTTTGAGCACCATGGATCTTCTCAACATTGCCAATGCTTCCGATTCACACCCGGTCAGCTAATTTTACCCCTTTTCACGCCCGTGGCGCCCGTGTCTCAAGGACAAAGACGTCCCGAGTAAAACTATGATCCCTCCCACTCCCCAGTCCGGATTCCTCCTTCTGGATGCTTGACGACATGCGAGTTTCCAGGAACGGGAAGTCCCCTCCTACGGTCAAGAAAGTCTTGGGCCAGGTGGTCTACGGGATACCGCTACGTGCAGCTATTTGTAGGTGGGATCGCTGGCCACGGAACGGTGGGGCGTCTACTTATAAGTAAGCGCCACAAATGCTTGTCTGCGTGTCTGTGCCTTTCGTCGCCGTCAACAAGACAAGAACAAGATGAAGACAATATTCTTTGCGCCGATGCGCCTCGCGCCGCCGCCGGAGAAACGCCCGCAGCCTCTTCTGAAGATGTTATGGCAGCTGACATGGCTGCAGTGGGCGTTCTTCTGGCTCGGCTGGCTCGCGTGGACGTGCGACGCGCTCGACTTTTTCAGCGTCAGTGTCAGCGTGCCCGCGCTCAGCAAGCAGTTCAACAGGCCGACCACTTCGATTGTGTGTATCCTCCGCCTCCGCCTTTTCGAAACGGCTGACTGACATGCACGCAGACACAAGCGATAACTCTGACGTTGCTCTTCCGTTCCGTCGGCGCAGTGCTGTTCGGAATTTTCAGCGACCGCTTCGGGCGCAAGTGGCCGCTGGTGTTTAATCTGCTGCTTGTCGCGATCCTCGAACTCGGCGCGGGCTTCGTGCAGACGTTCCGCCAATTCCTGGCGCTTAGGTCTTTGTTCGGTACGTCCTCGATTATATCTATATCCCTGCACGGGCACCGGTTAACCTAGATCATGCAGGCATCGGCATGGGTGGCATCTGGGGTCTTGCCACGTCTACCGCCCTCGAGAACCTCCCCGTCGAGCTCCGCGGCGTCGCCAGTGGCGTCCTTCAGGAAGGCTATGCATTTGGGAATCTGGTCCGTCGCGTAACGCCCCCAATGTCTTGTACACTAACACGCGTGCCTTCCAAGCTCGCCGCACTCATCTCGCTCAAGCTTGTGCCAGCGGTCGCTCCCGGCTGGCGCGCGCTGTTCTGGACCGCGTCGGGAATCAGCGTCTTCGGTGCGTTCCTAAGGGCGATCTTACCCGAGAGCGAGGCGTTCCTGAAGGTGAGTACTTCCGCTCTGCCCATAGGCAAACTGCTCACAAGCTTTCGTCGCAGGCCCGCCGTGCAGCCGAGGCTCACGGTACTGTCTCTGAGGCCCAAAAGACGCGCGTGTTCATCCACGAAACGAGTGCGATGCTGCAAAAGCACTGGATGTTGTGTATATACGCGGTGTTGTTACTTACGGGTAGGCAATCCTTTGTCCTTTCATCTTTATTGACCGCCTCGTCTTAGGCTTCAACTTCCTCGCGCATGGCTCGCAAGATCTGTACCCGACATTCCTGCAGGAGAGTAAGGGCCTCAGCCCGAATGCATCCGTGATTGCGACAATCATTGGCAATTGCGTGCGTTGTCAATTCTTGCTTCATCCTTCCCTCCTCCATGTATCTTCGCTCTTGTCCCGTTTCCCCCTCGCCTCTCATTCCTCTCTCTGGTTCCTGGCTCTCACTCCGACTCACAAGTCCGTTTTCTCATCGGAGTCACACGCCGTGCCTTTTTGCGGGACGGGATGCCAAGGACGGGTTCCCGTGCCTCATCCGAATCCCTCTTTGTGACCTCGTGCCCCTCTGTGCCTCTCAAGCCGCGCGGCCTCCCACGAGCCTGGAATCTGTTTCCACGGTACGTGCCTGCCGGCTCTCTCGTCTGTCTGTCCGTGCGCCCAGCGCTGGGAAGTACCGGCGGATAGGCGACGGAGCGTGTACGGCGGATGAAGGCGGAACGATGGCCCCTCGCCATATTTATCGCTTTTTGTCTTGGCCCCGGACTTTTTCATTTCATCTCATTCTATCTACTATGCTACATTTTCCCTTTCATTCCCCCGAAATATCCGTCACTGACCAGACCTTCCTTTCTACAGGGTGCTATTGCGGGGGGCGCCGTCGCCGGCTGGGCCTCACAGTTCTTGGGAAGGAGGATAACTATTGTGTGAGATATCTTGTATTCTTATTTTCACCATGCCCGCTCCCCCTTTCCTCAGGCTATCAAGTCTTTGTGCTAACATCGATTCCATTGCAGGCTCTGCGAGATCCTGACCGGGGCATTCATTCCGTTGTGGATCATACCCAACGGTTTCTCTAAACTGGCGGCAGGCGCCTTTTGCATACAGTTTGGGGTGCAGGGTGCGTGGGGAGTTGTAAGTGTCCTTGATTTGGAAGTTCCTTCGCTGTAGCAGATACCCTTGTGCGACGCCGTCTTCCCCTCTCATTTTTCTTTCGCCATCGTGTACTCTTGCGCTAACCGGCCGGCAATAGATCCCCATCCACCTCACCGAGATGGCTCCGCCCGCGTTCCGCGCGACGTTCCCTGGTGTGGCGTACCAGATAGGGAACATGATCTCTTCGGCCGCGGCGCAGATCGAAGCCAGTGAGTATCGTCCTCTCTTACCCACCGTTTTGCTGTCTGACTAGTCTCCTCGCTCAGCTGGCGGCGACCACCTGAAGACGGTTGTGAACGGTAAGGTCGTGCCCGACTACGGTAAGGTGCAAGGCATCTTGATTGGTGCGGTGGCCGCATTCGTAATTTTGATCACAATTATTGGGCCGGCTGAGTACGTCTTAATTCTCTCGTTTCTTCTCGCTGCCAAGGTCTCATCCCATTACCTCAGAAACCACTCCTCACACTTCGAGAAGCATCGTTTGGCATTTGACAAGCGTGGCGTTGGGGAGAATGCTTTCCTTGATGACGACGAGGATGTGCCGTCGGATACCGGGCCCTCGCATAGCGAGAAGGGAAGTGAGGAACGAGTGAGTACAGAGAAGCCTCAAACGTCTACTGCCTGAGCCGTGGCCACATTTGCTTTGCGGCGTTCGGTGTAAACGCTCGCATGTATATTAACGACCGGAGATATGTTTCGGACTGATTGACCTGAAGATAAATAGTTGCAGTTACGACGTGAATATACTTCCTTTCCCTTCTGGGGTTATCGGCCGGAGAATTTTAGAGTTCAGCGCGCGACCGAATCTGTGACCTCTGGATTTCTGCACTCCTGGGGCTGATGGCTGTTTGGGACCAAAACATCGGCTCCAAACATGTTTTCTTTTTGGTTAACTGTTTGTGTCCAAGCCAAATGTGAACCAGAAATAAACCATGTTTGGGCACCCACTCGAACAGCAAACATCCATCATTTTTCGAACCCAAATGCTCACAGAAAATTTGATATGTTCCGCAAATCTTCTGTAACCAAAAATCAAACTGTTTGAGCTCAAAACAGCGCAAGAACAATGAGATTTTGCATGTTTGGGCCCCAAACCAGAGGGTTTTCCCCGGCCAAACTGACGGCAAACATCTTACATATTTCGGCAGGTTTAGAGGCTTGAACATTCTTGGAATTTAGGAGTCAAAGGGGATCTAAAAATCAGCTATGTTCAGTTTATTTTGAACAGGCTCCCAAAGTTGTGCTAAACAGAACACATGTTTGGAAGCCATGTTTCGGGCCCAAAAATCCATCAACCCCAGGAGTGCTGTGTTCAATAATCGATTTTGCCTTGTGTTGTTGGGTCATCGATATCATGAATACCAGGAAAGGTCAGCTTGGCAGAGTCGAGTCGCATTGGTCCGTTGATCTGACCTGGAGTTCGGTACGGATGTTCAGAGCCAAAGTCGCGGGCTAGAGGCGCAGCCCGGCTAGAGGCTTTCCCACGGTTCAAAATATTGCCAACAGTACTACTCCTGTCGCCTGATACAAATGGTTTCAAATATACGCACACAAGAACTAAGGTGGTGTCAGAGCATTAAGTAACCTCGCGGCATCGAGGAAACACTTAGGCATGAACGGTCACTACTTTAGCGGAAAAGAACGTCCAAGAAGAAGTTAGTAAATTACATGTAACTGCCGCGATTCGTTAACAAGCAAGAAGATTCGCACTCATTCATATTTTAAAGGCATAGGTGCAAATGAATTGAACAATACTGTGTTTTTTCGTTCAGATCGACAGGGTGACGCGTGACAAGTTCAACCGATTAAATTTTGGCGTGACACCCACACCGGCAATCACAAAATTTCGGACGAGCCGAGCCGCAAATTGAAACTCAAAGTGTCGAGTTGGCAATAGTTGGGCCTGAGATCTGAGCTGATTCTCTAAGTTTCGTAAAAGAATTCACGCGTGCTGAAAGCCAAAGAATAGCCTTTGTATTCGACTTGAGTGAAACTTTAATGGCAGTCAAAGTTTCAGTTTACAGATAGGGCGAGCCGAAATCATGTTGCGAAACTATAGGTATTGACATACAAAAAAATGTAGCGTGAAATCTCACTCGAAATGCAAAGTTTCAACTAGCGAGGTGAAATCTTGCTCGAAATACAGAGTTTAACCTTTAATTTCACCTCGCTAGTCGAAACTTTGCATCTCGAGCGAGATTTCACGCTAATTTTTTTGTATGTCGATACCTATAGTTTCGCAATATGATTTCGGCTCGCCCTATCTGTAAACTGGAATTTTGACTGCCATTAAAGTTTCACTCAAGTCGAATACAAAGGCTATTCTTTGGCTTTCAGCACACGTGAATTCTTTTACGAAACTTAGAGAATCAGCTCAGATCTCAGGCCCAACTATTGCCAACTCGACACTTTCAGTTTCAATTTGCGGCTCGGCTCGTCCGAAATTCCATGATTGCTGCTGTGACCTCGGAAATTTCGACATTTTAACCCAAAATTTCGTCTTTTTTGCACGTTTTGGGCAGTTCGGTGACCTGCGTGACGGCCTGGAGGTCCGACAGAGACAGAGGCCCGAGTGACGCGTGACCTCGACCAAAATTCGACCAAAATTCGACATCGACAAGGGGATGCGTGACATGTGACTGTCGATTTGAACGAAACAATACAGTACTATCAACATAAATGACTAGGAAGTTTTGAGAGGGAGATTCCCCTCTAATCGATGACACCAGCCGGCAGCAAGACAACATAGTCAAGCGGTGCTGGTTCAACGCCGTTCGCCTGGCCCACGATTTTCAGCGTATCACCTTTCTTGATAGGCACCTGAGGGAATGTGATTCTCGTCGCCGAATGGCCGTCCAAATATATGGACGGCGTATGCCCGAGCTTCCCGATATCCACGATATTCCCAACCCACTGTCCGATCATCTTCTGGTTCAGCAGGACTTGATAGCTGCTGTTGCCACCGTACAAGTCGAAATAATTGACGGCAAGGTCGTATACCCCGGAGGTAAAGTTGAGGACAGTTGTCGCCGTCCCGGTTGTACTGTTTGTCAAAGTTACGATGGCAATCGCATTGGACGCCGCCTCGAATGGGCTGACGACGTATCGCTGATACCCGCTCAACTCCATGCTCTCCGCCTCGATTCGGAAAGGATGGTGGCCAACCCTCCCGGCACCGTCAGGTATGCCCGAGATATTGTGGTAGAAGTTAAGGATGCTATCTCTCCATACGATGGCATGACCGGCCTGGAACACCTGTCTGAACAGCACATCCTCGAAGCGTTCATCGTCAATCTTCCCTTTCAACGATTGCCACATCGCGACAAAGTTGTTAGCAGTCTCGGCTCCTTCGTAGTGTGCATCGTAGAAGTGCTGGATGACCGTCTTCCCGGATTTCAGCATCTGGGTATAGTTGACGTGGTGGAACCAGAGGAGGAGATTGTCCGGTGTGGTCTCGATGTCTTCGAACATTTCGGCCACCTCTGGCGGGTACTGTCCGGAAAACCCCGTCCCATTCGACACTGTGCGATCCATCCCGATACTCGCGTGATCTGCTCGAGTCCATTGACCCCAAACTGTGTTATCGAGCGTCTGAGGATTGGGGCCGAAATGTGTGTAAAGGATATCGTTCAGGGTCTGCTCCCCGAGGTTTCCGCTGTAGTTCTCGTACGCAGGCCAAGAAGCCATCGACATCTGAGTGATAGTGTCGATGACCGTCTTGTCGAGACCAAATGTGAGACGAGTCCAATCTTGCAGGATCATCTCGGAATCGCTTGTCCAATCCCACGCTAAACGTCCATACGCGTACAGGTTCGACATCGCGAGATGCGAGCCCAACCAGGTATCATTAAGCCCGACGTTGACAACAGCTGCTGAGCCGCCGAGCGGTCGCTTGAACCGTTCGCCAGTGATAACATCGCGGACGAACGACGACTGGTTCTGCACTCGGAGATCGAAATCCAAGATTGTTCTCCACAGTGGCGGAAGATAGACAAGATGGCACTGCTGACCCAGATACTCCTGAGCGACTTGCAGCTCAATCGCTGTATTCGTCTCGAGGAGGTTGGCGAACAGCGGTGACGCAGGCTCCCGGACCTGGAAGTCAATAGGACCGTACTTGATCTGAATGATGACATTGTCGTCGAATTGACCGTCTAGAGGATGGAAAAAGTCAACAGCAGCGTTCGCTCTGTCGGCTTTCCAGTCCCCTTCGTCAGGGAGTTGATTGTAAACGAATGCCCTGTACATGACGATCCCGCCGAAGGGCTTGATGACGTTGGCGAAGAGGTTTGCACCATCGGCGAGAGTGCGGTTGTATACCAAGGGACCGGGAGTACCTAATCCGCATGAACGTCAACATAGCGGTCAACAGAACATTGAACCAGTTACCTTCGCTGTCTGCTTTGACTAGATACCCCGCAAAATCTGGAATTCTGGCGTAAATTTGCTGAGTGATATCACCCCAGAATGCGATAACCCCGGGATCCAACGGGTCATAGGTACTGAGATTCCCGAGTTCCATCGGAGATGCAAAGTCAAGAGATAATCCAAGCTGGACACCGTATGGTCTAAACACGTCCGCAATTCTACCAACACCTTGGATGTTCTCTGGGTTGATGGTGGTAAAGTTTGCATTGACGTCGTTCACAACGACGGCGTTAACGCGAATGGAGGATAGAAGTCGAGCGTATTCCGCGGCGCGAGTCAGGTTGGATACGACATGTCCGTCCGCGAAGAAGATTGAGTTGCCCCCGAAGCCACGGGTTATGCTTCCATCCATGTTATCCCCTGGCAGAGGAGGTTGACCTCAGCTTTAGTAGCCTCATAGGAAGATTGGCGACTGACAAGAGTTTATCCAACGAACGGGTGCAGCTGGGTTCGTCGCATATTCGACGTTGGAGAAATTTCCCTGTGCCAGCATGGATAGGTATTCGAATGCACCTGAAGGGCGGGTGTAGGCTCAGCTCACAGCGGGCGGGACGCGCAAGGCGCGGGGACTCAGGACGCACCATATAGAGCACCACGCTCATTCTGTCCGAGAATCTGTACGGTGCTACCGTTGACACTAAGCCAGAATCCGTCTTCTTCCAGCTGGTTATGGACGGGGCTGCTCCCAAAAGCCTCCTGGAACTGCGCAACGGTACCAATGACAGCCGAAGAGGGCGCTTTCCCGATGCTGGAAATACTGAGTCGATTCCCAAAGATTCCCTGAATCCCCTTCTGCAGCTCTTGCCCGGCGGTATTTACAGGACTGTTTGTGCTGGAATTGAGAGCGATTATTGACGAAGGAAGTCGTGCGTTATGTCCTTGTGGTAACGGTGCGTAACGGAGCCATGCCTGTAGGCCATTCTCCGCGACGACAAGCCCTATAAAGGGGAAGTAGTGGAGGAGTTTAAGCATCATGGTGGATGGTCGGCGTCGGCGGTCGCCACTGGAGCGCTATTTGTATATTCGTCATTGTCCCGATGCTTGGTGGTATGATCAGCGGTTAATTTTGACAGCAATTATAAAACGGCCGCTGTATCAGCAGACGTATGCGTGAGAGCTAAAGACTATTTCTGTACAGAGACCTTCCTTATGTGGACACATAATTCCCCGGGATCAAAACATCAGGATTCGAACGCCGCGTATTGCGCAGATCAGTTTGTTCGCGTCCGTCATACTCCGAAGAAACTCCATCTTCGAATTAGAAAAGCTTTTCTAAGGCACCCTCTAGCGTTGGTGAGAAATGTAGCAGCTCCCGCCGACAGACCAGAACTTGAATGTCAAATGATAATGCCGACCGTGGAGTACAGCAATGCATATTCTCAGTTTCTCTCCAAGCACAGGAGGATTCCTGAGCCTCATATTTCGCATCTAAGACGAACGGAGAGTGCATCGGGCATCTCGGGCATGTTGAATTGCTTCGGCATCACGGCTTGTGAAGCCCGATTACCTCGGCTTTGTTACAATCAACTCGGCTAGACGGGGATCACTGCGGCTTTCCGTGACGGTCGTGGTTCCATTTGTCAGTAATATACGCGGCAGTGGAAACGGCAGTGATCGGCATTGCTCGGCATTGGATACCACTGCCCGCCAGTGCGACCTCCACTGGACTACAATGGAATCCAGTGGACTCCGTTGGTAGTCATTGGTCTTTGACCCCAATTGAAGCTCGAACCGCTCGATGGACCGTGAAATGCCACTAAGCTTGGTCTTAGTAAAATGCCCTCGCTGAGTTCTTTGAATACTTACAGAGTACTGCCCCAAATACATCAGAAAGTTTTCATCGCGAGCTGGAGCACACGTAGGGAAGTAGAACTACAGCATCACTGGATTCCGGTTGTCTTATTCCTCCCGGGATGTGCAAATTCATAGTAATACCGTCTCGACTCCGGTGTAATGCTCCCTACCAACCAGTGTAGTGGTTGGCGCCACAATTGAACGGACGCATATAACGTTTTCAGGGCACACAGGAATAGATCTCACCTATTTTTGCTGTGATTCAGTGCAGAACGTTGGAATCGGCGAATAGAGATGAATAGAAATCAACATAGGCCACTCGAAAACATTATCTTATCTTACCGATTCTCGTGCAACAACATCTCTTGATGGCCACCAGTGTTCACCAACATCCATTGGCGGCCATTGGTGTACGGCAATGTACTTTCCACTTCCAGGTATATTACTCGCACACACCCGCAATGAGGCGCGCAACATCGGCGGTGGGAAGGTTCTTCACGAGGTAGATGAACGGGAGGCCTGGGCGCGCATTTCGGGGCTGCCTCGGCAGGGCCGATGAGGGGGATGGTCCCGGTGACGCGATGGATGGCACTCTTGAGCCCTTCGATTGCCGTACTTCCTGGAGTGTGTCGTGTGGGGTTCCAGGGATAGACAAAGAGTTTGTCTCACGTCTGGAAGACACTGATGTACCGCTGGAACACGGTTTATGTTACCCAACGTTCAAGATGATTACACCGGCTCAAGTCCGCTGGGTCTGCATCAGGAAGACACCGATGTAGTGCTGGAACGTGCTCAAGATGGCCATACTAGTGTAAAGCCGTTGAATCCAAGTCAGGAAGACATTGATGTCCTCTGTTCGATGGACACAAGGCATGCAGTCAATAGTTTGAAGACAATTCAGGTTCAATAGCTTGTGTTACCGCCGACTCACTCATGGAATTTACTTTGGACATTGAACCTTCAGGTGCAAGTTTTTGATTGGTCAGATGCCCAATTTTCGACCCGGCTCCAGCACACCCCGGATCGAAGCGTCCAACTGACAGCGACGAGGCAGTGTCACCATACATAGCCAATGATTCAGACGGAAACGGTGCTTACCCACAATATTGCCGTGAAAGTGAAGGTTCAATGTCCGCACTGGTAAATCCCATGAGTGATCCTGCGGTGACACAAGCTAAATGTGTTGCCTTCTCTGCCTTGACGCTGCCTCGTCGTTGTCAGTTGGACGCTTCGATCCGAGGTTTGCTGTACAATGCCGAGTTCTACCAATCTCCCATGGAGTACGGGGTATCCACCTGCCTGCTGCCTGTCTTGTCTCGCGTTATCTATCTTTTTTTCGTCCGATGGTCGACTTTTTTTGGGGGGTGCCACACAAAATTTCGGCCCTGGTCGAATGGTCGAAGTGGTATTTTGGTTCGTGCACCAGGGTGAATTGATTGAAACAATACAGTATGACGAACTGATAATGACATGTCCATAGTATTTCAAGCGACGAACTTCACGCCAATTCCCCATCGCTCTTGCAGCTTTCCATCCACTGCACCGTCTCATTCTCTCAACCGTTACTCAAACGATAATCAGTTGGTGTCCTCACCCTGATAACCCAGTATTGCACTAACACGAGACAGTGTCCGAGAGCCCAGCGCTTCATATCGACTTCAACCGGGACCCCCTCATCGCTCCGAAGCAGGACTCGCCTCACATTCTCGTCATAGGCGCTGGCATCGTCGGCATGTCTGCTGCCTGGACCCTACTCGACAGCGGCTACAAGGTCACCGTCCTGGCGAGCCAATTTGATGATCGTGTCAGCGGTCAGCATCTCACGTCGCAAATCGCAGGCGCACTGCAAGTGCCCTTCCTCTTGCCCCTCTTTCTCTGCTAACGATATGGCTGGCCACAGCTGGGAGTACCCGCCCGCCGTGTGCGGCCACACCTCTGACGTGGAGGCGCTTGAGATTCCAAAGCGCTGGTCAATGGTCTCCTACCACGTCTTCAAGTACATGGCCGCCACCCCGTTGTTGTCCCACGAATACTCGGTCGTGATGCGCGATGCAATTTTCTTCTTTGAAAAACCGGTCGAGGACGACGTCAGCCAGCTTCGCAAGATGCGCGAGATTGAGCGCAGTGGCGTCGCTGGCTTCCTCCATGACAAGCACCTTACTCACTCCTTCGGGATCGACAGCTCGAAATATGTTGATGCTTACAAGCTACGCGCGCCCATGATCGACACGGATGTTGCGCTGACGAAAATTACAAAACTCGTCAAGGACAAGGGCGCAGAATTTATTACTCGGACCCTCAAGGGCAAACTGATTAATTAGGAGGCCGAGCTTCTCACGACATACAAGGCGAACGCGATCGTCAATGCCACCGGTCTTGGCGCGGGGGAGCTCGCAGACGACAAGAACGTTTACCCGCTGCGTGGCGCCATGATACGTGTCCTCAACAACAGCCAACACATCCCAAAGCTCACCACAGCGCTCGCGGTGAGTGCGCATACCGAAGGGCAGATCGAGACCAAGTGCGCCCCCGAATTCCAATTTCCAAGAGCAGCAGATCCTGACGATGTCACAGATTCATCTTCATTGTGCCCCGTGGCGACGGGATTATCTACACCGGCGGCTTTTCCGAGCCGGACGTCACCGACACGCTGGCCGAGGACGACGCAAAGATAGAGCAGATGGGGAAGGATGACGAGAAATTCTTGCCCGGTCTCAGCACGAAGCCTGAGGACCGGGACCCCGAGTATCCGGTCGCGCAGGGGCTGCGCCCCGCCCGCCGCGGCGACGTTCTCTGCCAGCGCGAGCTGACCCATCCGCTCCCGGGTGGCACGCCAGGTTATAGCCGCATCGTGCACTGCTATGGGCACGCTGGCGCGGGATGGTCGCTCTCGTTTGGCTCTGCGCTCGAGGTCAAGACACTCGTCAACAGCGCCCTCGCGGGAGAGGTCCCTGAACCGATGCACAGACAGGCGCCAAGCGCGGTGTCGCGTGAGCAGGTTGCGGACTTTGCCCGTAATAGGGCGAATGAGGACGGGCGCCATATTAGCGCTGCTGCTACTTGAATAGTGTTTACCGCATCATGTAAATCAGGAGGAGTTTGAGTCCTCACGCCTTGCAACAATCTGTTTTTTTGCGATCCACGATGCATTTCTAGCCTTGTTTCTCGCCGGCAAGCCATAGTGGTTAAGTCGTGTGCTTTCAAAACTGCATGATCATCGTGTTGACGCAATGTTATTTGAGACCACTTGTACATTTTAAATCCGTCCCCAGAGACCCATAAAACCCAACCTGCCGAGCGGCAAAACCCTCGGCAACCTCAGACCATTTCTGGTGAAATAAAGCCCTCGGAATGACCGATTCTTCCGCGGAACTACCTACAACTCACTATGCAGGAATTGGCCTCCGCTTGTGATGGCTTATACAAATTGGCTCGAGCTCCCGCAAAGTGTCCTGGGCTTTCTTGGTATTCGGTAGTAGTTTGTAGTGGTGGAAGTGGAAATAATTATGTGAATTTTTGAATTTCGAAAAGTTCAACCGTGGGAATTACGCATCAGTACTGAATAATACATCACCTGTTCCCAACTTTCCATCGCTATGTCCTCAACTCCGACGGCAGAGATTTCGGAAATCAGAGGAGTCGACTAAGAGGAGTAGAACACCTGTATCCACCTGACATGGGGCATAAACGGCACTTCTACGTGCACACACCGGTCGACGAAGTCAATGCTGGACTTGTGAGTCAAGCGAGTCTGGTTGACCTCAGTGTTGAACCTTAGGTGAACCCAGTCTCAAACATTAAAAGACGAATGGTCTTATTTCCACTCCGCGCTGAACCGCGAGCGGAGAGAAGAGAAATTGTAGTAGATGCCCGAAATTATCTCCGGGACCAATTGAATTCAGGAATGGGGTCCGGTTAGTGATCTCTCCCATGGTCAACCCGCATTTCCCGGGCCTCTGTGGTCTTCAACATGAACGCGCAAATTCAACTTAGTTACGCTGGTCATTTCGGCCCTGCCGACAAGTGAAGTGTGGATGGTGTAACCACTTTCGAAGTTTATTTTGCCATTTGGTAGCTGTGCGGCTCGAAGGTGGGGAGCGCAGTGAGGAGGCTCGTCCAATGGCAGCTTTTGAACCGCAGTCTGCTCGGCTTCGTCGATGGCGCATGCTCTGCACTCTCGCACATTTCTCGCGATTTTGGATGGCGCCGGAGCTGTTGTCGAAGCAGGGGCGCTGGGGACTGTTATAATACGCGGACGCACAATGAATGGCGCGGGGTCCTACAGTGCCCTCTAAAGATGACTGAGTATGGGGTCAGATCTCTAAGTACAAAGAACCAAATTACCCAGAGCAGGTCTTTCTAGATTTATGTCGGCGCCCCAAACTTTTTTGCTCCTCGTTCCGCATCCACAGCTAAGCTTCCAGGTGTTCTAGTAACCCGCCGATTGCATTAAATGTCAAGAAAGTACTCGGCGTACGCATGTCGCGGGTAAACCATCATTGTGTTGGTCGATTCATTTGGATTCGACGCGCCTGAAATTGTCTGATAACTTCATGCCAGCCATCCTCTGCACAACAGGACCCCGTAGCATTGATATGCTTTAAGAGGGCACTGTAGGACCCCGTGTAATCCATCGTGCGAATAAATACCCCGGTGAGTCGATTCCGGGTATCAAGCCGCACACCTGAATATTAATCTGGCGCCGTTGAGAAATGTTTCCATGGTTAGAGCCAAAAAGGGATCGAGAGAGCGCACGGCGGAGAGCAGAATTTCCTCGTATGTTCACCCTAATTATGGATAGCGCCGCTGAAAAGAAAGAAAAAGACCGTTCTCGCCAGCTACAAGACCCTGTCCAGACTCGAACCGGATTATCATAATTTTGCGTGAGGTACCACGTACATGCGCACTGCGAATCAATACCGAGGACCACGGGGTCTGATTATATAGTCCCTAACGTTGAATAACTGGGAGTGCAAGAAAGGATACGTCCCCGAACTTGAAGCAGAATTGACAAAGACAAAAGCGGCGTATGAGGGAATGGTAGAAGCGTGCGGGCGATAGAGCGAGCGTTACTGATGTCCTGAATTTTCCACATGCTGCAGCTGGTGGTAGAGGAAAGTGGTGAGCTCAGGTTTTGCGAACATCAGGGAGGTGGCAGAAAGAGAGCGGCGAAATCAGTCTTTGATCCGTCGCAAATCCGTCGACACTGCCACATCCCGCTTCTTCCTCTTGACCGTGATCTCGAATTTTCGCCGCCTCCAATCCTCTTTCCCCGATGCTCAGCGAGTCCGGAGATTCCACCAAGCCTTTCGCCACATTTAATCTGGGTTGTAGCTTCAGGTTTGACCGCGCCAACCGTCCCAGTGCTCGATCGATGGAAATGGCATGCCACCAACACGTCGCCAACCGCACGCCCCACACGCCTCACGGGCAGCACCGCTCCCTGGCCTCCCGCCGCCCTTCCTTCCCACCTCTTCCTTTCCTATCTGCACCGTCCCCGACGTCTTTTACACGGCGCCTGAATAACTCCGCGACGTTCGCTCAACATCCAGCTCATCCCGCCCGCCGTCATCCGCAGTAGGAGGGCGAGGAGGTATACACTGCCACGGCGCAATGAATGGACCAGTAGTGCGTGTTCCTATTGCCGTACTTTTTATTCTCTTCTTTGACCGATGTGTGGATCGTCCGGCTTCTTCCTTTGGCGCGCGCGACTCCAGGCGGGGTGGGCGGCGCGGGGAACGCAGGTGCTGCAGCTCGTGGGAATTTCTGGGGCCGTCGCGCGTATATGCCCGGTACAGAGCAGTCCAAGCGTAGACGTGCTCCGCGCTCGGTTGAGATTCCCTCGGGCGTTTCCTTCTTTTTCGGACTCCTCCGCTAACACGCGTCCGTAAAATAGGTACAAGCACCATCTATGCATGACCCATCCGACATACCGGCCCGGGGCATGAGCACATCCCCGCCTGCTTACTACTCCGAGTTCGAACACGCATACAACTCGCGCGCCCTCGACGCCAACTACCATACTCGCTCGCGCTCAGGCGAGTCCCTATATGTCCGAGAATTGACGTCGCGGAGGTGCAGTGTCCATGTGCACGAGGTGCGTATCCACTTACTTTGTCAATTGTTTTCGATTTCTCTGTTGTCCCTTGCCGATTTTCGTCCGCCTTCTACGGGCAGCCGCACCTGGCGATGCTTCCCGGACCAGGAATCCCTACGTCGCTCGCTGTCATCAAATCCGCGCTCACGGTATATCTGTGCGCCTCCATTTCGCCTCGATGTATGGCTCGCATCATAATAAGACGAAGAACGAGGCCAACGGTTGACTTTAAATTAGGTTACGCAGTTACAGGCAATGTGTCCCTTTGCACACGAAGAACAGTCGGTTATCATGGGGGGAACTTCAGGTTCGTTAATCGAAGAGCGGGAAGCAAGTGATCCAGGTGAGTGAATGTACGCCGTCGACAAAGTACATAATTCATCGGCATCCAGGGCGTTGAATTCATGGAAGAAGAAAAGGCCGTCGATGAGCCAGGGAGCTGATTGATTGGTCGATGAGGTTTGAGGTGCGCCGCGTGAACGTCGAAATCTTCCTCAGTAAACTTGAGATGATGCCTGGATCTTGCAACTCTGAAGCAGAGATTGAGTTTGAATGACTGGAGGCCTTGAAAGGTGCCCGTTAGAGCGGCGTTCAAACGTGCAGAGGTCCAGGCAAATCCAATGCGGGAGATTGCGAAAAGGGATGCGCGAAACGAGAAGATTTTGATACGGAGGGATGTCGGTTTGATGTGGGAAGGAATAGAAAGCAGTCGAAGATGAGGGATTGAAAGCCGGGGATGTCGCTGCGTCGAAGTCAAGAGCAAACTTGGAATTTGATTCCATCAGCGCCGAGCGGTCCAACCGCTCTGTCCTTTAAGAACATTTCTTTTGCTCTTACTCCCATGCCAGGTCTAAGCCTTCATCACCGTCCGACGTCGTGAGTATCTGGAGTCCTCTTCAAATAACTAAGCAAAAATCGGCTCTGTTGTCAAACCCAATCGGGTTCCAGATCTTGCAGCCTACGCGGCGACACGCAGGTTCTATGCCGAGTAGCTATACAGAAGGAGTTGAGGGTAAGAAAGAATGATGTCGGGACTGACATGTACACAGGGAAGGAATGGGTATTACCAGCAGCGTAAGATGTTTGAAGGAAAACGTCACGCGGCGCGCGGCTCCTAAAGAAAGAGGTTCAACAGCAAAGAGATGAGTGAGGTCAACCCGGCAAAGCAAAGTCCCGGGAAGGTGTTGAACCACTCCTTAGCGGCGTCGCCAGAGCACCAGGAAGGAGTCTGCAGATCTCGCTCAACTCCAACCCACAAGCGTACCATTCGGCGGCAGTGACACCGCTGCAACGTCCACGAGACTTGAATCAATAACATCGCCGGGCCAACTGTCGGAAAAACCGCCCGAAGCCTATGGTTCCATGTTGATATTCAACGTGCCATACATTTAAATCCGGACTGGTGTGCATTCTCCTTATCAACGTTAATTCATCTGCGAATTGGCCTCCGGGTTGTGCCGACTAATGAAGGAACGAGTCCAAGGTACGTCACCGTTGTTTTATGATGTCCAGATCAAAAGTTGACTCACCCTTTTCATTGCACTCGGACTTTTCATGCCCTTATTTCACCCATAGCTGAGAATTCCCCGAGTCCTTACGCTTTGACTTCCGATATGATGACTTTGTTTTCGGCCGGTTTTCGGCCGCGATTCAATAGCTCAAACCCTTGGGCTTGGATTAGAGGCCGTCTGAATGTTAACATGGTTCAATATTCTTGAACCCATCTAATACTCGACACCTGGTGAAATTATGGATCTGTATGGATAAATTTTCATCTCATCTTTTGTTCTAAAACCTCCTCGTAATTATGTAAATCGACAACGAAATAAGGCGTAACTTGAAAATTGCTCAGATGCTACTGGCTAAGCCTAGGAGCCAGTGGGCTCTCCTTGCATCAACCCACTACCTAAATTGCCACCTCGGTCAAATTTCCGGCGGAAATCATCTCCTTGACTGCGTTGCCGGACCAATACTGCGTTCCCTGCCCGGGCTGCCCGAACCAGGCCGCAGTTGGCCCGGAAAGCAGCGTGAAGTTTTTCGTCACCTTATAGACGTGATAATCCGAATCGTTGAGCGATAGGGGAGGGAGCGACCGCTGAGCGAATGGGGTGTAGGCGGGGGCGAGGTACTTCCCACTCTCGGGGCCGAAGCGGTCGAGGAGCATGCCCACGACAAGGGTCTCATTCCCGTCAATGTATGTCTTTTCGGTGGTGGAGATTTGGAAGCCACGCGTGTCGTGGTCGGGGTAGCGGTAGCTATTATTGTTCGCGAAGGTCCATTTGCTGAGGAATTCACCCGGGCAGAGGCCCCCGAAGGGATCATAGCGGTAGAGCATGTGGGAGAATGGTGCCTTCTCTGGGAGGATGAAGGGCCCGAGGCGAGCATCGCCGCAAAGGTATTTCGTAGAGTCGGTGTTTATCGTTCCAGTGCAATTACAGTCGGCAAGCTGAGGATCGCCTCAGTTACTGCATGACAGCGGATAAGTTGGACATGTACGAACCGGAATTGCCACCGCCCCAGGAATAACCAACAATGCCAACGAGATAACGGCGAGGAAGGTGGGGACCATTGTTTGTATGTCAATGAGCGATGAGCTGGGAGTGAGAGACAGAAATCGAAATGTCTGTTGGTTCGAACAAGCAGACACACTGCCTTTATAGCGCGCGGGACACAGACATTTTTCGACTTGCGGGACGTGATGAATGACCTGTGGAACCGAACTATACCTCGATTACAGCTGGTTGAAGTTGGGCGGCCCTTGTCTTCTTGCACCTGTGGCGCCAGATACAGCCGGCTGACACTCCGGCAATAGTGTGGTTTCTGAGCTCCCGAAACCGTTCCGGAAACTCTTGGTATCAGGAATGGAATCCAATGGTTTTAGGAGCAGTTTTCTCTGCACAGAAACAATAGGTTCGGCTGGTACCCAAAACGAGCCAGCATTGAGCCGGCCTGACACCCGAGCTCATGGTCAGTATTTAAGGTCTATCGGGGATTATATCCCAAGTCTTCGAGACGTAGATAGATATTAATTTAAAACCCATCGGCCCGCCCGGACACCTCAGGCTGAAAACAATAGTTTCGGGAACACTCTATACTCCCGCAACTAAGTGTTTCGGTACACAATAAAGTGCTCCTGAAATCATCGGTTTCTGGCGCATTTGTTCCCTACTGGTTTCGCAATCATTTTTTTAGGGGTCCCCCGAAAACTTTATTTCCAGAGTGTGCTGTGCCGTGTTCATTATTACTCGATGCCGGAGAACAAGAAGTCCGGTCCAGGTGTAAAACGAAATGAAACGCAAATGCGCGTCCCTTCCGACTCGGAAACTTGCCACATCTCCGGTCAATCCTAGAAAGTCTTCCAAACAGAAGGTGAAGGCTCCGAAGAAGGCGGACGAGTACGGCCATATAGCGCGATGTGACCTGTGGACCCAAATTACACCTTAATCACAGCTGGTTCAAGTCGGGCGCCGGTCCTGTCATCTAGAGGGGATTCAATAGGGGACTATTGATCCTATTCATGGGACCTTCATGTTTTGTGTTCAGTTGAACATCACACCGAATTCTGGAACGCGGTCATATGGCCCAGTAACCGCCGCCCTTTTCGCTGTTCACGCCAGTGTGGAATAATTTGCTCCGTGTATAAGTTTTCGGAAAATCTGGTGCTGTTCCGTGAGGTGCAACGAATGGCTTACATAGAGCCGCGAAGAGAATGGTTCCTATTTCCAGAAAACACAGCACAGTTCTCCGGTTATAACTATGATTTTTTTGCTTTGACGCACCGTAGATGAGCTCAACTCTTAAATTAGCATGTCTTACGGAAATTTGTGCGCGAATGGAGCAAGGAGCTCCACAACAAACATCTTGAAAGGCGGCTTCAGAGCGCACGAATGTTTCCCTTCTGGGCAGACAGCCACAATAAACTTGAACCGGAGGTTACAAAAACCCTGAGCAGACAGACAGCCCTCAGGTGTTCGCTTTCCTTCCGGATTGAGTGTAAATGTGGTTCGAAGAATAGAAAGCGCAGCGGTGGCAACAAGGCAATAGGGTGCTTTGACACTGAACTCGGCATAAACCGGAAGTCAAACAGACAGCTCAGACGTTCTTCGGCTTGTCTTCACGCTGTTGAGATCTTATAAAGCCTTCTGATTCGTTTCTCGGTCGCGTGATTGTTCCGTGGCCGATTATTCACTGATCTCCTTACCTACAGCGCAAACTTCCTTTGAGCGCTGTTCGACAGGGTTTGAGATCATCATCCGTATACCTTGCTGTATACAGTTTATTTTATGTCCTTGGACTCCAAAAACGTGAAAGAGGGACGAGTCTAATTTTCGAACTCGATGAGTGCTGGTCTGTTGTTTAACTCCGAAAAGCCCGAACTCGACATCCGCCATGTGTTCGCGGGGAGTGATTATCATTTGTATGAATTATATGGATACCCCCATCAGTATCTCACTGCTCGGTAACATCTCCTTCGGCGACCGGAAGTGAAGGTTCAACAGCAAGACTGACGGCGACAGGCCGGTGGTCGTCTCTGCTCTGCTTATTCTCCACCTTAAGACCCTCCTCGGCCGTCTGCGGGGCTCCGGTTGCGTGTCGGTCGCGCCTATGATAAGAGCTGTCGGCCCCCTCACCCCTGTGTCAATAGTCCGCAGCAAGATGTTCTACCGCCCCCTAAATTTAAACCGGGAGGTAGTGATCCGGCATCTCATAGACGCCGTGCGACGCTGCCTTAGGCAGCAACCACCTCATCGCGTTTAAAAACACGAAGCCAGATGTTCTACCGCCCGCAAATCAACGTATTCTCCAGTTACTTGTATGTTCATCTCCATCTGCCGTTAGAGCCGGGACACATTTAAGGCGGGGGGAAAAGTCTCTCCTGCAACCCTTCAATACCTTCCCTCTGCAAGCAGTCATGGCCACTGGCATTGTTTTCAATCCTCGCACCACACTTGGTCAGCACGAGAATCGTCTCTCCGGGTGTCAGTCCTTGATGTTTTGTTCAGGTGCCTTAGAAGTTGGCGCCCTGGCCTGGGCCTGCTATTTTGTGTTTGGGGTCCTAACTTCCCAAGTCTATGTCTACTCGAGTCGCTTTCCAACCGATTCCGCGAAACTCAAGACCTTGGTGGGTTTAAATGGAGACACGATGAGCAGTATCCTCACTTTCCCCGCAGGTGGTTGTTGTTTGGTGTGTTGAGGCTACCAGGCTGGGGCACTCTGTTTCTGAGAATCGACCTCTCAATAGGCTCATGCAGCTCGGGCAGATGGTTTCCGTAGGATGGGCGCTATTCACCTACATGATACTTGACTACGGCAACCCAGAGGCAGTGGTTGGACCGGTTCCAAAGTCTTTCGCTGTAGGGGTTTTGCTCGGTGGCATCCTCGTAATCTGTGGTACGAGGAACTCAACGCTCCCGTCTTCCCTTCGACTCTCACCACCATTCAGTCCAAGGGTTCTTCTCGTTCCGACTCTACGCCTTCTCAAAGGGATTGTTTGTGCCCATCTCCATCTGGGTCGTGATATCTGTGCGCTTCATTGCCGTCATGGGAATCGTGATCATCTCGCACCGCCCGATATCCATAGTCCAGCTCGAAAGGCAGTGGGGGCGGCTTTTCATAGTGTCCTGGGGAGTCAGTGTTGTGAGCGATCTGAGTATCACTGGGGCGTTGGTTGCTGTCTTTCTTGCCCAGCGTCCGTCAGGGCAAAAAAGGTTCGACTGTGACATTTCATGTAGATCCAGAGTAACCCGCATCCTGCAGAACCGTGGCCTTGATTGACAAGCTCATTATATGGACCTTAGGTTTGTCGCCTATGTTTTGTATCTCAATTCCACTGACAATTTTATTACAGAGACGGGAATGTTAACAAGGTTAGTTCTCGCTCCGCTGACCGTCCCTGCCTCAATTTTCTGTAGTGCAAACATAATTGTGGAGGTTGTCTGTGTATGCACTCTCTCTAAACCTCACAGTGATTCTTTAAGCTCATTTTCCTGTAGTTTTATACAATGAAGGACAATTGTTCGTCTTCACGTGCATTCCAAGAACTACCTTACTGAAAGATTGATTACTAGTCATTTGGGTGGTGTTCTATGTCCTTCAGCCGCTATGTAAGTGTTTTTGCTTCATATACGAACTACAGCACAGTAATCTCCATCTGCCATTCAAGTGTACTCGAATTCTCTTCTTGTCAGGTAGGGTGTTTCTTATACCACGATACCTGTGGCTGACTGAGATACGTAGTCTCAATTCAAGGGCAACGCTCCGCGCAATAAACGATCGCGAGGTCTCGCTACAATCTCTCCATCCAACGGCGGCGGTAGGCGTCTGATGTTTATGAATCTAGAATAAATGACAAGGCCGAAACAGATCGATTTTGCCAACAGGATGCAGGTCACCCCAGACACAGAAGGTATAATAATCACGGCGAGTTTCAAGATGCCCCACGTATAGACTCGGTTATTGAACCAACTGCAACATGCAAATACACGATGATATGTTGTTGTGCCTCCTGCGTGACACCGGTGCAGATGCGGGCGTCCTGATGTCAAACTCAACTCTGCTAACCTCCATGATCGTGCGGGTTGCCTGCGGTTCAACTTGGTGATCCAAAGTGGGAGGTTGGATGTTGGTACGTCGAGGGAAAGAGCTCTGACGTAGAGCCGCGGCACGTGCAGCGGAGCCTTTCATTCTCCTCAATTATACGTGGTGGTGGGCAATGCGCGATGCCATCAATTTAGTCCCACGGGTCAGATGCCGAGTTGCCGAGAATTTGATTGACCCAATTCTCATTTCACGTTTTGTAGACTATTGAACCGCGGAAGTCTTCAATCTCGATGGAATAAAATGAGTTTATGCACCATCTCCGCAAAATGGCCGGGGGGATTTCCGAAATTCGAAGAAATGGCAAAGATCTCATATTACATCGCCCCATCACGATGCTCGTTTTCGCGCAAAAATGCGAATTTCGCAATTCCTCCGGGCCATTTTGTTCTTTGGATCCTATGAAGTTAGTTTGTCTGCGGGAGCTCAGCATAATTTGTGCTGCATGCAGTGCAAAACGTGAAGCGGTTTCGCCCAAAATGCCTGGACACGTAAGTGTTCCGGGTTCTTGTCCAATGGAAATTACTTCTTATGGGTTTATATCCGGCGGGTCATCTTTGAGCAGTACATAATTGAGGTGGTTTGTATTTGATCGTGTAGAACATACAGCGACAAGCAGGAACAATCACAGCGACAATTGTTGTATGCAGACACTGTTGCTTTGTTTATCATACATCTCTCTTCTCACCCTCATGTCGCCCTCATGTTTCGTGCATTTACTCGGGCTCTGAACTGCGTCCTTTGACACAATCTCACTCAGTCGTCCAGTCTTCACCCAGTCCCCGTCCATGTACATGTTTTACACTCTCCCAGCGCTTGGGTGGATGGTGCAACGGTACTCGTGAATTATGGTGGGCAGGATGGTGCTACCAGGCAAGCTTGCCAGCGGAAATATCATCCAGCTCTATCTCGATGCGGAGTTCGTATCTATAGAAGTGAGGTAGGGGGTATCTGGAAATAACAGGGATCAGCTGTAAATGGATGTTCCGTGGTACGGTATATTTTGGTCGTGTCAGTGTGCAAAGGAGGGGATGATGAAAGATGAGGGTGAGAGAGAGAGAAATGAAAACACAAAGTATCACGGGCATCGTGTACTGTACTATTTCGCTCAATTCGTAAGTCACGCGTCATGGGCCTGAAAATTTCAGAAAATTTTCGACCGTGTCACGGGTCACCAAGGGCATTTTCGAAAGTGCAAAAGAAGTCACGAAATCGTTGAAAATGAGTTGAAAATCCAATTTTCTCCCCCCCAATACTTTTTGATTGAAAAAACCGCGCCGCTTACTCGAATGCTAAACCGGAGCTCAATAACATCAAATAACTGCTTCAGGGTTCTTGTTTCCGGGTTATCTGCGACTTCTGTGGGCAAATATTGCAACAGTGAGATAACACTGATTTAATTTTTGGTTCAACCATACCAGATCAAGCTGAAATGGGTGTTTCCAGCAGTGTTTCAACCCCACACCAACAGGCCAGTCTCTGCCACATTTTCGAACCTTTTTTCCCGGTCACGGTGGGTTCGGTGGATTTTCGAAAACTGAAGTTCGAAAATTTGTGTCACGGGTCACAGCTGCGGAGAATTGAGCGAAATAGTACAGTAAATCTTACTTTGATTGAACCTTATAAGTACCGCGTGAAGTAACGGCTTGAAGACCTTAGAAGCAGAAACTCCATCACAAAGTTTCAGTTTCCATGTTGTATTTGAAAAAGCGGAAGTATTTTCGGTGGTTGCCATCAGAGCTGACTCAGCTGAGACCGATTTGGGTGAGGGTGTCCAGGCTCCGCCCGTAGGGCGATTATCGCAGAGTGGCACTGACACGCGTGTGATAATGTGTAGTTAACTGAATCTTCAACAGTGGCGCACGAGAAAGAACCCCGCATTAATGAGGTCATGCAGAGCCATGTTAATATTGAGATTTTACAAGAAAGTCCATGATCTTTTGGTAGTAGAAAGTGGCCGTAGCAGTGATTTGACAGCAAAGTAAATAACAGCAGTCCATGTGAGAAGAACCTACTGAACTATGAATGTTCTCGCACATGACACTCACATGGCTTGTTGAGGTTGAAACTTGAAACTTGGTTGGAAACGGACCGCACTGTCCCAACTCTTTGCTAATGAGGTGAGTGAGAAACCTGTAATAGCGTAGTTATACTGAGGGATCCTGTTTGAGGTCCTGCATGATTCTCTAAACTCCCCAGCGGAGCGTCCCGGGGGAAAATAAAATTGCATACAAATTTTTTTCCCGGCGGACCCTCGACCCCTCCCCCCCTCTACCCCATATGGTAACTTCTTATCTTTGGGCCCCCTTGATTTTCCCACTCCTAGGAAGCACACATTTATTTTTGGTGGATAAGTGATCTGGGAACGACGGAATATAAACCCGCGTATTCGAAATCGCCTGGTACTGCGTGTCTTCAAAAGCAATTCGTTTGGTGTGAATGCCTGCACTTGCACCTGTACAACATGAACCAGGGCCCCGTAGTGCCGCAGTGATCCGAGGTAATTCGCCGTGATTCCCACAGGGCCGAAATAAGCGGGCCTCGGGAGCCGCAATGCCGATGGTTCAACGATGAACTTTCCGTTCGTCTTCGGCGCGAAATATAAAGCTCAAAATTTGGGTGACATGGCGTGAACATTTAGTCGAAATAGTACAGTAGCCAGGGGTCGCGCATCAATAACACAGCCAGTGCCGCGGCAAATCGCGGCATGCGCGGCATCTTCACCCATTAGCAAAATGTTTCATGTCTGGCGGTAAATAGCTGCAGCTATTGATCCCAAAGGCTTACATTGTCCAACAACATCCCGCCGACACCGAATCCTCCATTCACTCACTCTGCAATCAAAACATTCGACGGCAGAACCTGAATTAAACCGTGGGAATTTCGTTGATGGCTTGATCGGGCATTTCGGCCATTATTCCTCGAGTTCACAGCATCGCGCCAAACCCCCCAATTGCATTCCTTTGATCCTGATATGCACATTTGTCCTCCAGCACCTCCAAATGAAATTTCCTTAACCAATCACAGCGACAGAAGCGGTAAAATCCAATTCTCACTTGTTGCCGCTCCTTATTGGCCACCACAAACTTTCACGGGATTCTTCCAATTTGTCTGCACAGCCTGGGTCGCCTCCAGACCTGGTAAATTCAAATTTGCCCTGGTTTCATCCAGTGTAGCCCTTGAATTCTGCATGGTCGCCAGGAACATCTGATACTTATTTCATATTTATTCGCCTGAACATCGGACCTTGTAAATGTAGAAAAGGCTTTACTGTAGCTCCTGTGCTGTGTACGAGACCTCAGGCCTCAGAGAATATTACTGCTTGTCACCACTTTGAATCTCCTGGCTTGATTGAGCAAATACCCTCAACAAGTCTCCTCTACTGCCTTATCATCCTCCGGTCATCGCAGACCAAAATTCCAAGAACAGGTATTGTTTAGCTGTCTAAAGACACTGACTATTCTGAATCTACAGGTTAGCTTCACATCTCAAGCTATTGTCTTATATCCCATGCCTACCCCACATTTGCCACTCCCAAAAGCCTCCCCAACTCTTTGCACTTCCTAGGACATCACTCAGTCTTGTTGGCATTCAGGCTTATTTGACTAAATCCCCGGTCTATCAGTATTTTGGTGTATATCTTTATACGTCGTCACAGTCGAGCTAAGCGATGGCCGGGATATGAATCAGGCGCAGCTTGAATGGATCGACGGCAAGGGAAAGCGCGAAGGACTAGGAGGAGTATGCAGTAGTTGTCAATGGAATATAAGGTGGGCCCATAGGCCCGGCAAGCTGGAACGATTTTAAGGTCAGTAAGAATTCAAAGCCTGGATTGAGTCGGGAGGGTCACACAATACTCTAAGTAGCTTGCGTGAATCCAGGACGGCGCGCAGATGCGGATGAAATGGATTCGAAGGCCTAGGGTCGGCGCGCGCTGCAGCGCAGCTTCCTCAACGAGTCGCCTCACACATCTGGAAAGGAATTAAACAAACAAAACAGAGAAATCGGAAAAGGAGCTTACTTGTGTCCTACTTCCTGACTTTCGCCGCCCGCGTCCTACCGGAGCTCTGCCGTCTACTTACTTACGGATACGTTCCGTGGACCGTGCGTCAGCGACACATCCATACTCGTCCTCGTTTCGTCCGAGTCCCAGTCTGAGTTGGAGTCAGAGTCCGAGTCGAAGTCGGAACGAATTTCACATTTAGAATTTGAGAATCGTGGGTTGGGTCGTGGGTCGTCGATCTGGGGAGTGTTCACAGTATATAATATTGACTAAAAAGGTAAAGGCAAAGGGCAGAAGCGGAAGCGGAAGCGGTTCAGGGCTTGTCGGCGTTCGTTGGCGTAGGTTCCCTTCGGAGCGGGTGGGAATGAGATGAGATAAGATGATGATACGTACCGAACGTCAGGTGTGCGACGCTGGGTTGGGTACGTTGTATTCGGTTCAATGCGAGTGTACATGTGTTGGTCGGCGGCTGGAGGACGGAGAAGTATGATGTCCGGACGACTCGGATATGGCGAGAAATGAAAGTCAGATGCGGTTCCGAAAACAATACTTGAACTTACCCACTTCGTTGCGAAGTTTGATTCCGAGATTTTGCGAGTGGGTGGATTAATTGCTTCCAGTGGTAAGTGAGTATGGAGCCGGGGGTCCGCGGAAGCTCGAAGGAAGGGAGGAGGCGAACGAACGGGAATGAGCACGATACTCCCCTTGCGAAAATTCACATACACCGCACGCCGCACGCCCCGGGCGTACTTTTTCGAGGGTGTATGTCTCATGGTTGCACGGTTGCAGATCTGGATCCCTTGGCGGTCGTGCGCACATGGGATTTAAAATGGTATGATACGGAGCGGAGCAGCGTCGGTTGCCAGAGCCCCGGGCCTGCCAGTGCCCAGTGGTGGCGAAAAACGTCAATACTTGATTCCTGATTGAATAGTTTGAGTTACTTACTTACCTCTGCTGAAGATTGAGAGGTGGCTGAGCATGGGCGGAACGCAAGGTGCTTAATTTTGTGCTTGGATCGACGTTCGACGGTGAGTAATAAGTGGAGTATGAGTTAGATTGAAGGCGGAAATCCGGACGGGGAGGGGATGGGATTGAAGCCATTCGCGTACTAGTGGGCGTGATACCACGCGTAGTTGTCTCCGTGAGTTTACGCGTGGAAGGATGGAGCATTCACCCACGCACCGAGGTTATGCCACACTATGATACCGAGTTTGCTGGGCGGGAGCGGGGTTATAATTATTGGCGTTGGCGTTGGTTGGGATGATACGATACGATACGATACGATACGGGCCGGGATCGAGCGAAGCGAAGGGTGTGTCCTGCAAATGGGGGGAGGAAGGTAGATTATAACGCAGCGAGATTCGATTCCTTCCACGGGTTGGAGTCTGCGGATGAGTTGGCGCGCCGCGACGGCGTTGAGTCTTTATTTGCCACGGAATCTGGGAGGAGGACGAGGGTACTACCATATATAGCCATAGTACTAGTGTAAGCGCGGTCCGCAGCATCGAGTGAGTTTGGCTGGTATCGAACGGAGTTGGGCTCCTAGAAAGAAACACGACAGTGACAGTATGCCCCAGGTCGGAGGGATTCGCGGGCGGGCATGCGGGCAGAGGATATGCAGGTGAGGTCGGGAATTTGAAGGAGGGAGCCGTAAGTGGCAATACGCAGTGGGTCGAATGCGAACATCACATCGACTTTCGGCTTGGAACTTTCTTGGGCTTTGACTAACTTTCTTGGGCTTTGACTCTAAACGGACAGCACCCGGGTCGAAGTGAGGGAGGGGATCTGACGGCGCATGGGTGACGTGGGGGACTTGAATTTAGCGTGAACCCGGGACAGAAGGGGCTTGTTCCAAGCGGCTCGAGCTCGCATGAGGGTGCCGAGTCGATTGACCTGTTCCAAGGGTGTCAAGACGCAAGAAAAAGTTGTTCGCGGATCGCCGTTGATATCCGTGTTCTGTACAGGTAGTCGTCGAATCGTCCACTCGGCCACCCGTTTTTGGTTCCAGTCCAAAAAGTCCAAAAAAGGTCCAAGTTCCGAGTCCGCGCTACATCAGCTTGAATACATCGCTGGTCAGCCTACAAGTGGGCGAAAGCGTGAGCTTTCGACACCCTAGCTGTTGCCGACCTGGTTTTTGTGGTGATGGAGAGAGACAAAGAGCGTACGCAAACCGGCCCGGCTAGCCGACAGAGAGTCCCAGTAATATGCCCGCAGGGCATGCGGTCGCGCGGGCCGCCGGCCCGCGGCGGTTTCCGGCGGCAGAACCGGCACCTGTCGCCAGCGATCAACGGTGATCATCAAGCCTCTTCAACATGAACGAAATCCGTCCGAACCCGCCGGTTTTCGACGGTGCTCGGCGGAAATGGTCGCCTCAAAACCCATCCACAACCAGCCAGAACCGCCGGACTTTGGTGGCTTCCGCTGGATTTCCAGTAACCCAAAAACCGGTCGAAACCGCCGTAAACCGCCGGTTTCTGGCGGTTTGCGCCAGCTTTCAAGGATTCACGAAGACATCCAAGTCCAGCGGATTTGGACGACTTTCACCGGTCTTTTCCGAGTTGAAATCCGTCCGAAACCGTCCACGCCCGCCGGTTCTTGCCGATTCTGGCCGGTTCTTGCGTCCAACCCCGCCGGTTTTCGAGGGTTTTTTGTGACTATGCATAAGATTTTCTTCTAGAACACTTGTTCTAAACTGAAAAGAGGTTATTATTGAACAGATTCTGAGTTCTGGAATGGTGAAGGTACATCCAGAGTCAATTAACTAGCCTCATCCACATCCATCCCATCAATCCCACTGACCTCGTCCCAGAACAATTGAGTTAGTTGTCGGCTTTTGGACACTACCCGCTTCTCGACATTCTCACCATACAACATCATTAAGACATGGATAAAAAAATCGAAGTTGACATCTGTCATCTGGCGCAATTGGGATTCAAAGCCATTGAGCCAAGAATTGAGCTGTTCCGCAGTTTCAGTGTTGAACGCCCGGGTCTGGTGCGAATTTCCGTGTTCATCGACCTCAGTAAGAACCAAGTCGGGCTGTGAACCATCAGTTGGGGCAGGATTACACCTAGTTCGACATAGAACATCTGTCGCCTGGTGACCAATGTAATGCCAAGCGTCGACAATGAATTTTGACGTGGTAAGCCAGAGATCAGCGATATCCTGCGTGACAATATGCCTGAGGAGATCGCAGGCTTTATCATACACAATGAAGCTGGGGCGGGATTCCGGATAGTCAGCCCAGACGTTGTTGATGAACGTCAAGACTTGGGGTGTGCTTTCCGAGCGATAGCATTTCCCCCAAGCAATGGGGACGCCACACGCCCATTGGATTGTTTGCAGGCAGTAGATAGACTTCGCCTTGAAGGTGTGAACCACCTTTTCACCGGGAATATCGCCCAATGCCTGGAGCTGGACTTGGAGAGAAGGCCCGCGGACTTGGTGGGATCCCGCATCACCTGCAGCCATTTGGCGTCGTATAACCCTTTGAACACCAGGGAAGGAAAGTCGGTGGAAGCGGTCCTCATATTGTTTGTGCCATACAATGTGTGCTGGATCATCACAGGTCACAGCATCCGCAGAATTTATTGGGCGGCCGCACGGGATGATACCGCATATGGAGCGATAGTGCAAATGATCCTGGCAGAATCGTCCATTCTTGAAATTCACCAGAGGACCTTCGCAGTCATCAAGGCTGCATTTCTATATAAGAAAATGACACTGAGTATATTTATATTTCCTGCAATATTTTCAAAGAACCTACCCGATGCTTCAAACTCTTACCGTCCATCACGGCCAGCCTTGCATATCCAACAGGTTCGCCCGGAAGAGGTTTCTGTTGACGGGGTAGAACCTGAGGTAAGTTCGCAGGCAGAGGTTGCTCCTCGATCAGAGTCGGGTCAATCTAAAGGACCATTGTATCAGCTTTCATCGGCGGTCCATCGCGAGGGATAATTTACCGCCTGTATGGGTCCTGCCTCCGAGCCGACCACACCTACACCTCCGAGATCCACATCCCCTTCGCTGTACCGTTTAACGTGGGTGCAATCCATGCAGCCATGGACCATTGCTCCAGCTATAATCCCGCCATTCTTCCCAATAACGTCCCGGACCTTCGCTGCGAGCACTTGCGTTGTAGCATGTGCCTCGCAGGAGAATGTTGCAGACTTTTTGTGGGCCAACAGGAGACGGCGGGAGAAATGCTCCATAAAGAGCCGCTGGGATTGGCGGTGGGTGAAGTTTACATTGATGTCGTTTGTGGAGTCATTGACCCAATCCGCAAAATTTGACCACCCGGAATGAAACCGGTTCAAGGCATTCTCCTGAGAGAGAGCAATTTTCCGATGGACCCATACACCCTGTTTTGAAACCCGAAGGTATTCGGCATCGAACTCGAGCTGCTGTGTGCGCTTATGGCCAGGAATCTTCCGCGTAATCATGTCGGGATAGTACTCCGCTTTGCAGGTGCCACACTGGCCGACCAGCAAATCAGCAGAGACCCATTGCATAGTCGAGGTCAGCAGCCAAACTCGCTGTGCCTTCCCTTTGCTGCGACGCCGTAGAGAAGGGACCATATTTCGATCTCCTGGTGGGCAATATTTGCAATCGAGGCGGGATGTGGTCAAGATTGGGTGAGGAGGTCGAAATAAAAAGGAGGCGGGGTCCTTGGTGTCGTCACTAACCCCTAGTAGTGTGTAGAGCTTGTCGAGATCCCGGCAAATGTATTCAGAGTATTCTTCCGCTAGATTGATCCCAGTTGTCCATGCCTCCACATTGTTTGCTTCTTCATGGAAAGCATGTTTAAGCAGAAGGTGTATGCTTCGCATCCAAGCTGTGAGAGGTGTTTGTCGTCGCGCTTCATTTCATCAGCATCTTTACAAGTCTGGCTTTTCGGCCCTTTTCGTCTTTTTCTAAGCCAAAAAAGCCAAAAAGCCAAAAAAAGACAAGTCGCTTTTCTAGTCCAAGTCCACTTGCTTAGAAAAGCCAGAAAAGCCAGAAAAGCTGCCAAATAAGCTGCTGCCTAAGCCACCGTAAGCACTCGAAAAGGGACGCCAAAGGGTCAGAAAGGGACGACGAGAGTTTAAAAACGCATATATTGGTCGCCGGATGGTAACTACGCGCCAACGATGAGGTATCTAAACGATGAGACAGGTCACTATCTACGTACTACATTCAAACGAACGAGCTACGCAGATACGGGGCTCAGACGCGGTAGGTAGAGGTGGCATACGATGATGTCCGCGGGTCAGCGTCACCATGAAAGGGGTCAAGCATGGCGTACGGCCCCATTACTTTGAAACCAACTAACTGGCTGGCGCCGGCCACAACATGAGTGAATAAGAATATTAGGACAGGGAAAGGCGGTAAGTAGTCAACGAACGCACCTTGATAACAACGGCTGACACTCCTCAATATACAGAGAGACGGATCGAAGCCGGTGCCCGGGTTCATTAACGTTCACCGATGGGGATGATTTGCGGTGGGTGAATTGATGAAGGATGGATTGAGGCGGGGTTTAAAGTACTTGAGGCAGGTTGAGGTACTTGAAGCAGGGCTTGAGGCATTTAAAGCAGGGCTTGAGGCGTGAAGAATGACAGAAGGACCGGAAGTAAGAGAGAACTTGGCCGCTTAAGGCTAAGGGGTAGCTATGACTGGTTGAACGCCGTTTGCAGCGTAGCAGCATATTCAGACCCTGCAGAAGTCCGGGCTTGAAGCTTGAAGTGGTTTGCGAGCGGCCAGCGCGACGAGAGATGAGGGACATGAGGGGGAAAAGCAAGGAGGACGGCGACACTTGTCCGTCAAATCACGCCATATCAACGACACGTGGCTGATGGTTGATGGCGGACTTAGGGAATTTTGACGCGCAGTCCCGCACACCGCTGCTCATTCTTGTTTGATTCTTGTCCATTCCAGATGTGGCCTAGGGATTCCTTCAATTTCCTTGAGCCTTGACCCCAGAATACAACGGAGTTACCCACCTAGGCTGATGCCAATTCTGGCAACTCGCTCGTCCGACACTTTGTGGCATGAAAACGCGCCAGCTATTTACGTTTGAACGCTTCGTCTAGGCTGAGGGACAATCTGAATGAATGGCTGTATCGTTACCCTCAGAATCACAAGCAAAGGAAGCAAAAGCCGATATAAGCTATAAGCCAAGAAAAGCCAAATGAAAAGCTAGGGAAAAGACAACAAAAAAGCCGAAAACCAGAAAAGCTGGGAAAAGGTGCTTGGGAAGGACTTGTAAATTTGCTGATGTTAACTGATTGAGATGAAGTCGAAGCAATGGATACATTGAAAGGAGGACCGTCAGCACGTAGAGAGCCTGTTGAACTGCAAGTTCAGGAGGAAAGAAGAGCTGCAAGATCCATATAAGCTGTTGGACCGAGGCAGCCATTGCAGCTACTGCTTGATGGAGGTCGAGCGGAAGTGATGTCAATAGATTTGGAAACAAACATACGAACACAGTAAGTTGCGACACATGGATGATAAGAGGTATAGAAAGTGTGTAGATACAGATGAAGAGGTGCTGCCGCTGTTAGATCCATTAAAGTATTGAGGCCGCAGTTTTAGCATGTATCCCGGAGATCCACCGGGGACATCAGTACTGGCTCCCGACGACGAAACGTCCCAGCGGGGTAGTGAAGCATGGAGAGGATGCATGATGCATGAGACCTGAATACAAGGATATTAATGCCGTCAGTCGGAGTAAATGTGTAAATGCATTGCTCACCTGCAATATCCGCTTTTCGGCGAAAAACGACTCCGGGGCGCGACCTGCTGAAGACGAACGGCGAGGACGCGGGACTAGCGGCGTACGGAGGGCATGTATAGCACCCTAAACCAGAGGGTTACGGCGCCGTTAGCTCGACGCAGGGGCGGAAGCACTTGCAGGGCTCACCTGCAGTATTCGCAAAAATGACTCCAGGGCGCAGCCTGCTGAAGACGAACGGCGAGGACGCGGGACTAGCGGCGTACGGAGGGCATGCATAGGACCCTGAACCAGAGGTTTACGGTGCCGTTAGCCCGACGCAGGGGCGGAAGCACTTGCAGGGCTCACCTGCAGTATTCGCAAAAATGACGCCGGGGCGCGGCCTGCTGAGGATGAACGGCGATGATGCGGGACTAGCGGCGTACGGAGGGTATGTATAGCACCCTAAATCAGAGGGCTACGGCGCCGTTAGCTCGACGCGGAGGCAGAAGCACTTGCAGGGCTCACCTGCAATATTCGCAAAAATGGCTCCGGGGCACAGCCTGCTGAAGACGAACGGCGAGGACGCGGGACTGGCGGCGTACAGAGAGGGTAAATTGGGCTCCAACAAGTAGTTCTACAATGCTGTTAGGTCGGTGCAAGGTCAGTGATCATGTTTCTGCGCACCGGCACAAATAAGATATTTCAGTCAAAGTCCCGCGGCGAGGGCTCTTGAAAGCGGCCGGCGGAGATGCTGGGTTCAAAGAGCACAAGGGATATGTCTAGGACCCTACAGAAGAGTTTTGTTGGACAGCAGGTCAGCGCGAGGTCAGGAAGAAGTTCCGCACTCTATTCCACTTTTGGGGGTAATATATCCCCACAGAGCAGGCTCCTGGAGGCAGACAGCGGGAATCAGGACTAGCGGTAAATGCACAGGGTGTATAGAATCTCAGGGAACAGTGCTACATGACTGTTAGAACCAGAGATTGCATGTTGCCACCTGAACAAAGTGGCGGCAATTGAGAGCCTTATTGAGAGCCTTGAAAGTTTTCAGAGGAACAGCAGGGTGTAGAGCTACCGCCACAGAGCATTGCCGTGCATCAAGACCGAGGAAACTGTGCAAGTAGTGAATGTGTGGGTGCGGAAGGAACGAGCTGGATTTCCTATTTGGGAAGGTTCCGCGTTGTCACTCTGTGACTGCACGCGACAAACCTGGGCAACTTGCCCAACTTGTCGAATTCCGGCGATGCCTGGCCAAACTGCTTGTCAAGAGACTCTTTGAATTGAATCTAGTGGTACCTTGGACACAAGATACTGTACCATTTCATTCAATTCTAACTGGCTGTGACCTGTGACACAAAAATTCGAACTTCGAAGTTCGGATATTGGCTTGGTGGACCGTGACACAAATAAAAGTTCGTATATTCGGTGTAGGCCGGAGAGCCAAAGAGCCGTCAAAATAGTGAGGAAACTAACCAATATGGTGAGGGCCGGGGGAATTCAACCGATGAAACACTCTATTGGCTGAAACTAATTTTTTGGACGGTTTTGTGACGCAAAATGGGTCCTCCTCACGAAAATTTGGTCTTCAGCCGTTTTTCAGCCATTTTGTGACTCGTTTCACATGTTCGAATATGCCCTCGGTGACCTGTGACAGGTTCGAAAAAGTTCTGATATTTTCGGCCCTGTGACGCGTGACATCCAAATTGAATGAAATAGTACAGTAGAGTTGAGTTTGTTACAAACAATTCGACATCGAAATGAACGAGACATAATGAACAGGCTATGCAGTGTCGCCGTCCAAGTTGTCGGAGGAAATTCCGTCGTCCTTGACTTTCAACTTCTTCAGCTCTTTCACCCTCTTTTCCAACTTCCTCAGCTCCTTGTCCACCGCCTTCTTACTCTTCTTGGGCCGTTCCACCTCTTCGTCAGAGGCCTCCTCCGTGCGCGCGCGCTTGGACTTCGCTGCGGTCTTGCGGGGGCGACTTGGGCCGGCCTTATTCTCCTCAATCTCCTCCTGCAGCATCGCCTTGAACTCCCTGTACTGCATGCCGCCGTAACGGTCCTCCAATTCTCGTGTCTTATCGGTCGCCTCGACATCACTACGGTGCCCTGTCCTGAGATACGAGCCCAGGTCGTTGTTCAGCTGACTGGCCGTGCCAATCAAGATGTGAACCTCGTTCGTAGCGGTTTTCCCGACGCCGGCGGCATGTATCATGAGCTCTTTCGTGAACATGGTGTTGCGGAAGTCGGCCCAGTTCGGAATTGCGGCGGCAATCTCGGGTGTTGCAACATAATCTGAGAACCATTCAAAACACAACTCTTAGTGCATCGGAAAAAACGTACCAGCCGGAATAAGATATCCTCCTTTATGCTTTTTGTAGGGTGCGAATTTCTTGAAGAATGGATCGAATTCGCGAAAGCTCATGAGAGCATCCCTGCCAACGACATTGGTACGGATCGTCAGCTTCTCGGAGCCGGCCATAAACCTCAGGAGCTGGAAAAGCTCCTCTGGGCTGTTTATGCTCGCCCGTTGCAGCGGGGGTCTCGCCGCAGCTCTGGCTTTCGCGATATCGAAAGGACGATCACTACCGACACCAGTCAGACTAGTGGTGACGGGCGTCGACGACGAGGACCCGGCCTGATGTATAGCGGGGCCCGCAGAGCTGGCAGACATCTGTATAAGCATATAAGAAAGGTTTATCCATGTAAAACTATTTATTGACTCACCGATTGCGGCTCGTAGAAGAGGTCACAAACTAAATCTTCGCCCTGCTCTTTGAGCGCCATTTTATAAACGCGCTGATATTGTAGCTTGTCCGGAACATTCTGCGCATCCAGAAGCTCCCCGACATGGCCAATAGGCATTGTGCCCGCATCGGCAGTAAGGCCCGGGCGGGCAATCCTGGCGGCACGATCATCTGAACGGGAGCAATCAGTAAACGCGACAGCTCAATGAAGTGAAACGAACTCTTAATCGGGGAGAGGTGATTGAGAGCAGCCGGCACTACGGCTCTCAAATCCGCCTCATACTGGGGCCTCCCGCCGGGAGTAACAACATTGTTGATGCGCAGGCCGTGGACAAATATTTCGGTAGTCGGCTGGCTCTTGTCAGTAGGATGGCTGAATTTAACAAGGACTACATTAATTGGATGAGTGAGAAGGATAACGAGGGCAAAAGAACAAAAAATTACTTGGTGCATCAATAACCGCGGTAGAGGTCTTAGGTTTATTATCCTCCACATCCTCGTCGCCATCCTCTCCGCTTTCCTGGTCCCCGTTTGTGTTTGCACTGCCCGCGGCATTGTCTGGCTTGGGCGGTGTAATGTCTTCATCGCTCTTCTCGGTTGCTGTGGTGGTTAGCGAACTGCCGGAAATTTCTGAATTGAGCTGTGAGCAGTAAGCAGCGGGGACCAATTGATGACTTACTCCGCTTTATCTTCTTTACCTGAGGATCAGAGTGCAATCCCAGCGGTGCAAAGCCTGCTGGAGGGTCTGTTGTGACCTTTCCCTCCAGAAGCTTGAGATTCGCACTTCAGAGAAAGATATCAGAATAAACTTCGAGCAAGGGAACAGATATGATGTACGGAGTCAACTTAGGGGTAGGTTTGGCCTGGTCCGCGACGTCCTCTGCTGTTTTTTGTGCGCTCGTCTTTCTTTTCTTGCCTTTCACTGCTTTCTTCTCGCGGGTTTTGCGGGATTCGTACAGCTGTGCAAAGCAAGGGTCCTGCTCGAGGGTATTATCTTGGCCGGAGCCAAACAAGCGGGTCTCGATATTGGCTCGAAGGTCTTCTTTAACAAGTGTCCTGCCATCCACCTTGATAGGAAGGCTAAGAGCTCTGGCCAAGGCTTGGAGATCGGCCTTCTTTGTATTGTGGTCGATGGGGCCGGTAAAGACCTCCTGCGAAGGAGTTGGGGCAGACATCATCGGGGGGGAGAGAGAATAGACGTGTCGGAAACAGAGATCACGCCATTGGGGTAAAATTTCAAATTTGAGGGTCCCAACTCCAGCGACGACCGTCGAAAACCAGCGGTGGTCACCGGAGTTCATTAGGGCTTTTCAAACACGCACAAAGTCCAGCGCAAATCGCCGGAGGTTGTTATCTAATCGCAGTTACCGCCGGCTGCCTCTGACCGCCAGCAACCGCCGGCAACCGCCGGCGTCCGCCAGCGACCGTCGTCCATGCGGGCATATAACTCGAGAGTCCTTCCTAATGCGGCGGCGCTAATTTTAACTCTTCCCTTTACCGCTGACACTCATCCCGCCTGCTGCATTCTATCTTTTGCCACTGGGATACAGACACTCGACCGAAGGATTGCGGATCACGAAAGCCCTGACGTGCAACGATGGACCTCCGAGCACGCACGAGAGCTCTAGGGTGCGTTTGTGTTTGTGTTCCCGTATCCACGCGCACCCGCCCGGCATCCCTTCTTCTTCGGCATCCTTTTCTCCTTCGCAGGACACCTATACATACGCTCATCCATCCATCCATCCCACAGAACCCTCCCCACCCCGCCTACCCGCGGATGCCTGCCCGCGTCGACCGCCTACCCCTTTCTGTCTACCGCCCACAAAAGCGAGCGCAAGAGCGACGAGCGGGCGATAACGCTGCGTCGAGTGGGGACACGCAACCGCGTTCGTTTCCCGTCTGTGCTGCTCGCGCGCACCAGCCGAATTGCGTTCTGCTTCTGCCTCGTATCCACCCTCTTTTCTTCCTTCTTGCACGGCGTGGCACAATACTACTCATACTCTCACAGAACCCTCCTCCTCGCCCCGCCCGCGGACCGTTCTCTACCTACGCCTACCTACGCCTACCTACCCCGACACCGACGAGCGGGATAGCATACGCACGTACGGAGACGAGGGTAGGGTGCGTGCCCTCCTTTCTTTGCTTCGTGCTTTCCTTTCTTCGTGCTCGTGTGTCGTCGGGCCGAGGCGGGTCCGTCGCGACGACGCGGACGAGGGCCTGCTGGTGTGGGTGGCTGCGGCGAGGTGGCGATCGGGGTGTGTGCGGGATACTAGATCCCTACGCCCGAAAGTGGCACGCTGCGACGGCGACGTGGTGCGCCTGCCTTCCCGGGTCCCGGGAGCCGGTGTCGTTCGCGTCCGCCTCGCAATCGGGCGCTCCAGGGAGGAGGAAGCGCTCCAGGGATGCGGTCTCGGGCTACACGACGAGGGTATTCGGAACCGCGGCGCGATGCGGCTCGTGCGTTGACGCGGACGAGGGCGAGGGCGTGCTGGTGTCTACGTACGTGCGTATCTGTCGATCGCGGTGGGAGCCACGACGGGGATGCGGTGGGAGACACTGGATGGTGAGGAGAATCTGCGTCCGGTGCGCAAAGTGGCAAAGTGGCACGACCGCCCGGTGAGGCTGGTGGGAGAAGGCGCAGACGGGAGATGGTGCATCCGCGCGCGACGAGCCTGGCGCTGGCGGATACGGAAATTGGGTGCAAGAGCGTGGTGTCGGTCTCTGCGTGTGGGGTGTAGGAGCCATGACAGGGATGTGGAGGGCGGTCGCAGGCGCTGGTGGGTGCGCCCGCGCGCAAAGTGGCAGCGCACGACTGCGCGGTGAGGCTGGTGTACGGCGGCGGAGATCTTGCGTCTGCCTTGACGGGAGATGATGCGTCTGCATCCGCGCCCGACGAAGCTGGTGCGGGCTGCTGTGCAGCTGGTCCGTCTGCACATGTATAGCGCCTTCTGCGTTCGCACTTTCCTCTCCTTCTGCTTCTGCTTCTACATTTCCTTCTGCGGCATCGTAATTCACCCCTACCTGCTTCGTGTCCTGCCTTCCGTGGACCGTGGTACGCGGTACGCGGCCCACGGTCGTCTAGGCTATCTCGCTGCCGTCGACGGACATGCTACATGCGACATACTAGCCCAATCTTTCTTTGTCTCCCTTCGCTGCGTTCCAAGCTAATATTTGCCTATCTCACCCCAGGTCCTCCCCCGCCCGCCGTTGCTTGATTTCGACTATTAGCACCACCACCGCCGCTACTACTACTACCACCGCCGACCGACGACGTTGCCCGCACACAACGAGAAACAGGGCAAGGAGGTGAGTGAGCTTCATCTTTATTCGTCCCTTGCGTTGGGCTTCACTTCGCTTCGTGTCAGGCGGGGTCTCTGGGGCGGGAGGTGGAGGCGCCAGTTTGGAAGTGCGAGAGCGGGCGAGCATGTGGTGTAGTGCGGGACTGCGTCTGGATGCACTGTAACTACTTAACTTAGTAGCCCACGTCTCCCCCCGCCTTCGCTGCTTCCCAAGCTAATCAATGCCTATCTCCCCAGGCCCGCGCTTTCGACTTTCGACTGCTAGTACCACCACCGCCGCCGCTGACGCTGCCCGCCCTCGCACCACCGTCGACAGCACGACCATCACCTCGCCCGACTCTGCATCCGCATAGAGAAAACCTGTTTCTCGTACGTCGTGTCTCGTTTCTCACGTCCCTATAATTCGCGTTTCGCGCTGGGTCTACCCTATCATAGTCCCTATGTACCTACCTCCTTCCCCTGTCTCCTTCTTTCCCCGCTTGCCGATGAACCGAATCTCACTCACCCACCCACAGAGAGGAGCCCGCTCACCGTTGCCATGGATTCGACTAGCACCACCACCGCTACCGCCGACCACCGCCGCTGCCGCCGACGTTACCCACCCGCATCCGCCGTATCCGCCCCGCATCCGGCGCGCGACAACTTCAAACGAAAGGGGAGAGAAAACCTAAAGCTGGGAGATCCGTCGTACGTCCCGCCCCTATTCCTCGTTTCTTTGTCTTGTCTACTGCGCGTTGCGGCATTGGGCTTCGCGTCGGGGTCTTGCTTGGGTTTACCAGGCGGGGTTCGTCGGCCTTGGCTTACTCGTACAGGAGTGGAGGCGACGGAGACGCAGAGGTCGGGACGGTGGAGGCGGGGGTGGATGGCCTGCGGGCGACTGCGGGTGAGAGAGGGCGGGGCCCCGAGACGCGGCGTGTGCGGTTTGCGCGGTGCGGTGTGGTGCGGCGTCTGCGACGTTGCGCGGTGCGACTGCTTTGGGTCTTCGGGAGAATGGGCACCGTGCTACCCTCCTGCTGTACCCGAGCTCGTCCACCCGGGGGAAAAACCGATCCTTGGCCTTGGCACGCCTGATTCTTGAGGGTGGCCGATCGTGGGGCCGGTGCCGGCCGGCTGGGTAGTCGATGGGGGTGGGCGTGTCAATGGGCGTGTGGTGGCTATCAGGGACTGTGATGTAGATGCGGGCGGTCTGAGGCTTCGCGGCGCTGGACGTCCGCCATCCGGGCTAGTAGTGCGGGGACGGGTGCTGGGGACATGCCTGGTGGGGAGGACTTGCCTCGTCGCCGCTTTCATGAGGACGGGGAGGACGGGAGGGCGATGTGCGCGAAGCGCGAAGTGGGTGTGCTTGCTTGAGGACGGGCTGAGAGGGTCGCGCTCCTGGTCGGGGTGGATCGGATGCTTGGAATCGCGTCGCCGTCCTTCGAGTTCTTCATATTGACGCTCGACGCGGGTGATGCGGGCAGGCGCGGGCAGGCTGGACGGGTAGCGCTGGGTGGGTCGTAGGCGCGGGTGTCGATCGGTCGTGGCTCTTGCTTTTCTCTCATTCATTCGTCTCCCTCCGATCCGCTCGCTAACCAATACTTCTTTCTTTTCTAGTTATTCTTCAACAACAACGCTAACACCACCACCATGCCCGCTCTCAGCTTCCTGGAAATGGCTGGGTGGGGTACTTCCTCGGCTTTTCTTTGTTTCCTTTTTTTTTTTTTGGTGATTTCCTTTTTGGGAAAGGAGAACGGCAGTTAGTTGGTGCATGCAGTGACTATGAGGAAATGAAACTAGCGCGCACGCCGCGTACGCCGGTGTTGTTCGCTGCCCTGGTGCTGGTGAGAAGCTGCGTCTGTGCCGGGGCGGGGAGGAATATGAAGATAAAGATGGGGACGGGGGAGGTCAGGCACGCGCGGACTACCAACACTGTACAACTGGGGTCTAGCTTGGGCTCCCTTCGGCCATGGTCGCGCGCGATTTTCCTTTCTTCTTTTGCTTTTTTTCCCGCCGATTTCCTTTTTGGGCATGGGCTTTTGCGCGGGCGGTGCAGTGGGTCGATGGGACGATGGTGCGGCCTCTACGCGCCGTGGGTGTAGATAAGGGTAGACGAGAACGAGGGCGAGGGGGTATACGCGCGGACGCCGACCCTTCTCCAACGGCTGCCAGTGGGTTTATGCAGACCCGACTACATACCACCGCCGCATCGTGCTCTCCATCCCCTCCTTTCTTCCCTTCTTTATCATGCAGACGGTCCTTTACCCACCACCTCCAGACAACCCTCTCAGCATCGCACAAACGTGGATTATCTAGCAAGGCGCAGTAGATGGAGCGGAGCAAAGGAGAGGGCCGGCGGGTGTGCATGCTTGTTATTTCTTCCTTCCCTTCGTGCTTTGTGGGGTCGCAGGGAGGGGCGCGGGTGGATCTGGTGGATAGAGACGCGCCGCATCACCAGCCTCGCCGCGTCGGGGGTCTCTCACCGTGATACATGCGCAGGAGGACGGGGGGTATATGACACGCGACGGCGGCGGAGTGTGGCTTGTGTACTCCGAATTGCAGCGTCGGCGGCGAGATGAGCAGTGGGCGGCGCGGGTGCAGGGAGATGCAGGCAGGGAGTATGTGCGGGGCAGTCGTGGTCGCGGATGGGGAGCTGTACCGTGCTGCGTGCGTTGGGTGTGAGGATTCGCATGTGTGAAGAACGGAGACAGTGGGGATGTGGCTGGGGGGCGAGAAAGCTTCCCCGTCTTTTGCGCTTATGCTCTTCTCACGAGCAAGGGTCAAGGGTCTTGGTCACCTTCGCTCTGGCTGCGGTCGTGGTCCTGCATCTGATTTAATTGTATTACTCGTTGCCCTCCTCTGTCCTTACTCCTCGTTCTTCCTCCCCCTGACTCGCTTCAGACCCATCAATCCCAAGGCTGAAGCACGTTCTTGGTGGCCGCTGGGTGTGTACCTTGTTTTCGTCTGCATTGCTATCGGGAGGGGTTTTCGTTCCGCGTAGACTGTTGGCGGGCATGTAGGGCGCGGAGCTGAGCACCGGGTCGCTTCGCTTCGAAGGCCTGGACGGATCGTGGTGCGCTTGGGATACTTGCGCATTCGGGCGGCACTGATGCAGACGGAGGTGCGAGGACATCATTTCTCGTACTTACCTGGATGCTAATTCCTGGCGCGTGAGGGGCAGAGTCGGTATCCGTGCATAACTTTCACGTTGTGCAGAGCTCGCGCCGCCGAAGCCTCAGGGCGGGAGATCCGGTCTGGAATACTACTCGCGTGTTCGATGGTGAGTGTGGGGGGCCATGCATACCCATACCTGGGCACGAAAAAATAGATACCAATCTGCAGCAGTGCCATGGCGTCGCGTGGGGCAGCCTGTTCCTCCAGCGCTTCCTTGGGCTTGGTTTCACTGTGGTTATCCGGGTGTGCTTGTACCAACAGATGCGTCGGAGCCCAAATAACGGGGCTATAACGACCACCCTCTACAAAGCGTCGTGTATTCCAGAATCGATTCTTGTCGTCTCGGAGTTGATCGCTCCTTCTCAGCGGCTTCAAAAAATCCCTTGCAGTGCAGACACGTCGGGTCACAACAACGTGATCGTCGCGACGATAGACAAAGTCTTCCCAAATCCTTCAACTTAACTCCCGCCTGACTCTAGTTGGCGAGTGCCTCAATAGGTAACTCCGACAAAACAACCTAGCGAGCCTTGGACTCTTCGCCTTCCTTTCGCTTCCGTCCTGAGAGCTTGCTCCAGATCAACGATTCTGGCTTGATTCCGGCAGTCGTCGAGCTCGCCAACTCCAGTGTTTTTTTTTACGTGCCGCGGAGATTCTCAACCTGCATAACCCTCAAAGCAATAGAAAACAGCCGATCTCCATAGCGGCAGGTAAAAATATACTCTTACGACTCATAAACTGTGAGCTCACCCCGCGAGATGTGTTCTACCGCGCCACTCAACAATCCCTGGTCACTACTTAGTTCAATCAAAGCGGAACCAAATTCCCTTCACTCGATTGGGGCTCCATCTGATCGGGGACACACAGGGACCCAGACGGGCGCCGGACGGGGACCTCCCTTTAAGCGACCCTCAGCCAAGAGGACTCGAAATCTGAAATCAAACACACTGATCAACTTCCGTAATGAGTCACGTTACTTTCGACCCGTGTGGAATTCTGACCTGCAAAACGGTGAGTTCGAGCGAGTGGATGTCCGGATACTACAAGGATTGACCCAGGAGACATATAGGAACCTATGTAGCTACGTAGAAATGAACTTCATTACACTTTGGACTTGAACCGGAAGATTTGACAAATCACGATGAATAAGACAGAAATCACAGAACCACTCCTCTTGCCCCAATTCTTCGCTGGAAAGGGCGTGAGGCGTTGAAATAGGGTACTAGATGCTTGGAATTAATCTTTGAGGTCTTCCTCAGGGCAGTGGTCCTCGTATGCGCGATTCAACCAAATGATGTGCTTTCCGCATTTGGGGGGGGGGGGGGGGGGGGGGAGGTTACGTATGATGATCAGTGTGCCCGATCCCAGATCTCGAGTCCTCTTGCCCTCAGCAGCCGAAACTTCGAAAGTACAAGGTCAAGTCCCGATGGGTATTGGTCGCTCACGGCAGCTCGCTCATGAATGTTGATGGCGGAGACTTTGCTCTTGACTCTTTTTTTTTTTTTTTTTTTTGGAGGATATGTTGTACCGGAGAAGAAAAAAGAGTTCCAGTCTCATTGCCTTCTCTCTTCCCTCCACCCTGGCGGCCGCAGGCGCCTACCAGGGTTTCTGGGCCGACATAGTCGGTCTCCCTCTCCCCGCCATAAGATTGAGGCCTCGGACTTGGAACCAGGCCAGACAGTAAAGTTATTACCCTCGTTGAGGAAATGTGTTCACCGCATTCGTACCTCTAGTACGATATGTGGGGCTTCGGTATTTCCATTAGCTCAGGTTTCCCGGCAACCTACAGTCAGTTGCCGTTCCACCATCATCGCTAACTTCACCCGACACCCACTAAAACCCCGACTGTTTTAGGCCAATCTCGGGCCAATGTTCGCTCGTCCTTGAGCACATTTTTCCAAGTTTTCTTAACCAAGGATACCTTCAAGGCCTTCTTCTCGTACTTGAACTTATTTGTCATGGCGCAGTCAATTGCGAGCCTACTGTTAATTATCTTGAGCCAGCGGTTTCGTATTGCCTGCAGGGCAGGTGGATTCTTCCCTTGGATTCGTCTCTCATTCCTTAGACGCCAGATCAGATGAGCAGATTAAGTTATTAATATTTTGTGCAGACGTGTCGTCCCGGGGTCGTTGAGCTTGATAGCTCCTACTGCCATTATCTGGGCAATAGTAGGCCTCATTTCCTTCCCTGTCTTCTTCCGCCATAACTCACTTGCAATATCCCAGACCTCTTTCTGGCCCGGCACTGCACACTTCGTCAAGATATGGTCCATCGACTCATGTACACCACATTGCGGGCATCTTCCTCGTTGCCTATGGTTCGGTATACTGTCCCAATACTCGCCGACTTTGTAACCGCCATGTATCAACATCCATAGGAAGAATCTAATACTTCTTGATATGTCTTTATTGCGTGTCGACTTCCAAACTTTACTCGTCGTTGGCACCGCTCCATCCTCACTAGCTGCGGCCTCTTTCACATATGTCATGTTCTCGACCGTCGCTCGCCTGTGCATCAACGCCCGGTACGCTGGTTTTTCCATTCTGAGCTTGCGGATAATTTTGTATGCTTTAGATTGTGTCATCGTCTTCAACTTCGCCCCTGGCAGGACTAGGGACTTGCTCACTTCTATGTTAATATCGTAGTTGTCGGGTTTCAAACTGCCTTCCCCCGCCAACGCATCCGCCTTCTCGTTGCCGTCAATCCCCGAGTGGCCCTTGACCCACACAAATTCCGTTGGAGCTTTATGTGTGTGCAGCTTTGCGGCCGTCAACTCGAAAAGGGTGCTGTTCGTGATGGTGTGGAATCCATCGTCCTGCCACCGTTGTAGGTTTTTCGTCAGTCCGTTGATTGCGTACTTCGAGTCACTGAATATGCGCAGGGGTGAATTAAGGGGGGCTACCTCAATGGTTTCTTTCATTGCCAGGAGCTCCCCGACTTGATTCGACGGGCCTGTCTCCGCCGGCACTCTGATTGATATATTCCTAGGGTCGTTCTCTCCAAAGTACGCCCCGGCGCCGGCCGCTACGTTCTCTGATCCATTATTCAAAGCCGACCCATCCGTGTATACCTCTACACCTGGTCCCTGGTGGATTGCAAACCTGGTGTCTGGTGCTCTGGCTTCCGCGTTTGTATGCCCCTCGGTAAATATTCGGAATACGTCTGCTAGGGTTCCTGTGGTGGTTATCCTCGAGTCGAATTCTTGTGCGTGCTCGTTTCTACTTGTTGGGATCTGATCGTTCTCATAGTCCTCTGGTTGGGGTACTCTTGGGTCCCATTTGTCTTGGAGTGAGTCGAGCAATTCCCCGGCTTTGGCGTAACATTTGTTCGGGTGTTCACACCCCGTTATAGCCCTTGTTACCATGCACGCGTTGCAGTCACAATCTTCTTGGTCTATGTGTCGGGCTGTCTCTGCTTTCATTGCAATGTTCCTAGCATCCTTGACCCATTTTACTCGGTGTTTCTTTCTTAAGCATTCAACGACTTGTGCATTTGCATTGAATAATGTCCGGCTGCCATTTGAGAAACGATGGTACCATATTGGTAGTTTATCCTGTATCTCGCGGGATACTGCAAGTGCCTCTATCGTGACATTATACTTGCACCCGGTTTCCATCATTTCTGCAAGATCCTTGCTTTTCAGGTCATCCGCCGATTGGTACGGGGACCATGACTGCAGATAACTATTCAGCCTCATTGCTTCATCCACGTTCAAATGTGCCACAGGTATTCTTTTAGCCAGGATTTCATCCGCAACGAAGCACCAGAGTGGCCTCTTTGGGCCGAAGCTCAAGTACGTTTTCAGCCACGTTACGGCAATTGCTTCATTCCTTGCAACTATATCTAGCAGATTCTTTCCTCCCATGTCTGCCGGTGCGTAAACAGTCTCTTTGTTCACTGCTACTCCTCTCTTCTCAGCCCAGAGGAAGTTCCTAACTCTTTTCTCTAGTTTTTCTTCAACGTCGGCCGGCAGGCCTTGTACTGTCGCCATGTATTGGGTCATTCCACCAACCACCATCAACACGATGAGGCGACGACCTTCCATGGTAGGGTGGCCTAATTCCCACCGGTCTAGTGCTGCGTCAATTTTTTCTATTGTGCGCGACCATGTTTCTACTTGATCAACGCCATTGCCTACCCATGCTCCGAGTGTCCGTATTGGCTCGCCTTCTGCTGCTATCTTAATGTGCGCAGGGATCATAGTGCCACCTATTCCATTGACAAACCTTGTTGCTCGTACGCGGTCTCTATGTTCAATTCGTCCTATCGGGATCATTTCAGTTTTGCTGATATTAAACTTTGCCCCAGCTGCAATGCACCATTCATTCAGGATATCCATAAGCGCACCGAAGTCGTCCGACGCGTCAAGATATACCAGGGTGTCATCTGCGAACAGCGTGGTTATCAACTTATCTCGCCTTCCTTTAATTTTGAAGCCTTTTAAGTTCGACTTGCGTAGCGATTCCGCTAGTGGCTCTATGGCCAAATCGAAGAGCAGGCATGATAGAGGGTCCCCCTGTCTTACACCTCTCGTAACGCGGAAGGGTGTGCTTAATTCCCCGTTGACCATCACATATGTTTGAGCATCTGCGTACAGTGCTTTTATCGTGTTAATAAACTCTTTAGGTATGTCGTATTTCTCCAAAGCCCGCCATAAGTAGTCATGCTCTACCTTGTCGTACGCTTTTTCTTGGTCAAGGGCTACGATGACTCCATCTTTATCGATGCTTACTTCGGCGAGCTCAATGACCCGCTTTGTCAACCAGATCTGGTCCCTTATTTGCCGACCCGGCACGAATCCAGCTTGGTCTGGATGGATGAGGTCTGGCGCTACCTTCGCTAGTTTGATTGCGAGGGCCTTGGTAAAGACCTTGTAGTCTGTATTCAGTAGCGAAATTGGTCTATAGTTGGCGATTTCGGCCTTATCATTCTTCTTGTATAGCGGGCACATCCAGCTTTTTGAGAACCCCGTACCTAGGGCCATACCATATTTCTCTATGTCGTTGTACACTTGGTGCATTGCACCCAATATATTAAACGCAGGTTTGTTTATTCTCCGGTGACTTTCGTGATGCTGGTCTAGTATCTTCCAAACCTCGTACATTATTCCATCTAGCCCCGGTGCCTTGGAGTTGGCTGACCTCCTGAGTGCATTTCTGGCGTCCTCCAGGGTTAGTCGTGCCTTGAGTTCTTCGCCTTGCTCTGGCGTCACTTTAGTGGCTACCCGGTCCAAGACTTTCTTCATGGTGTCCTCCCGGACATTCCTCCTTATGCCGGCCCGGTCTGTCTGTATTTTCTCATGATAATCCCGGGCGAGCGTCGCCATTTTCTTCGAGTTTGTCTCGTATTGGGGTTGGCCTTCGGGGTTGGTGCTTCTTTTGAGTCTGCTGATCAGTTCGCGCGGCTTCTTTGCCTTGTTTATCATTGTCCAATACGGACCGATTACCTCGCCGTGGAGCCGGTTCTTAACTTGTGCGGTCAGGCGTGTCTCATGGTGTCTTTTCTTCTCTAGGGCAGTCAGTTTACTCTGCCATACTGCACAGGAGAGTGTTATTTCTTCCTCTGTCAATGTGCCGCCGTTCTCGATGCCTTGCTCTTGTATCAAGTCTATCTGGTTCTTCAGCTCATCCATTTCCTCTTTGATTCTGGGCACTACAATCTTAGCTCACTGTCTTGCCTTATCTCCAATCTTAATTTTATACCCTGCCCACAGGGTTTGCGCGTTCCGGTTGGGGTTCCGCTGTCCGTTCATTTCCTCTTGTGCGGCAATTTCCAAGTCTCCCTGAAGTTTGAGGCCTTCCTCGTGTATGAATTTGGTCAAAACCTTGTCTCTTATTATATGTGCGGGCCACCTCCATCGACCGTGTCCGATCGTAGGTGCATTCTCTGTGGTGCATCTTACCGATACCATTCTGTGGTCGGTGTTAATTCCAACTGCTTGCATATCCCATTCAAATGTGTGGTCAAACAGGTCGCGCTTGACGTATATTCTATCGATACGTGACTGTGATCCCCCTAGGGCCACAGGTTGCATAAAGGTATAGGCCCTCGTGGTAGGGTATGTTTTCCGCCAACCATCTACCATGCCCAAGAAGGCTTTTAGGTTGTCAAAGGCTTCTGTTGCAGCCGCGCTATCCACGTGTGCTGGGAGGCGGTCGATCGCATCTTCAACGAAGTTTGTATCGCCTCCTAGGTATGCTGGTCGCCTGACCGCCGGATGTGCTATAAACCAGGCTTTAATACGCCTCCAGAACTCTGCATTCTCAGATGGGCGATTCGGGGCGTATACCCCCAGGATTGACAGCGGAACACTGGTACCGTCATCATCTGCGTCAACATTCTTCATTTCTAGAAGCATCGCCCTTCGTGGTATTATTTCTGTGACTCGTACATCGTCTGTATTAACCAGGCTTTTATTCAGGACAAATGCCAGTCCTGCTCGGGCTGCAGGTGCCGTCGCGTCCGGTGTAAACTCTACCCGTATCGCGCGGCCAAATAGGTTATCGACATCAGTTTTGTGTGCGTTATCAAGGTGCGCCTCACCAACAATGAGTACACCGATCTTTTGTTCTCTCACCAGTTGCCATATATGGTACCATTTGTTATCTTCATGTAGTACGTTCGGGTTACCTCTACCCTTTATATTCAGCGCCGATATCTTAATCGAGGCCTTCATGTGTTTCTTCCCGTTTGACCGGTTCCTCCGTCTCGGCGGAGCTGGTCCTGGATATACTCTTGCTCCCGGGTGGTTTGCCTGGCGATTACCCACAGCTGCGGGTGGTATTGGATTAGCTGCTACTTGTGCTGGTTGGGGTTGTTGTGCCGGTGCAGCACCCGGTATTGGCTGTGGATTTTGCACCCTACTCTCTCGGTTTCGCAGGTGCTGGGGGTCAGCGTGTTGCACTTGACTCAACACGGGCCTCAGAAATGGGCTTCCATTATTATTTTGGAAATTCTCATTGTTTCCGGTGGGGGGTTGCATACCCCCACGGCCTCGATCGACCTGACGTTCTTGCTCATTGCTAACGTCTTGACGTTCTTGCTCATTGCGAACGTCGGCACCTCTAGTGCCTCCCCCTCTGAGGGATGGGTGCTGTTGCCTTACAGCCCCGTGCATGTGTAGCGCATTAGTGCCTATAGCACCCCCCGGTCTGCTCATTGCTGCCGGAGTTGCGTCGAGCCGCTCTTCATTGGCTCGTCGGGGAGACTCCTCCCCGGGGGGGTGGTAGCCGTCCCGGTTCGCCTCCGAGCGGCCTTCAGCCCGATCCCCTCCATCGCGATGGTGTTCATTGAAAGCATGGCCGGTGGCGGAGCCGCTACCCTCTCCGACCACCGCGAGCCGTTCCTCGTTGATTTCTATTTCACCTGGATAATTTTGTAAAATGTTAAATGGGTTGTTGGTAGCGGAAAAAGAGACCCGCCGACGACCTTCGCGAGAGGTCATCGGCGGCTTGCCTCGGTATCATGGGGTTGCTGGGTACCTCGCGACGCGCTTCATGGGAGCGCGCCGTTTGGTACCCAGCATGCCAGGACTGCTGGCTGGCAGACCCCGACTAAAAAGTCCTGCCGTTGCGGCGGGGCAGTTCCAGATTGGACGTGATGCACCCGAAGGTACACCTCGCCCTCTCTTTCACCACCCCGCTTGTCCCTCCCCCGTTTCCTGTCCAGTTCTTTCGAACCGTCAGTAAATGTGGCGGGTTCAGGTTGCATGCACGGTTGCGCGCACGACTTCTTCCAGGCCCAGACCTAGGTATTTTATCTTGTACTCCCCTTTTCCTTAGCTTCGGTTGTTCACGCACACATGTAGACGTTCAATGATATATTCATAATGGTTATAGGCAGCGGGAGACAAGGGAGAGACGGTGACAATATAAATGAATGTGTGCGTGCGGAGGTATGCATGTATGTACGGACCGTTCGAGTTGGAATAAATACGAAGGGGGGGGCGGGGCGAGAGAGCAAAGAAGGTATATTTAACGAGCGCGGCGTACCATTAGTACCCGCGGGTGTATCCTCGGGCGTATCCACGCGCCCGTGAGTTGCCACGTCCGCCTCCACCTCTGCGTCCGTTGTAGCCTCCCCCGCGGCCACCATGGCCGTAGTTTCCACCGCGTTGGTTTCCCCGGGCCCCTCCCCCGCGGGAGGCAGCTCCAGACGACCCGTTGTTGTTGTTGCCGCCGTCGTGGGGGTAGAGGGGGGTGGTCCTTAGGGAGGTCGATCAGCTGAGCTGACGGTCCCCACCACCCGGTGGCGGGGCCACCTGGGACGATGTTGCTGTCAGAGTAGCGGCAGAGGAATGTCGGGTGGTTTGACATCTTGCACAGTACACACTCGGACGGGTTCCCCTTCGACCTGGGGCGGAAGCCGTATTCTCCGGAGGTGAACTCGAGCCGGCGCAAGGCCTGAGCAACGCGTTCCTGCACCTTTGGCACGGCGGAGATCAGCTTCATGTAGAAGACGACAACAGGCCTGTCTTTGTGTGGGAGGAACTCGGCGTGGATGGTGTTGAGGGCGTCAAAGACGCGCTGGCGGCTGTCACCGCCCAGCGCCTGCGTGGCTTGGTCCACCTCACGGAAGGCATCGGGGTCCTCGATGGCCTTGAGGACGAACCCGGCGCGCGCCCAAGCCACAATGTCGGTGGGGTCGTTCAGGGCGCCTACAAGATCGTGTTGGCCGACAGCCCACTCGGGGTCATCCTTGTTGTACGGCTGCACCCAAAATCCCAGGGAGGGGTGCACCCCCGTACGTTCCCTGAGCCAAGGGGCCGGCGGCGTTGGCGGGGGTGTCGATGATGATCGAAAGCGCGATGGGGCCGCCGTACTTGTCGGTGCTGACTTGGATGCCGTCGAGGGAGACAGGGACGGGAAACTTCACCTCAATGTCATCGGTGAGAGCGCGTACGCGAATCGCGGCCTTGGCTTGGTCCAGCAGGGGGGTGTCGAATTGGGTGTTGCGGAGGTGGTTGCCGCCGTTCGCGAGGATACCGATGAGATGTTTGCCAGCTTTCTCCTCGAACCGCTTGGTGAACGCAGGTGACCAGTGGCGCGCAGCGCGTGAGGTGGGCACGTAGTGTGCGGGCATTTCGGGGTTTAGCTGTTGGGTACGGTGCATTGCCGTCATCATCGACAGGTGGCGGCGGCTGCACGGCGGGGAACTTGAGGTAGGGGTTGTCCGCCCTGCAGGGTGGTCGATGCGCGACCAAAGCCGCCTCGGACGGGAGGACGAAGGCCTGGGCAGCATTCGCGGGCTGCACTGGCCCTGCAGGCGCGGGGGCGGCGTTGAATTGCGGTGCCGGCGCTGCAGGAATCTGTTGTTGAGGAGGCAGCAGGGGTTGTACAACCGGCGGCGCCGGCGCTAGGGATTGTGGTGTTAGCTGGGCGCGTTCCTACGATGTCCTCCTCCCGACGTACCAAGGGGGACGACTGGGGGCTGACCGTTCATCTCGTCGTCCTCAAGGCTCATGTCGCTTTGGGCAGGGCTATGAGGGGGCGGGGAGAGAGCCGAAGTGGACGGCGCGGGCGTTGGGGACGGGGATCGGGCGGGGAGGTCTATTTCGTCGTCCGAGCTTTCTGGGGAAAAGGTGTCCGCGGTGGTGGTATTGAGCGCCGACGGGCCGGCGAGGACTAGGGCGTGGATGGAGACCTGGCCGCTTGGCTGGTAGCTCTTGCGCACTCTTGGGGTCTCCCGAGGGTCTGTATTGCGGTCGGCAGGCCTGTCGACGTCCGCGTCCGAGTTTCTGCGCTGGAGCTTGTTGGCCCTGGGCTGAGATGCCAGCGTGCTTCTGGGGCTCATATTAGTATTTCCATGGTGTACACTCTGTAGTGTGCATACCCTAAGCTCACTGGGGGAAAGGAATGTGGTGGAATAAAGCAAAGACTGGACGGTTTGTCGGGCTTTTTAAATTCGTCGCTTAGGCTTTTCGTGGGTATTCTTCACGTGTTACTGCCTAGGAGTGGCTCACGTGTGTTCACCGTATACCCCTCGCGCGCGCTCGACGCTGCTCTCGTCCTCTTGGGGCCATTGCAGAGGTTCCTTGCGTAGACGACGTGGTGGGAGGAGAGAGATGTTTATAGGTCTATTACGGGCTTCGTACGTGAAGCTGTCGTGTATATTTTTACGACTCCGCGGATAGCGGCGCAGGCATTCTCTTTGAGCTCTGCGGGGTCCTCTAGACCCTCCCCCTCTGAGGGATCCCAGTTGGCCTCTGGGTAGGTGCTCATTGCATCCTACGCCGCTCTTTGCGGCGGGGGGCTCAATTTTTCCGTTCCCATCACCAAGAGATGGTGGTGGTACCGGATCAAGAGAGCCCCTTGCTCTTGACTCTTGAATGAAAAGAACAAGGTGGTCGCCCTAATGGATCCTTGGCGTACAACCGAGGCATAAATCCAAATCGCTCTTAAGGCCGTCGGCGTAGAGCAACACCTGAGGGTTCCTGCCTTGTCGCACAACACCGGCATGTATTTTTACACTGGCGCACCCAACTGGGTCTTCTCTGCTTTCTCTTTCCTCGGCTTCGTGCTCTCCTTCATCCCGCTTCCTTAGCATCTCGAAAGTACCGGATTTTCAGCCCACCGCCTGCAGTCTCACTGACCATTCCAATTACAGCTTGGAACGTTGGGACGTGTCTCTACATGATTTGGACCGGCCTAGCCTGCCTCGTCTTCTTCATCAATTCAATCGTGTGGAACGGAAAGATTGTTAACTGGTCCCCCACCTGGTGTGATATTTGTGCGTCCGGCCTCTTGCTTTGCCCTCGTACCTATGCTTATTGCCTGAGCTAGCCACCCATTTCCTCAACGGCTACAACCTTGCTGTGCCCGGATGCTGCCTCTGCATCAACAGGCGCCTCTACCAGATTGCGTCGGTTTGCACAGTCACCAAGACTCGGGCAGACAAGCGCAAGGCGATCTGGATTGACTTGGCTATCGGACTCGGTCTTCCTCTTTTGCAAATCCCGTTGCGTGCGTCGCTTGTTTGGTCATGACCGAGTTTGAGCCCTGAACGACTTTCCCGAGTATGTGGTTCAAGGGCACCGTTATAACATCTTCGAGGACGTCGGGTGCCTTGGGGAGACGTTCGAAACGCCGGTCACGGTCGTCCTCTTTCACCTCCCCCCTATCTTGGTTGGATGCGTGTCGGCGGTGTACTGCGGTAAGCCATGTCAATATCCTGCTTTCACACGCGACCTCAGACGGAATTTAGCCCTCAGCATCCGATCGTTCTACTACAGTCGTGCGGAAGTCAAGGAGTTGTTTTCCGGCAACAACAACCTAAATCTGAACCGCTACGTCCGACTGATGTGCCTCGCGTCCACCGACCTCATCCTCGGCGTACCCTTGAGCTCCTGGGTCTTGTCCGTGAGTGTCAAGATTGTGGGCCTCCGCCCTTGGATCTCTTGGGAAAACACCCACTCCCACTTCTCCCGCGTCGCATACTCCCCTGGTATCCTGTGGCGCTCCGACCCCTTCAGCGCCGCCAGCCTCGAGACCACACGCTGGCTCACTGTGGGGTGTGCGTTCATCTTCTTCGCATACTTTGGCTTTGCGGACGAAGCGATCAAGAACTATCGTTGGGCGTTCTTCACCGTCGCGAATCGGATGGGATACTCCGTTGCCACAACGTCGGATGGAGTACAGTAATAAACCCCTAAGCGCAACAATACCGCGAAACGCAACACAGCGAAACTAAGCGCTCCAAGGCGCGGGGGTGACGTCATTGGGGTTCATACCCCCGTTTTTTATGGCTCTGAACACGATGGGAGAGGTCCCGGGGCTCGAATCGGTGCCCCTTGTGAAGAAATCGAGAGAAACGTCCAAAAGTGGCCAAAATTCACCCAAAATCAGAGATTTGACGCCATCCCTCGCCTCTATCCAGTTGGGACGGTGTCATTCAAGCTCATACCCCCGTTTTCGAGCTCTCCGAACACGATGGGTGACATTGCGGGTTGTGAATTGGCCTCCCTCATGACAAAATTGAGGGAAAATGGTCGAAATCACATTAAACACCGGATTTGATGCAACTTTCAGCTACGAACACAGCTCAGTCGATGCATTAGTTGGCCCTTGGAGCCTGTGGGCCGCACCATAGGGCTGTGCGAGATGCTATGGTGTCGAGTGGCTCAAAGAAAATGGCAATCATTGCTCGTTTGCCGCTGTTGCGCTTCGTGGTTAAATAGCCAAATCGGGCTCGCACAGTTTTCTGGCCCGAACTCGGTCAAAACGGCACGGAATCACACGATTCTTTGTGCAGGACGGCAGAGGGGAAGCGTACGGATTGTTCTGTGACAAGAAATCGGAAGGAGTATGTTGTCCTCCTCTCGAATTCCGCGAAATACGCTAAATGTTGCGCTTAGGGGTTTATTACTGTACCCGCCGACGAAATTGAGATTTCGTCATTCCCTTCTGACTACGCCGCCAATGAGCCCGACTTTGGGCCCGCGGCCCCGCGCCCAGCCGCCGCCGCCCTGCCTCCTAATGCTGCTCACATCGTTTAATTTTACATACCCCCAGTTAAATTTCACCAACGCACCAGAATGTTCTCCTCACACACCACTGTAGCTTTACCCTGCCATTCGAGATTCGACGTATATATAAGTAGCATAATTTGTGTGTAATTAGTTGGCCTCTCAGCCCGGCCTGTTCAACCCTTAAGCCTCCTTGACCTGTGTGTAGATCTGCACATCGTAATAAACCGCACACTTTCACCGTCGCGATTTCCTGTTCTTCTTCTCCTGTAAATCTCTATACCAAATGGTGGTTTAAATGGCCTGGTCTGGGGCTGTCCGGCTCCGAATCAAGCGAGACACGGTCACGCGTCAAGATGTGCAATTTGGAAACGCGTCTTCGGAGTGACTCGGGCTGCCGGGTAAGGTCTCTAACGTTTGGGTAACATTTTTATCAATACAGATACATTCAGACGATCAGAAAACATTATCCAACAGTTTTTCCGGGCACGCAAGGCAGCTACGTCCTCAATCACCCTGCGACGGAATGGGTTAGGAGGGCAAGGGGATGACCAAGTAGCTCTTTCTACCTTGCAAGCGGTGAAACCGTCCTCCGTCGCCGCCCCAGTGTGAGTGACGACCCTTATGCAACGGTTCATAAACGTGCCGATATATTTGGAAATGAGTTGGCTCACGCGCACTGGTAGGTCCCGGACGTGGTGAAAACGACACGGTCCGCCCCAGGGGATCCACCGGAGTAAGCGACGGCCTTGGGAAGAATAGGATACTGAAGATCCCTTCTCAGCAATGCACCACCATGGTATGGCAGTAGGTCCCGGACGTGGTGAAAACGACACGGTCCGCCCCAGGGGATCCACCGGAGTAAGCGACGGCCTTGGGAAGAATAGGATACTGAAGATCCCTTCTCAGCAATGCACCACCATGATATGGAGAAGACAGCCGACTTCGAGGAAGCTGCTTCCCGAGCAGAAGAGAGTGATGTGTTCGGACGACTCGACGAAGTACTCGTGGGGGTAACTGTCTGCCCGGAGAGTCTCAGTCTGCGAAGTGAAATTGGAGGACCGCGAAGGACTCACCGGAGCCGATGGGGTCATTGCGGTGCGTGAAACCACCGCTCACGGCCGCGGAAACCTCAGAGACGGTATAGACGTTGCTTCCGCACGTCACATCGCCCGAAGGAAGCGCCCGCGGAGCGGGGTTCGCAATGGCGAGAGCCGCGAGAACGGTGGTAACGATGAGGGAACTGAACATGGTACGACTGGGTGTTGAACTGAAGAGATGGTTGGAACAGAACAGTCTTTTATACCGCTCGTGGCCGAGTACAAGCTCACGGCCGGACTGGCCGATCTTCGTGCACCACCTGCAACGCTCAAACGTGCGCAACAAGTATGGATGGAACCCAATGCATAGATATGATGAGCGCATCCATGAGGTTGACATTCCGAGGGCTGTAAATCCGCATTTTGAAAGCCGATGTCTTGACGGCTTGTCAGAGGGAAGGTGAATGAGAATGAGAATGAAGATGCCGCTATCGCAGAATGACCATTATTTTCTGGATGCAGGCCCAAGAAATTCGATCTCGTTGCCGGAAGTGGCGGGTTTGGAAGAGGTCTTGAAGAGGTCTTCTGCCGATCGGCAACGTTTGACCGCGAACAAGGATCTGCACCTTGTGACCATGAAAGCAGAAGCATGCAGAGGCGGTACCTTTCTCTACCGATGTGAATCTTCTGGGCGGAGTGATGGAAGATTCTCGGTAACTCGCCATGCTGACCACTTGCCGACCACAGTACCTCAACATGAACGTTTTGAATAAAGTGCGCCCATTGTTGAGTGCGGTACCTCATACTTCTCCCCTTTAAGTGAGGCTCAGAACTCTTGCGAATCTTTTTCTGACTGTCGAAACTTCTCTTCCAACCTCCTCTCGGCTGATCTTTGGCGATATCCGCTGAACCGATTGATCTCGGCACAAGCTCCGAATCGTGCCGAGAAACGTCCGCACGCCTGGCCGGCTTCGCCGAGAGAATCGATGACACAGAAGATTCCACACATGCGGCTACAGCACGGTCGATGCGAAGTCAGACCGTTCTAAGTGGCTCCCGAATCAGTCGTCGGGCGCTCCGCCATATGGTGCTGGCGTGGAGAATGGAGACTGACTTCCGACAGACTTCTTCCTATCTTTACGGGCGGAAGCCGTCCTTGAAGATTGAATGCTGGAAGCTCTCAAGAACTCCGCCATAGCGTGGATCGAGGACAGCTCGCTCCTCGTTTACACAAGGTAAATTGTCATCGCGCGCGCTCAAGTTCAAACAGCATAACCTCGGGTCGCACCAAAGGCCAATGGACTATTCATTCAATAATTGCATCTGTCCGGAAAATCGTCCCGAGTCGCCAAGGTATTGATTTGCGGCGAAAATCAGTGGGCCCACGCGTACGTTGTCAACTTTCAAGCTTTCGTTGAGTGTCAATCTTTTTCTGATGCACAATTGCGTTCGGAATTCACGCGGACCTTTCCGCCAGCCTCTTAAAAGGTTCTTTGGACTCGCCACATCTTCGCCCAGATGACCTATCCTACAGAATTCCGGCCCAACTTTTTCAGCGAAAACACCGTAACCATCCACAAACCTCTCTCCACGGTCTTTACTGTCCTAGGCACGGACAACGGCCTTGACCGCGGAATCCTCCTCTCAAGCCTAGCTTCTGACTTTCAAACCCTCGAGAAAGACACCGTCGCCGTCGCAGGTCCCCTTGAAGATGCGTTCGTGCGCACCACAATTGGGGTTCCGGACGGTCTACCCAGACAAAGCTTCCAGTTCAAAGAGACGGTCAAGATTATCCCTGGCGTGAGCTTCATGAACGTGGAGGTCAATATGAAGGGAACTTTAACCTGGGACGAGTCGCGGAACGTGGCATTATATGAGACAACCAATGGAGGTGCGCACCACTAAATGCGGCGTTGGAGGAAAATTCATTAACCCCCGCCGGCGCATTTCTTATTCGCGGGCTCCATTCTCGTCAAGAAAGTCAGGAGATTCGAAGAAATCGACGGGTCCACCAAGATTTCTGAGAGTATCTACGGGCAATGTCCCGCGTTCCAAAGGTGAGTTGCACTCGCTGCGGCTTGCTGAATCGCTGACGGCGATCAGACTCATTGTGCAACTCACAACTACCAAAGCTCATCGGTGTGTGCTTCATTGCTTCGATCTCATTCTCTAAACTGCATGTTGAATAGGGCACACATGAGTTTATACCACACGCTCTTCGAGTAGGAAAGAACTCGGTGGCTCTTCGGCTCGCTGCCCGAGATAAATATAATCCGCCATTAACTCAGCCCAAGAGCGCTTAGGAGTGAATTGAAGGTCGGTGTTCCGAGGCCGCTAACGGGGTCCCAGCCCGGGGAAGCAGAAAAGCCGTTCGTGTTACAGCCGGGGTTGTTCCCTGGTGGGCGCGTCAGAATTGGGGACACGGAGAGGACGAAAGGCTTACCAGATGTGATGTCGGTAAACGCCGCCCTTCCTGCCGTACTGTACAAGAACGGGTTGAGGAAACCCAGGACCGGTTTGCCTGCTGCAATCAGACGGTCGTTCAGCAATGCAACCATGCTCGCGAAGATTGGGCTCGCGGCGCTCGTGCCGTTGACAAGCCACAGCTGTTGGCATTTTCTGAGTATGCATGAGACACTACGATAATAAGACGTACCTCGCCCACTGGACAAAGCACAATTTATTTCAGCGTCTGCTCCCTAAGAGATTGTGTGTTGAATATGACGCACTCCATGCAATTTCAACGTTTTCTGCTTGAAGCGCGATATCCGGGAATCCTCGGCCATTTGAGTAATATAGGCCACTGTATTTATCGCCAATAGAGGCGACATATTTTGTGACGTCGGCATACTGATATCCAGGGGCTACAAAATAGGAGGTCTTCACTGTGAACAGTTCCTTCAAATAAGCCGCCTTACTGACGAAATAATTTGAAAACCCGCCGCCGGAGAGGGACGCCGCCGACTGTGGAGGGAGACCAGTGCTTCCCCCAACCGCGGTAACACTAGAAATATCTCAGGTCGACGCGTGTTTGAGAATGAAATGCATACAATGGGCAAGCAGCGGGCGCCGTGGGGACAAAGCTCGTGCATTCCGCGGACTGGATGCCCCCGACACCACCTACGGGATGATGAGTTTTTCTTTTGTTCGCAAATATTTGGGTATACGAACCGTCTCCGGAGGCAAATATCACGGATATACCTGGACATTGTTAGATGCAGCAGAAGACACTTTGGGTCACTTGCCAGCAGCGCCAAGCTGTACGTAGCTATCACAGAGGGAGCTGTTGAGCGGTAAATATAGGAACTGGCAGGCAATTTTACACATCAACTCACTAAGCGAGCGAGACTGGCAGATCCGGCTCGTTGAACCCATAACTCGTCGTCAGCACTGTGGGCCGGGTCGCTGCGGGCATCGCCATAATGCTGTTGATAATATCCTAAGTAGAAATCTATGAGACGGGAAAAGAGACTGTGGATTGGGATGAAACCAACGAGGAATCCATCGATGCCGTCTTTATTGTCCGAGCCAACAGAGATAAAGGTGACTGGGACGCCTTTCGCCAGACCCACTGTCATTTCAACGTCGAGCACTGCCTCAATACCCGATTCACTGACGAGTGAATGAGCCCGCGGTTGAGGTTGTGAGGGATAGGGATACTCACGCTAGCGTCTGGTCGTTCTGTCCACCATCTATCTCGATCACTGAGAAGTTCGTGCCAACCGAACCGGGGAGGAAGGTGCGCAGGAACAGCTGGAGATCCGCAGAGTTGGCGTATTCCTATCCCAGAAAAGTGAGTATTTTCGGACGGTGAAAAAGACCGCCGCCTACATTGCTGAAGCCTGCAACCCCGAGAGTGTTTGATTTGGAGTTGTTCGCCTTGGCCGCAGGGAAATCATACATCGACTGAATACATGACTGTTGTAGGTAGTGTAAGACAGGCGAGATGAAGTTGAATTCGGTGAACACGAACCGGACTGACTTGGCTCGCGCACCCTTCGGCAACGGCCGCGCGACCCTGGACGCTTGATTCCTTTGGCTTGACCGCGGTTACCCGCGGGGCGTTGTTTAGTGGGGGGATAAATGCGACAGTTGGGTGAACATAATTAATGTGCGGCTGCAGCGATACCGGGACAGAGTACGAGAGAGTGCGCGTGAATGTTTTCCCGCTCGCGATGTGGGTGAAGGAAGTAAACTGGGCAGCAAGGAGGTCGTTCGCCTTGCTTATGGGTAGCGAGATTTGAAGCACGTTACCAGCGGACGAGAAACTGGTCGCATTGATGTTGTTCTCCGAAAGCCATTGAGATACCGCAGAAAGAGTTTCCGCCGTAGGAGACACATAAGTGGCCACCTGATGATTGGATTAGTCGGAAGATACCACCAATTAACGAACACACCTCATTTGGAGTTAGGTACTGGCCGTAGATGGCATTACTAGGGTCGGAGACAGCGTATGTCTTGGCTTGTAGTCCAGCGATGTCGGACTGTGTAAGCGCTATGCGGAGGGTGATCTCGGTCGTGGATGGCACAGATCCTGCGTGAGCAAATCCTGAGGGGACCGCCGGTACGCTTTCGTGGACAACCATTGCGCGCTCAGCCCGGGGGTTGGGGCTCGCTGTGCAGGGGCCGAAGATCGCAGCGAGGAATAAGAGAGCCGGTGCAAGCATTGTCGAGGATACTCCGAGAAAAAGCTTGGAAACATAGAGCTGACAGCGCTAGTTATATACCAGGCGGCCACGTAGGGAGAGTTTGGCGGAGCAAGGAAGGTAGCAATACAGGGCGGCACCGGAAAAACAGAAGGAAGATAGAACGCCAAGAATAACCGCGACGGCACAAAGATGTCAGAGACACATCGACATTTTCTCCGCACCGAATTTCATGTCAGCATGCGTGTCGCTCGCGTCGAGCAACGGGCAGAACGAGCGATGAGGCATTTTCTTGGCGTAAATACGAACGGAGTTGGACTCAAGAATAGAGTATCTGCCGCAATAGGCACAGGTACAGGTACAGGCTATTTACCCTACGCTTCCACTCTGAGCCCTATCAAGGCAACAGGTACGGAACGCAAGGATGCAGAGAGGTCAGCGGGAGCAGCAGGAAGCAAATGCAGCTGGTGTGACGGAGTTGGCGAGAGCAACGAGTCGGTGACGGCGACGTCGAGCTCATCTGCATCATGAGGAGCCAACTACTCCGACAGAGTGTTCCATGTATGCCGAAATGGAGGCAAAGAGGCATTTCAATCTTGCTGTGGCCGCAGTGCTTCGAAGACCTTGCTGGCAGTCTACTAGAAATAGAGCAGCGAGTGGAATATTGACACGTTATTTCCGGGTACCCTCCGCGAAGGTTTATGAGGAAAGATAAAGCGTCGCTGGAGAGGACGAAGGGAAGCTGTCCGACGACGGTGCCTCGTCGCAGCCTGTCGCAGTTCGTGGCCGGACCGAAGATTGCGCACAGCATTGCAAGCCAGCAGGAAAGAGGGGCGCGGGGCTCAACGTAAGGACGAGCTTGAAGTCGAGTTTTCTTAAGTTCCGACGTTCGTTGACAGCTTTGACGAAGGGTGTTTAGGTGAGAGAGGTAAGAGGCAAGGAGAGCTGCCAGCGCAGGAGTTCGGCCCGCAAACGGCCCGAAATGAGCTATCCGGAACATTCCGGCATTCAACTGTATGTGAACCTTCAAGTTCAAACTTTGGTTGAACATTTAGCTCATACGGTCGCATAATTTCCTCTCGTTTGGGCCTCTCGTTTGGGCCGCCCACAAGGGCGACGGACTGCGACTGACGAAATGAGGAACTATATTCATTCGATGCTTTGACAGACTTATTTGAGAGAGACTAGAGAGGATTAAATAGAGGACTATCGATTTTATTCATGGGACCTCCATATGTTATTTTTCACCAGTGAAATTTTCAGTTGAACATCCTCCGAATTTTGAAACGCGGTCACGTGACCAATACGCGCCGCCTCTTTCGCTATTCACGCGAGTGTGGAACAATTTTGCTCCGTGCACAAGTTGTCGGAAATGTAGTGCTGTCCCGTGAGGTGCGACGAATGACTTACATAGACCCGCGAAGAGAATGGTTCCTATTTCCAGAAAACACAGCACAGTTCTCCGCTTATAACCACGATCCTTTTGCTTTGACGCACCGTAGATGAGCAATCAACTCTCGAATTAGCATGTCTTACGAAAGGTTGTGCGAGAATGGAGAAGGAGCTCCACAACAAACATCTTGAAAGGCGGCTTCAGAGCGCACAATGTTTTACTTGTGGGCAGACAGCCACAATGAACCGCAGGTTACAAAAACCCTAAGTAGACAGACAGCCCTCAGGTGCTCGTGTTCTTTCTCCTTCCACATTGAGTGTAAATGTGGTTCGAAGATTGGAAAGCGCGGCGGTCGCTAGCGACACGGGAACATGATTCCGTGGAACGGAACACATCAATTTTGCGTCCAGATTTTGTTTTCGCAAGGCTATTGATGAGTAGTTGCAGTACCTCTCTCCTTTGTTCTCTCGGGTGGATTTTGCTTCGACCAGTCGCGCTCCGTCTCTCCATCTCCGCAGGTGCTTTGACACTGAACTCGACTTGAACCGGAAGCCAAACAGACAGTTCAGACGTTCTTCGGCTTGTCTTCACGCTGTTGAGATCCACGAAGCTTCTCGTCACCCTAGACTTATAAGTAAAGCCTTCTGATTCATTTTCTGGTCGCGTGATTGTTGCGATTATCCACTGATCTCCTTAGCTACAGCGCAGACTTCCTTTGAGCGCTGTTCGACAGGGTTTGAGATCATCGTCCGTATACCTTGCCGTGTAGACTTTATTTTATATTGATCCTCGGACTCCAAAAACGTGAAAGAGGCCCGAGGCTAATTTTCGAACTCGATGGGCGCTGGTCTGTTGTTAACTCCGAAAAGCCCGATCGACATCCGCCATGTGGCGATGTTCGCAGGGTGTGATTATCATTGCAAGAATTAATACCCCCATCAATATCTTACTCACTCTGCTCTCCTTCGGCGACCGGAAGTGAAAGTTGAACAGTAATTTTGGATTCTCCTAACCATTCCTGGCGAAGCACTGAATGCTGCGCAACCGCGTTCACCTGTGAAATTCCAAAAATGTTCAACTGCCTTCTATCGGATAGACTATCGCGCCCGTTCGCTATCGCTTTTTGCACATAGCATTGTGCTCCACTCGGGCTGATCGATGATCTTCCGTCCGGGAGACCTCACCCCGCCCAGCGACCCTTCAATCAGATCATCCTTGAGACCGAACCATCTGGAACAATCTTTCTTCTCTGGGCTGAGCACAAGGAAGTTCACCATGAGACCGCCCTCGGGACCGAGCTTAGATGCTTGGCCGCCGTGGTATCAGAGCGTCAAGATGTTGTCCGTCTTCCCAGAATGCGTGCGTTTCCTCACCGCTTTCTGAACTATTTTCGTACACTTAAGCAGATACGACGCACGGCGATAGAATACTTTCATCGCCGCAAAAGAAGGTCCTCAGCCGTGTCTCGGCCACGGAGATACGACGCACAGGGCATAGTTTTTGTCACCGCAAAAAACAAACCATCTTGGCTTGGCTGTGTATCTGGCTTCCTGATCCTCGCTTGGTTGTGGGGCATGCGGCGAAGAAGCTATACCCGCGATACGGCGTTCAATGTTCACATGTGTGTGCACGACCATGGGAAAATGTTGTCTTATGATGCAACTCTCTAGAATTCTTGCTCCCTCGTGGTTGCTTTAAAAGGCACGCAGGTTGGTTCAATCTCCAAGGTTCCTTCGACGGTCCCTTGCTCTCTGTAGTCTTCGCCTCGTACGCAATCCACCATTTTTCTACGGCTGCAACTGACGAATATTCAACCTAGGCGTTCACTCACTATGCGTGCCTCCACCGCTGCTGCCCTCCTCGTCGGACTCCTCACCCCTTTCACCCTCGCGGCGCCCACCGTCGAGAAGGTCCTCGCCCCCGGTGGTTACCGCGCGAACACCAACATCCACGAGGTCCCCGCGGGTGGTAGCCTTGCGCGCGTTGGTAGCGAGATTCACGTCCTCGACGCCGAGGGCACCGTCGTTCACGTTGCGACCGCCGGCGCGCCTACCAGGGTGAAGTCCGCCGTCTCGCCCCTCGAGACCGGGTGGATCACCTACGCGTCGTGGCTCAACACCGGGTCCTCTCCCATCTCAAGTTTCACCACAACCTGGACCGTTCCCCCCGTCCCGGCCACCAACCACGACCAGACCATCTTCCTGTTCAACTCGATCGAGCCCAACGCTGGTGATGCCATCCTCCAGCCTGTGCTCCAGGTAACGTGTCTTCCGTGGCGCTGCACTTTCTTGAGATTGATGTTTGACATTAGTACGGCCCGTCCGCGGCTGGTGGCGGAGCTTTCTGGGCGGTTGCGACCTGGGTAAGCTCCTCGTGATTCTCGTTCTGCAGTTTGGTTGAACGCCGGTTTTAGTACTTGGACTCATCCAACACCTTCTTCACCACGCCAGTGCGCACGTCCGCCGGAGCGACGTTGAACGGGGTCATCACCCTCACGAGCTCGAGCGGCTCTTCGTTCAACTACGTCTCGTCGTTCTCCAACATTGCCGGAACGTCGCTCACCGTCACCGGTGCCGCCCAGCTCACCTGGGCCACGGAGACCCTTGAGGCGTACGGTGTAACTGCGATCAGCGACTACCCCGCTGGTTCCACCGTCTTCTCCGGCATCAACCTGAAGTTGTCGTCCGGCGCTACACCCTCCGTCGCCTGGTCCAACGCCAACGACGCCGCCGATGGCCTGACCACCACCATCAACACCAACGGCGCCACTAACGCTAAGGTCACCATCAAGTACTGAAGAGCTGGGCGTATGTACTTTCAGTAGACATGTACTTCCCTGACGAACGTAATGTACATATCCATGACTTTGTACCAAATTTTGTGAGACGCACACTCGGCGTTTCATAAATTTTGACGACCGACGTTGAACTTCGAGCCCCACCAAATTTGGCAGGGAATATAGAGGAAGAGAAACTCTGAGTAAATGTACCTGCAAGCATTCTCTGAGACGGATGTAGGAGGAAGAGAGATAAAAGAACAAAGCGCCGGCGACGCAACGTGTGAATAAGGAATCACGCGTTCCTCCTCTCGCATCGACCGCGGCCAAATTTCAAGGGATTTGGACCGGTCCCTTTGGATGTGGCCGCTAAACAGAAGAATCCTTACCCAAGCTATACGCAGCGGCGTCAGGATTCACTTTGTGTCTGTTTGGTCGAATTCAACGCGTCCATTAGGTCATGTGATCACATCAACTCCTCACGTGAAGTACTCCTTGCCACTGAGCCGTCTCTTAGACTTCAGTCTTTGCATCCTCGATAAACTCGTTTTTTTGGTCTCTTTTCGACGATTTGTTTTCCTACTTGGAGCAAGTCGTCTCTCTCAGGGCCTGGGAAAAAAGACTGACTTTCGGCTTCCCGGATCGTCGGTGCGTCCTGCTGCCTCGGGTGCCACCTGGAGCCGTCTTATCTCTGTAGTTCCCGCAGCGTGCGAAGACAGCGCGTCAAAAGAAGCTCCCTCCAGCGTTCTTAAGGTAAACGGTGTCGCGCCGATCTAACTCCCCCACACCCCACTTCCTTATCATACCACCATGGGCACCTCGACTGACTCGGACCGAAAGCAATCGTTGGAGAAGGATGTGAGCGAGAAGCAAGCTGGGGTCGAGGTCTCGGCTAATGAAGTCGACACTGGGGCGGCCCTGGCGGGAGGAGACCACGGAGAGCTGGACCCGGCAGAGGCGCTGCGCGTTCGGTACGCCGCGTCGTCTGATTCTTGGGCGACATGCTAACGTTACTCGCAGGCGAAAGATCGACGTCCATATACTTCCCTTGATGATGAGTCTGTAGTCTTCTCTTGTCATTGCGCGGCTCACCATCATGCCGGACAGTTCTATACTGGTGAAGATGTTTCCTGGATAAACTGGTTCATTGACTGACTCTTCCCTCCAGGATTCAATTTATGGGTACGTTTAACGTACGCTTCCAGACGAACCGAATGACGATACTAGTGCAGATAAGACCACGTTGGGTAGTTCTGCTATCCTGGGTATCCAGTAAGTCGTCTAAGCACATATTTACACTTACCTGAAGCTGCGCAACAGAAAAGCAACTCATCTTACCACCAATCAGTAAGCTTGCTCGCCTATTCTCCTTTTCGCCCTGTTCTAATCCTTGCCAACAGATACAACTGGTACGCGTCGCCACTTCCCGGAAATTGGGACGCATATTAAACCGCGGACAGGCTTGGCACGATATTCTATCTCAGCTACCTGGCCTTTGAATTCCCGCAGAACCTCGCACTGCAGCGATTCCCGGTGGCGAAATGGATGAGGTGAGCCAATGCCTACCGCCTGATACCCTGCTTCAAGCTAAACCGTTGGTAGTCTTAACATCTTCATCTGGGCTGTCGCACTTTGCACGCACGCTGCATGCACCAACTTCGGTGGATTATTCGCCGTCCGTCTCGTCCTCGGGATGTGTGAAGGGTACGATCTCCCTTCAGAGATGCATTCTCGTTATTGACCTCCATCTGTATAGATCCATCACGGCGGGGTGAGTCTTTCATATGTCGCATGTCCGCGATGCTAACTATTCGTAGGTTCATGCTGGTCTCATCCATGTTTTACACACGCAAGGTATGAATATTGCTCGCGACCGAAATATTGAGGCTAATATTGAGGCCATTACCGTAATCAGGAGCAAACTCTCCGCGTCGGCTATTGGTGTATGTTGCGAGTTCATTGAGGGAGCTCTAGCTGACACATCCGCAAAGTTTTGATGAATGGGACTGGCGAGTCGATTACTCATTTTATTTTTGCGCGCCTGATTTCTTTGCCAGCACAAATAATCTCCGGCTTCATTAGCTTCGGAACGCTGCACATACACACATCCCGTTTCGAGCCCTGGCAGTGGCTCTTCATCATCACAGGAATTCTGACGCTCATCACCTCCGCGTCATTCTGGTACGAGGTCCCTTCCGAATAATCCTCTACTTAAACTAACTTGCTCCCCAGGTTCTTCTTCCCCGACTCTCCAACAACGGCTTACTTCCTCACGCCGCGGGAGCGCGCCATCGCCGTTCTGCGGTTGAAGGTTCGTATTTTGTCCAATAACGGCAGTATACCGTGGTTGATCGCCACTCGGTTAGGTAAATCAAACGGGAGTGGAGAACAAGCACTTCAAGAAGGAGCAGTACGTTGGTTTCACCTCTGTGTCGGGACCATTTCCTCACTCCCCGTATCAAGGATGATTGAGGCCCTTCTGGATCCCAAGACATGGTTGTTTGCCTTATTCTCGGCGCTGGACAATGTTCCCAACAGGTGGGTCTTCCTCCTGTTTACATTGCCTGGGACTAATGCGAACTACGTATTTTTCAGTCTCACGTAATACGCATTTTTTCCTCCACCGAACATGATGCTTACCTCCTCTCAAAGCAATCAACGCCAGATCATCGTATCCTCTTTCGGGTTCACCGTGTTCCAGACGACGCTGCTCGGCTGCGTGGACGGTGTTGTTGAAATTGTGACGATCTGGACCGGGGTGACGATTGCGGCAAAAATGGACAGTCGCGCGTGGGTCGCGTTTGTGTATTTCATCCCGAACGTCCTCGGGACGATCCTCGTGAATGTCCTCCCATGGAGCGACAAAGTCGGCTTACTTTTTTCGGTGTGGATTACCGGTGCGTCGCGTTCGTTGATGAGGGCAACAGAACTGACGAATATCTTTCCGTCAGGTGTTGGCACGACGGGCTTCGGTTCGTTATTCATCTCCGTGCCGGGTTCGTTCGTTGGCCTAATATCAACGGCTTAGTCCTTTCCCTATCCTGGGTTTCACAAGTCACCGCCGGGCATACGAAGCGCGTTACAACGAACGCTATCATGCTCGGTGCATATGTGCGTCACATCCACGCACCCACCTTCAATTTTTTTTGATTCTGTCGTAGTGCATCGGTAACAGTGCTGGACCTTTTATGTGGCAGGCGAGACTCCCATGACCTACCGCCCTCTTCATCTTGCTCACCCGCATGCAGGCGAAATACAAACCTCGTAACAGAGTGCCGTGGATCGTAATTGGCATTTGCTACGCCTGCTGCATGCTCCTCGTCCTCGCCATCCGCCGCATCCTCGTCGCTGAGAATAAACGCCGCGATGCAGAGCCCCAGAGCGACGACGGGTACAACGAGGTGTACATCGAGCGGCTTGCGCAGGACGGATCTGGGATGATGGAGAAGGTGAAGGTTGACAAGGTGCGTTTGTGTTCGATTTCTTTGGAGGTCGAGGTTGAGTTGATTCGTTGGTTTAGGAATTTTTGGATCTGACAGACATTCAGAATCGCGACTTTAGGTATGTGTACTGAGGAATATCAAGGCGATAAAGAGCATGGTTTTTTTGAATCACGAGGGCGAATGTATTTGCGAGCTGCAAGATAACAAAATCAGACTTGTGATTCCGCCACGGATCTTGAGCCATCGCGTTTTTGAGGTAAGGTCTCATAGCCTGCGCAAACTAGTCGTGAGGTGGAACACGGTACATAACTCAGGTAATGTCCACCTTCTATCAGCGTTAATGATTGGCTCGCTCTCGCTATCACCGCAGGTATGTATAGACAGTTCTTTGCCTGCCGGTCGCGCCGGCTCAATTCTCGGCATTCTTGAGTTCGCGGCGGTGGGATCTGAAGACGGATCCCCGCGGCGTGAGCCCGAGCGCGCTTCGGGTTCAGCCGGCAGACCGGCTTGCTGTTCTGTCGCGACCGCGGGGCGGAGCGGGCTTTTCCCTTTTTTTGGGGGGTACCCTTATGTAAATTAGATTGCCCTTAGGTCCTATTTTTGCAAGCTCTTGGTTCCACCTTCTGCTCAATATTGCTAGACTACTATCTGGTGGGTCATACTCCTACTGTATCGGTCACAAAATCGTGCTGAAGTTGAATTCGAGTAATGCATGATTCACATCAACGATCAATGCTTGCCACTGATTGGCCACTGATCTCCCTTCTCCAAATCCTATCGCTTCCTCGACGAATTGTTGGCTGATTCATGCGAGAACCACGAAACTCACTCTTCGAGTTCCTCCCGGATGTCCTCTCAGTCACAAGACAGTCCCAGGCACGCTTCATCGCCAAAGTTCTTTGTCGACGAGCTCTTATGACTCTCTAGCTGTCTTGGGCTGTCTCAGACCCTCAGCCAGCCTAGGCCTACCAATCATTACCCCAGGTTTACCACAAAAATTATCGACTCGTCGGGAGACCACCGCCCCGGCCCGATAATCACGACGACCATCTAATAGGAATTTGTGGAACTCAGACAAAAGCGGCCACTGCAGCCTCAATGCCATCGCCATGTTCCGGCCTTGATTATACCCCAACGCCGCCCCATGTGGGGAGCATGCCGTACCAATTCGCCGTTCACCTTCCGCGAACAAATTCCCAGTAGTATTAATATTGCGGGCTCGCAGTTAAACTCCATGACTTCTTGGTGAAGCAGTGCAACCATCAGTGCGACGAACGGGCATCGATGACCGTTGACCATATACCGCTATGCACTCGTCCAGCAACCCATTTTAGGCATTTCTTCCGCCTCCCATCCTTGCAGTCCAGCCTGCGAATGGCCACGAGGTCCGTGATTTTCTCCATCTCACCGTTATGAGCACCTGACAATTCACCCGCGCTGAATACATTTGTCGTGGAACCGGGTTCGCGCCGTTAGGGTCTGGTTACTCGGGTTCGGTCCTGTCGGTCGATTTTTGACGTCATTCTCCGTATCTCGTCTTCCTTGGGTGTAGTTTTGAGCGGCACGGAACTTTGATTTGGGCTCTGCCTTCCACGTGTCAAATTCCCCGGCGTATCATTACCAGCAGCGACTCGGCGATTGTGCAGGCCTTGTGATAGATTTGCGGATTAATGGCTTCCGTCGGGAACGGGGCAAAGCACGGCAAGTGTTTGTGTACACCCTATCTTTAGCCTACTGCGACTTACAATTAGACTAGGTCAGGTTTTATTGGCTGCCGGGAAAACAATGCTCATGCGCTGATTGTGGCTTTTCTGCCCGCGCCGTCTTCGTTCACCGGCCGGTATCTCTCTTGCCTCGTTATGGCGCCACGCGATCGCAACCAGGGTCATGACCGGTCGCATCCTTATCCCATGTTTCGAATTACAGACTGTTACAAGCCCGGTCAGCCAATCTCGGTTTCCAGTGACGATTTGCCACATTCCTATCGATTTCATTGCATTTATATAGGGCGCATTCGCGTTCAGTTTGCGCTGGCCTCCCCCTCCTTCGAAGCCCCCGATGCGTCCCGGTCCTCTCTTCATCCTATGCACTGCAGGACTCGGCGCAACCCAGCAGATATGGGACATCGTGCGTGCTCACCAATAAGCTCCGTCCGTGGCTGATAACTCGTATTCTTCGTCTTTGTAGTGGCAGACGACCTGGGATAAACAAGGGCTCTTCACCTCGCTCGCGCCTAGTACACCCATCAACTTCGTGACGCCTGGTCCTGCGGCGTCGGCGGATATTGTGGTAACGGAAACGACCACCTTTCAAACAATCAACGGATTTGGGGTTCACTCAGTACGTTCGTATTGAGACGTGTTGAACGCACTAAACTCCCTTCAGCGGATTCTTCGGCACTAACACTCAACAATCTGAAGGTGCACGGCGGTTTACTGCCGCGATGTACCGCCCTGTTCATAATGCACGCTAGACCAAGAACTCTGCGAATTACTGGAGCAGTACGTCTTCCGTTAATTCCCGAACAACGATATTCTTACTATTCTAGTCCTCGGTCACATGTTCTCCGTTGCTGATGGTGCCGACGCCTCAGGCTTGAGCTACCTGCGCGTTCCCATCGGTGCTTCTGACTTTTCAGCCAAACGTGAGTATCATAATCTCACTGCCTTCGCCCACTCATCCCATCTATCTTGGCAGTGTACAGCTTGGACGACGTGAGCGGCGACACGAGCTTCAAGAGTTTCAATATCAATAACGCGCCGTCCTATCTGTTCTCGGTGATCAAAGATATACTCTCCATCAACCCAGCGTTAAAAGTATAGCTTCTTTTTTATTCGCGGACGTGCCAATTGAAGATGTGGATGTCAGGTGCATATTCTGCCCTGGAGTCCGCCAGGTTGGATGAAGACCACTGGGACAATGAACGGCGGTACCATTACGTCGAGCCTCATCACCGCGTGTGGGTAATTTCATCGAATAATGCAGTACGCGTCAGAGATTTCACCCCACCTACCTATTGAAGGCGGTCCAAGGATTTCAAGCTCAGGGTATCACGATCTACGCTATTTCTGTCCAGGTCCGTTATCTTGTTTGGCTCCGAAGTTCTTGTTAAGGACCGAGAATAGAACGAGCCCGAAAATAGCAATCCGACGTATCCAACTTGCACCATGACACCAGGTGCGTATCCGTCCCTCGTATTTACGATCACTCAATCTCCCGGCCTGTAGCCATCGAGGGCCAGATTGGTGCTGCCCTGAGGACGTTGTTGAATAACAACGGGCTGTCGAGCGTCAAGCTTGTGGGGTATGAGGTGAATTGGGCTTTTATTACCATGTGCCGTGTTCACTCTCCATTTGCAGCATAACTGGGACGACGCCGGAGCATATCCAGCTACTTTGGTCTGTGAATTCATTAATACCCGACTGGGTCACTCATGCGCCATGAAACCATAAATGCAAGACGATGGCGGATCTTACGACGGTGTCGCCTTCCATTGTGAAACATTGGCGGTTTTGTCTTAATGCCCAAAGCTAACCTGGCCACCTGTTAGGTTACGCGGGTGCCGTTTCGAACCAAGATTCATTCCACGCTGCATTCCCGAGCAAGGTCTCCTTTTAGCACCTGCTCCCGATTCCATGAACTCAACTTCTATAGAACATCTACTTCACAGAGTACAGTGGGACGATCGGCTCAGATTTTTGGAGCGATATCAAGGTCTGTTGTAGTCATCTTCTTCAACACTTACCCTCAATAATTGGCAGTGGTACATGGACAACCTATGGATCGGTAGTCTCGAACATAACGCGGAGATCGGCCTGATGTTCAACCTTGCCCTCGACGGGGATGGTCTGCCGACGCTCCCTGGTACAAATTCTTGTGCTTCTGGGTGCCGTCCCATCGTCACAGTCAACAGTGATGGATCGTTCGCATACAACCAGGAGTGTGCGTCGCCGTTTGGGTGCATTTCGATGATCATTTATCTTGGGTAGTTTACGCGCTTGCACAAGCGTCGAAGGCGATCATTCCCAAGGACGCAGGTGGCCCCTGGGGGAAGCCCATCGGGGTGGCCGTCGACGGAAGTTTAGGTTGGGCTTTGCGGGTCGGCGCATATTTAACCAAGCGGCTGTCGTCAACGGATTGGAACCGTTACTCGCTAGTTGTGATGAACTGTGAGTGTTATATGGCGGCCCAAATATGTTTCTGGACCTTACCCATCTCCATAGGGGACGATAGTGCAAGCATTACGTGGAATCCCGTCCCTGTCACAGCAACAATCGAGTTCCGTGGTATGCAAGCGACGTACACGTTTCCCGTCGGCGTTGTGCGTATTCCTCGAATCATTATCTTGACCCAAAACTGATTGAAAGATAGATAACCTTGTGGTGGTTTGCCCCACCGAATGCACAAGGGCTTGTCACCGGCTTCAACGCAACCACTGTCCCCGTGAATTCGACTTCCGCGCGGCCCTCCGCAAGCTCGCAGCAATCCGTCTCTTCCTCTGCGCAACACAGTACTTCAACCGCGGTGTCCAGTACCACCTCTGCGCAGTTCAGTCACACGAGCGCTGCCAGAACTAGCGTCAGTGCGACGGCGAACCCGAGTAATATCACTACCCTCCGTACATCGGCCACGGCGGGTAGTGGTTCGACTCCTAACGCCTCAAGTTCTGCTTCGGCTAGTGGGACCCACGCTGTTGTCAACAGCATTTCGAGTAATACTACCCGCATGCCTCGGCCACTGCGGCCAGCGCTTCTCGTGCCAGTGTCTCGTCAATCTCTGCGTCGACCAACGGCACGAGTAGCTCAACAAGCAGCGATAGGTCCCCACCGCCTCCCAGCACACGACCACTAATGCCCCGCTAATTTCTGCCTCCCCCAATGTCACGCTCTCTGCGGTGAACGGTACTTCGGGAAGCAGGAATAGCAGCACCACTTCCTCCGCGATTAGCGCCTCGAATACGAGCCGCAGGCATTGAGGGTGGCGAATGCAACGACCCTCTGTCGCGAGCGCAGGATTCATAATGATAAATAACGTCTGTTGAGTTAATGTACCTATTATTTTGTATCTAAGGTCCTAATGATTTTGTATTTTTTTTGCCAAAGTTTCAGTGTTTGGAACTTTGGGTTCGAAAACGTAGATGCGAAAATCGTCCATGCGAACTGATTTTCTGGGCTTAGATCTTCGGACTATGCCGGTGGGTTCAACCGTTCGAGTTATCTCTTCATCGCATACCGCTTTGCCAGCGCTCTGGAGTTTCAGGCCGGCTCCGGGATACCCTCCGTTCGCATCCAATTCGCGGGAGGGGAGTGGATTTAACCGCAATTCGCCCCGCGAAACATATTGTTATGCCCACCCCTGGGTGGGACACGAGTGCTCGCGTACTTCGTCAGTTCGACGGATGTGAATCCTCGTCGGATGGTGTGTAAGTTCGTCGGATTGTAAATTTAGCCCCTCGGCTACCGAATTAGGCGGTTGGTTAGGCGGTTGACGAGTAACTTCGTCGGACGGTCGGCTACGGAGTTGTACTTGAGCGCTTCGATTGCGTGGGAGGAAGCGTCAGAGGATCAGGCCGGTCAAGCACAGACAAATAACGCGTTCACGCAAATAACGCGTCGCGTTCACGTCGCGTCTGTCCAATTATCCTTTACCCGTGCTCGAGATGTTTTTGGTTACACACACCCAGAATAGAATTCTTTTAGGCTGGATTAAAAGGCTAGTGAAACCAACTTGTGTTTCTAGGCAAATACATTGTAGTTAAAATAACGCCAATTGACACCATAAATAGCCTTCGCAAAGCAAGATAATTTAGTTCAACTTTTTTGTTCTAGGAAACCATCGCGTTTTATTCACATTTGAAAGGTGATTGAAGTCAAAGAGAATTGAGTACAGAAATAAACTGTTTGATTCGACGGGTTCTCAACGGATTAAGGAAACAAAGGGTTTTCACTAGTCTTTTAATCCAGCCTAAAACAAAGGTGGAAACCCTTTGTTTCACTGCGTTCAGGGGGTTCGTCGACACAGGCTGTGTTGACCCCGGGCGGCAGACGTCCGCACAGCGGGTGTCCACAGACCTCTGCGGACCTCGATGGACCTCAACTGACCTTTCAATGTGAGCCCAAAGAACACTTCTTGAAGTTCGACCGACACTAAACCATTTAAAACAAGGGCTGGACCAACGCTGGACAGCGTCTGAAATGGTGTACGTAACTGTGTGATGCCGCTTAATCGGCGAATCACGGCGGAGTTTGATACATTATATTCCAAAATGTATCGTAGGTACACGGGGGGGTAGTTCAGCGGGGAGGCAAAGTGGCAGACAGATCTGCAAGTGTGGGCGAGCTCCATGGGAGGGGGAGGCAGAGGGAGGCACAGCCCTGGGGACGGCCGGTCGGCAAAGGGTCGAGTCACGTCAGCACACCTGTGCTGATCTGACGTCGGCAAGGGCTGGTTTCCCATGGTCGGCAAGGGTCGGCAAGGGGTCTAGTCTGGTTCACAGGGGTTCGTCGACGCGGCCACTGAACGCAGTGAATCGGCTGTGAAAAAATACATGATCAGTGCACCGCGGATCGCGCACCACGCCGACGTACTGGGAAACCCGAACGACAGCAGTTCATCGGGGCGTAGAGCCGGGGAGGGAGCCGATGGCCTGCCGGCTGGTCAGATCTCTCAGGTGAACAAAAAAAGCTGGGGTATGCCGTCGGTGCTTGTCGCTGCTCTCATCCCAATTTGATTCCCAAAAGTACGGGAGAAGCTGGGACCCGTCCATTGCACCCGAATGTGAGTGGTAGTCAGTGGCCGAATGGAGGCCCTACAAACTTGCCTACAGCGGGGGATTTGGGGGAGTGCGCAAGAAGATGATGGGGGGAGAGAGCAAGAAGCAACGGCGCATCAGACCATTACGGAATTGTTGGCCGAATTCGGTCTTCTGACGAATTTCCATGCGCATCCGACGAACTGCACGGGAACAGATCCGACGAGCTTTCTTCCCCGTTTCCCTGATCTGACGAACTTTCGCGATCAACTGTCGACGATCCGCCATCAACCGACGACGATCCTCCATCAACCGACGAACTTTCCCGTCTGACGAAGTGACGAGGTAGTTGTTAGAATAAGGTGGATTCGGACAACAAGGCCGATAGAATAGCCGAACGATATATATTCATCTGTACATAATTACCTAATGCTTGCTTTTGCGCCCCCCATCTGAGACTATCTGCGACGCCGTAGCGGCCCCCATCTGAGCTTTTCTCCCTCTTCAAACTCTTCTCTGCGCACCATTTTCAACAGGTTATGGGCCCTGCGCTCTAACTTCACTACCACTTCACCAATCTTCGCCACGTCAACATGGCTATTACTGTTCCCCCTGCTCTCACGGCCGTCCTCAGCAAAATCCCTGACCTCCAGAACGGCAACTGGCTCAAATGGTCCAAGGGCATGAAGCTCTTCTTCTTCGGTGTCGGTGCCGAGTTTGTTTGCACCGGTGTCACTCCCGAGGCGACCGATATCGTCAAAGCCTCGCTCGACAGGCAGATGCTTCCCTACATGTATGGGAAGGTCTCGGAGGAGTACCAGTACTTGGTGGAGGATGGTAGTTCTGCCGCCGCCGTGTGGAAGGAGCTAAAAGGACAATTCGAGAAGGTTAACATGTCAAATCGAATTTCCGCTCGCACCGAGCTTTATGCCGTCGAGCACGACCCGTCGCGCGACATCGCCGTCTACCTCCACGATGTCGCGACTCGCGTTGCCCGTCTCACCGCGCTCGGGATTACCGTACCCGAGCTGGAGCAGAAGGATGTCATCCTCATGCGTCTTCATCCATCCTTCCACACTGCTCGCGCCGTCATCGTCACGACTGCGGAGGAGCCTGATCTCGCAGGTGTCAAGGACCTGCTCCTCACCAGCGCTGCGTCGGACCCGTCTGTCACCGTCAAATCGGAGCCCGCCGACCTCGCGATGGCTGCACGACTGAAGCCCGGCTCCAACCCTTTCCAGGGCTCCATCGGCGCGCACGGTTTCCCCCAGGATAACGAAGGCCATCGTTGGTGCGACCCAACGAACAATAACTGCCACCGCTGCGGACACTCCGGTCACATCGCCGCGAAGTGCATGTACTCGATGCCCCAGTTTGTCAAGGATTGGATTCTTCGCAACTCCAACTCCTCTTCCCCTTCCGCTGCCTTCGCCGCCGCACTCGCTGCCGGTCTCACCCCCGAATCATTCTCCGACCACTACCATCGCCATGTCGGAACTTCGGGCCACGCTAAATCCGCCCGTGTGACGGAGTCCGCCAGCTTTGCTGCGGGTGCAGGTGTAAACTATCCGGCATCGTGGAACGAAGGTGACGACGAAGACTCTGAGAGCTGGGACGAAGCCGACGAGCTTAATCGCTATCTTGCTGCAGCGGCTGCACTCACCCGCGCTGCGCGAGCTGCAACCTCATCCGCGAAATCTCGCTCCTCGAGAATTATCTTGCATACCTGATCTGCCTGGTTGCCTTATTCGGTGGGAGTTGCCTCGTTGTTCTCATCCGGTGGGAGTGTTAGAATAAGGTGGATTCGGACAACAAGGCCGATAGAATAGCCGAACGATATGTATTCATCTGTACATAATTACCTAATGCTTGCTTTTGCGCCCCCCATCTGAGACTATCTGCGACGCCGTAGCGGCCCCCATCTGAGCTTTTCTCCCTCTTCAAACTCTTCTCTGCGCACCATTTTCAACAGTAGTAGTATACTCGTGGGACACAGGTATTCAAAGCAGCGCATCTCATGCAGTGCAAGTTTGGAGCGCCGCAAGTGACTAGCGCAGGCCCGTCCACTAGAGGACCACTGCAGTATGCCGGTCGCGCTACATAAATATATGGTGGTACTGCGGAAACGGGTGAGATTTTATTATTTGGTTCGTTTCTTCTCTTTGTTTGAACTGGGTCAGGCACAAACCGCGAATAGGGGCGATCCCAATGGAGTTAAACTGTCGACATCGGCAAAACAAATAAATCAACCGCCGCTGCACAGCCATTTTTGGAGAAACATTTGATGAGTGCGAGACGCCGCCCGTCATCCTCTCCGCCCATGTTCTCCCTTCTTCTTCTTCTTACCATCCCATCGTTCTTTCATTTCGCCAGCGCCCTGCTCAATGTCACGATAGACGACACTGATTCGGCGATCGTCTACCAGGGGTCTTGGGAGGCCTCGTCCACCCATTTATCGAGCCTCGACTACGGCGGTTCGCACACCGTGAGCGGAGATAGCACTGCGAGCGCTACTCTCACTTTTACTGGTGCGCCAACCTTTTCCCTGCTGGCGGCTTGCGGGTCTCAACTCATTCTTCCTTCAAAGGAGTGGCCATCTATTACCTTTGTCCGCGATGGCCGTACGCTGTTAATACCGAGGTCACCTTGGACGGAGGGCAGAGCGTTATTATCAATTTAACCGACCCGATCGCCTCGACGACGGCGGCAGGAGGGTCTGAATCCGCCCCGTTCTCGGTTGTTTGGTCTGCTACTGGCCTCACCAATACAACCCACAAACTGGTACTGACGATGGCGCCCACGGGGGAATTCCTCGTTGCGGATGGATTTATGTGCGTCGTGTCTACGCTCCCCTCCAATTCGGGCTCATCTTTTTTCCTAGCTTCACCGTCAATAATGGCTCTTCGGCTTCTTCCTCCTCTGGCTCCCAGACCGCGTCGAAAACGCCGTCTGCGAGCACAGCCGCTTCCTCTGCGGGCTCCTCGGTCGTCCCCGGCAAGCAAAACACGCTTGCCATTGCAATCGGGAGCGCCCTGGGTGCGGCGGCGATCATTGCTGCCATCGGGGTTGCCTTTTGCATCTATCGACGCCGGAATAACCGACATCGGCGCGTGAGCAACGTCCTGGACGAGTCGGACGCAGACGCATATCCACCCCCACCTGCGCCCTTCCTGGCCGGCGCCGCACATCCCCCCACGCACCGAGCACAAATGTCTGACGCCTCCACGGGACCGCTGCTCGCGACGTCGTGGGACCGTCCGACGTCGGAATACCGCCCTATGTCGGAGTACCACGATAATCCGCCGACCACCATGACTTCGATGTCCGCCTACAGTGTAGCCAGTGGCTTGCCCCCCGGCGCGCGCCTTGCGGACCCTGCAGCATACGTGGATGACCCTAACGACCTCGCCAGTGGAAGCAGCAGTATCGCGCGCACGGCATCTTCCTCTGGGCTGCTTGCGGGCGCTGCTTTCGCGTCTGCGCGCCGCGAGAAGGAGCGGCCGTTGCGAGAAGAAACGCATACACCTGCCCCGCCCGCGTATTCGGAGAGCTAACCTCTCCGATGATTATATACTTATCTATTTTTCGTTTCGATCAGCTGTCGTTTCTTAACTTATTTGCATCTCTCCCCCTAACTCCTTCGCATCGTCCCCCTCATTTTGCTCTGTATCCTACCACACATCCACGACGGACACTAGACGCCCAAAAGTTTACTACATCCAAATATTCATGTCATTCTCTCGTTGTAGGAAATGTATTTACGATTTTCAACGGATCTCGACTATCCCAGCTGGTCTTACGGGCTTATCTACCTCGGATGAGCAGAGGTCACATTCCACAGTGTTTCTCGTATCCAACGAGCCACAATGGTGATGAAGGGCCCTCTGAAGGAAAATCGAAGAGCCATATGCATGCTGAATGAAAAGAGCAGCCACGCTTGATGGAAGAGACATCGCAACACCGCGTAGCAGATTCGGGAAGAGCGAACTGGAGATTGTGAGATCTCAAGAGGACACCCACAACTAGACAGAGGTTCATGCGAGAGCTATGTATGTCGATGGATAAAATTCAAAGCGCATAGACGCCCCAGCGCCCCGTACCCGTCGGAGTGTCAGATTTAAACAAAACGCGGCGGCGAGGCCTTCGGGTCCGGGAATCGGGACGGTGGGCTCGGAGTCGGAACGGTGAACCGAGATTGCTCACTCGGGGAAAATTGTATGGGAGGCAGGCATCGTTTTGACAAAAGCTTCGGAGGGAGTAAGTGGCGCTATAACGCTGGTCCCCGAATACTCTGTAAACAAGGACAGATTGCAACGCCAGCCGGGTCGGCTTGAGTGCGTGGGTGTACTACCATGTAGTCAGCCGCCTAGACTGCTGACTCGATGTGTTGAACTGGGCAAGTGAGGCAAGTCATCCATGGACTTGGACTGGGAAGGTGGCGGAAGAAAGCAAGCCTGAGATTGTACGGCAATGCCGTTTTCGCATCACCGACGATCCACGGCAGACCTGATCCGGAATTGAACTTAAGGTTTTTTTGGCTCATTTCACAGGCAGGGTCTCACCAAGGTCTCACAGCCTGTGAAATTAATGGCACAGTAGAAGGCTGAGCCCCGATGCAAATAACCAGGCAACAATCGCGTGAATTGAGTCATCCAAGTTCAACTCAGAATCTCCGTAAGCATCTCGCAGGTATCATTATCATGTCTACGGTTTCCATTCCCTGTAATCGCAAGTTTCAGCGAGACTATAGTCTACCTGGACTCGATGAGACTCGACGAGGATCTGACTATTGATTGGAGAGCAAACGGTGTTCAAATAGATGCGGAACGGGATTTTCTCCGGCTTCTGACATCAGTAATTCATTCGGTGATTCGCGTCCTGCTTTACGAATAAACAACGGCAGTGCCCATGCATAAGCGCCTCGAATGTCGGACCACAGCGTGCACTGGGTTGTGGTCAGAATTGTTGGACAATACTCGACAATCAGTCGGTTGCCCATTGAGTAGTGCGACTTGAGCGTGGACATCCTGTTCACAGAAGCATGCCTCCGAGTTTTCAACCTCAAGTTCCCTTTCCCTTTGGCGGAATGGTGAGACCTGGTCTCCCATGATAATTCCGGTTATCAGCCCCCACAACTCGCTGATGGTTTGGGCGCTAACTCTTCTGGCCAAGACTATCGAATCTCAGTAAGTATAGTCGCCGTGTGTCAATTCGGCTGGATTTAGTACCACAATCAAACTTCTCTCTCGCTTAATTGCATGTATATGGGTCGAATAATATTATCCCTTCCCTGTCGGACCCTCCTACTGACCGTGTCCCCGCGGATCAGCCCATTCGTTCTGCGCAGTGAAGCAAGGATGAGGTCGGGATTGTCGGAAAACAAATATTCGGGACACGACACGAACTCCGCGGTGCAGTTCGCAGTCCAGAAATGGGTATTAGGATTATTTCGTTTGGGCGGCATTGATGGCTGGGGGGTTCGGGTTTGATCTGACAAATATAGCGTCTGGCGCTATTAGTTCCAGGTGGAAAGTGTGCGACATTGGGTGCGCGGCTAATCCCTTTTGGTCCCACACATCGTGTCATCCCAGAATGGAGAGGTTCCGTAAGGGTCATCCATCGCCCACAGACACACACACCGCATTTTACCCTAAATACGAGGCTTCCATGATATGTGGGGACCCTTATTTCCCCCCCGCTATACCCACACACACCTCTTTACGATGTTCAAACCTCGCGGGCTAGACTCCAAATCACAACACGCCGCGGCGCGTGCGCGTACAGCATCGACTTCTGAAGCGAACCCAAGGCTTAGTGATCAGCTCGCCCAGTGGTCGTTTGAGGGAGGCATAACTTCATACACCAATTATTACGAGGCTCGTATCGCATTAAACACGGTCAATCCGTTCTAATGGCGCTCATAGAACCCTCTCCTTGACTCGCCCTTCACCTTCGGTCTTGGGAGGGGTGACCACGGAATTGCGTCGTCGGCAAACTTCATGAATTGTCCCCCCGTTACTGGAGGATATTCGGATCCCTCCTACGTCTTTCCCACAAGCACCGATAATTTACTCGCCCCCTCGGACGCATTCAACTACGTATCAGCTCCCAGTCCTGCAGGGTCCGGCACATCTTCCGGTTCCATGAGTGGTCATGAAACTTTGGAGCGCCATCCGTGTCTGGAGTACGAGGTGAGCCTCAATCGTCTGACACTTCACTTGCATCCACTGACTCGATGTACAGACCCCGCCCTCAAAAGATACTCACCGACCATTTCCTGGTCGGGGTAAGGCTCCGAACTCAATGTACTCCGCCGCTCCACACCTAAGACACAACACAGAAACTGCATTCCGTCCTACGCCGGAGTGGCCTGTTCCACAATTGCAACATGATACCCACTGGGGAACGGCCCCGTCCTATCTTCCCTACATTTCACAGAAGAATCGAGGGGGTGTGCCCCAGATATCGCCCTACCCCCAATATAATGTTGTTGAACGCTTACCAACAGCCGAGGAGCTGCGAAACTGGCCACAGGTTTTCAACAACCTCAAGGGTACCACTGTTGCGAAGAAGCCGACCCTGGCGTGTCATTTTTGCCGTAGGCGCGTATTTCTTTTCAAACCTTGCCTTGCCTCCGGGGACTGACTTGAACTTCGGTAGTCGGAAGATAGGTAAGAGCATTAAGCCACTGAGTTGTGCGCGCATTGACCGAGGCTAAGGGTGTATACGCCCAGGAGAAGAGGAAGCGGATCAAACCTGCAAGTGCGTCGATCCCTCCTGCTTCTTCTGCATCGTTCACTGAATCTGTTCACAGTCAATGCGTGCGTCGAAAAAGAGTCTGCGTCTACCCGCTAGAGTCCCGTCGCGGGCAGCATGCTCGTCGGCGCCGCTCCGACAAGCCGAGTACCCCACCTCCCACTCAGCCTCGGCCGGCGGAGGGGGTGAGACCGTAGCAGACGTACTATTCATCCTCTATAATACGAACACCTACCTGCCATTGTGGCTTTTGCTTCTAATTGTATGCCTGTATATGTATCTTTGCAACTTAATACTTGAACTCGGATGATGGAGAACTCGAACACCAATATCAGTCAAATTGGAAGTTGGACATTCGACCGAGACTTGTACCCGACTTCGTGTTCAAACGTCCGGAACTTCGATCTCCCGGCATTTCGATCCTCGGTAATTTTTCTGTTTTGGAGCTAGCCCAAGGATCCATGACAATAAGCATCGGGCCACTCGGCGGATGGTATCGGTTTCGCGGTTGTTGACAATGGATCTAAATCTCGGCCTTGGGAATACCGTTAAAAGGAGGTTTGATGAAGACGTGAGACGAAAGGAATATTATGCACCTAGCCAATTATCCCGAGAATATGAAAGCAGTAGGCATGATCTACCATGCGTGTTGTCCGAATAACTGTGGGGTTCGTTGATTTGCAGCATTCATATTTTGCAACTAGCTCTTTTGAGTTAGACAAACCACATACCCGCCGTTTAGGATTGAGTGATATTCGCCAATGTAAGATTCGGGCGTCTATTTATCCCACGCGGTAACCTGCCAGACGCACGGTGCTGGGAATCTCAGCGTTCATCCGACAAACCATCAGTCTCTCGACTCGTTTTGCCCCATTCGAAGCAAAACGACGTAGGCACCGAGTTCTATAGGGTGTAGGCTGTGACCGCTGACCCGGTCATCGCTCGATCGGGTAGTCCGATCGCTCCGGGTCAGCCACTTTCAAACTCCGCCTGGCTGGTGCCGAGCCCTCTTGGCGGTGCGGTCACGACTTGTCCGATCGTCGCCTCCGTTCGAGTCAACAGATTTTGGGTGGGCCAGGTAACTGATCGAGCTTCCGCTTATGGGCACATCCGGTCTTTCAAACCTCCGGCGTCCATTAAAGGAAATTTCATCGGCTTGGTTGTCTTTTCCAGCAAACACAATTTGGGCCACGGTTTCAAACTATTGAGTGGGTTTTAAATACATAATGTATTCTGAGGAAATATCACCCAAGCTTTGAATGCTGTTCGGGTTGAGTTTCCGAATTCCGAACATCAATCACTACACGTGATCGCGTCACCAAACGTCTTTTGTGTCGCGTTTATATGTCGACCGTTCAATAGAGACGCGTTTATTCTTGCTTAAAGGCGTGTTTCGTGCTTTTATGATGAAACAGAATTATTTAGGCCAGAGGTAGACAATTGCCTTGAGCACCAAAGCACGAACAATGAGCGGTTCAAACGTCAAAGCGGTTAATTTGGTTTTTAATGGGATCTCCGGAACCATTGTGTCTTTTGCCTAGTTAGGGCATTTGGATTAGGTGGCTGCAGCTACCAGTGGCATGAGCTGGGAGTATAAAAGGGCCGGCAGTTTGCTCATATTTCTTACCTCCCCAGGCTCCCCTCGGTGATACTCAGCTGTCTCTCACGCCGTGTGAGGCCGTCTGTTGAGAGCACCACCTTAGCTAGTACGCGATGCGCCGAACACTTTTGTCTGTATGGAATTCATGGTGGGGAAAGAGCGATGCGCTCCGCACCACCCCCTGTTCTCCTTCCTCTCCACCATCCCTCCAGACTTACTGTTGTACACCATTGCGGGCTTACCTGCGATGGTGTATGTATCAGTCGTCTTGCACCCTTCGTTATGCGTACTTGCGGGCTTACCTGCGAGTGAGCACGTATCGGGGGGTTGTTCTTGAGTCTTGACTTACTGTTGTGCACCTTGCGGGCTTACCTGCGACGGTGTATGTATCAGTCGTCTTGACCCCTTCGTTATCCGCACTTGCGGGCTTACCTGCGAGTGCGCACATATCGGAGGGTTGTTCTCGCCTGCGAGTGCACATGTATCAAGGGGTTGTCCAATAATGTATCTCTGCTTTCGTTCAGTCAGACCTTCCGGTATGTATCAATTAAATAGCTCTAACATGAAATTAGAGTACAGTACAAACAGGATTAATCCAACTCTCAGATATCCTCAGTCAAGTCAATGACCCGGCCTTCCGAACTTAATTTACTGTGCGCGTTGACGAAAAGGAATCTGTGTCAACTGGAGGATTGACTGGTAAACATGAGGTGAATGACACTGAAAGTTGAAGCTCACATCGGTCTCCTCCAAGGATGTGTCACGCATTGCCACGGAGAGAATAACGTGCGGAATTGTAACGAGTTTTATATCGTGGTCTGGGATGGCCGGCAAATCATCCAGTTGTGCTCGCGAAACGAATTTCTGCGTGGAAACTCGAATACGATGCAAATCCAACTCCGCAGAGTTTGCACGTGCGCGCCTCTTTCCCGAGGCCTTCATGATTTTCAGGACGGTGGCAGTTGTTACTGGGGAGGCGATGAGTTTCGTGCGTGGATTGTAAAGGACAAAACGCTGAACAAAAGTTAGTTGAGCATATCTCAGATAGATCCAAGTTACGCACAGAGGAAAGCATCCTGAACACGACGCCGGGCCACAATTTGGAAGAGTGAGAACTTGCTTTGAAAGCAACGAAGCGTGGAGGTAGAGGTGTACGTACAACCGCTGCTCGTACTCAGCGCGTAACTCGTTAGCATGGCACCTAGGGGCATAGTTGGAGGCGCCCCATGATTCGATTTCTTCTCTGCTGAACTGGCGAGTTCGTGGATGAGACGGAGGATGCGGCGCTGGTGCGGTACTCGAAGAAGCAATAGCCCCATCGGTCGTGGGACTCGGCCTGTCGCTCGCTTCGCGAAGCAGCGGATCGGCCTCGGAGATGGGCATTCAGCGCTCAGCGGCGAGGTCGCTGTAGAGAAACACAGAAGTAATTATGCTAGAGGGACAAAGCAAATATGGAAATGCCCCTATGTATCCTGGGTCTCAATGCGGTCACCCGAGTCTGTGACTTGACCCGCCGCGGTCACAGAAATCTCGTTACCTGATCGGAAACTCTATCACTGGGGTCTCCTCGTTCCGAAACCCCAGGATGACTACCTGTGTAATATGTCATCCTCTCGGTTTGTCGCCGAAGATATTCACAGCACATACCGTTTGTTGCGGAGAGATGTTCCGAAGGCAGCGCTTTTCGGATACCTATGCGTAGAAGCAGCACAGGAAATTGAATGGGGTTCTAGGCCCACAATTTGAATCTACAAGTATAGCCGCGAACCACCCGTCCTTGGGACTGAACACTATCCGCGACGCTCGAAACCACGAGCAGCAAACAATTTGTGTGCACCTAGTAATTGTCAGACGGAAATAATTGAATTGTAAGGCTGCACGTAATAATATGAAGCGCGCTCACGGGGGATAGGCGCCGATAGACCCTCGTACGGCCGCAATGTACGTTCTCCAAAGCCGAAGAGTGCACGACGGACGCGGAATAAAAGGAACGACCTACCCTGATATTAGGACACAACCATCGATTGGATCCATGGAATCCCTGGCCGATAATGTCTTGGCGTGAATGAAGAAACGCCGTTTCAGTCTGAGGGCCATCAGTCCTCGCAAACCTACGTCGAATTTTAATTTTGGGCCGGCGGCGTCGAAAGAAGAAGCGACAAGTATTTTTTGAAGGCTGCGGTCTGTCATCTTGACCCGGGTGTCAGTGGGAAACGAGGCACAGCGAGTCACCGAAAAAGACCCGGCCGCCAGAGGACTTTTTGGGCAACAAGAGGACGGGCAGGTACAAGTACGCGCTGAACAGAGGCGTAGTGGGAGGGGCCAGCGCCTTTGGCGAATGGGACGCCAAGAAGGCCCGTGAGACACAAGAGTGAAGGGCCGAAGGCCGAGTCACGGTGGTGTCCAGAAGGAGGGCAAAGTGCACCGCCACCCGTCGGCGATCATTCAAATGAGCGATCGCGTGATCGTCGCGTTTTAGCGCTCGGTTAGCGCCTTGAAAGTTGAACGTTGAACGGTGAAATGTTGAGGAAGGGAATGGAAAAAGCTCGGCTTAATCGCGTTGGTAGTAGTGTTCTGAATAATGCCATCTCCGGAAAGTAGGGAACACCGCTACACTTTGGCTTTCCAGGCAAACCGGCCCGAATTAACCCCCAAACTGCAAGCAAACACCCAAACTGCCCAGGTATCGGCGAGGTGTGGAAGATTGCAGCGTGCAGTGGCGGATCGAATGGCTTCATAGTCATTCCTGAAACTCGAATTTACTCTCACCAAAATCAAGGGGAGCTCTAAATTTACGAAGAGAGTGAAATGGAAAAAAATTGACTGAATAGAATATTAATGTTAGCATGACTCCTGGCCTGACGTGCGAGATGCGACCGCTGCTTCACAATCAGTGGTTATTGAGTAGTTAGGAGAATTACCCTTACTCAAGTACTCATGCCCGGTCGCCATCAGGCATGCGCGCCAAAGCCACGTCATTGAACGCGTGTCGTAACGTTGACACGTGCGCGCGAAATGGTTCGTTTTGATCGGGCACAAACAAAGACTTGTCTAGTCTCTCTCGACAGACGCTCTATCAGTACTTAGCTCGTACCTCGCTTGATAGAGTCTGTTGGTTACCGCGTAACTTACCCGGTGGCCTGTGTTATTACAAATCATCCGCTTTAGAACATCACGTGTGATATTTATCAACGCGACTTGGACGCGTTCTGAGATGACCACCATGTTTAAATGTGCAACGAAGCCGGTGTTCTGCTCTTAATTGAATCTAACGAGTTTGGGAAGCTTCTCTAAATTTCCTGACCGACACATTCCTGGGATGAACATCTTTTCCTGATTTTGTTCTATTTTGGGTCCACTTCCTCGAAACTATGCTTCGGGGGACAGGAAAGGGCCAGACTCACCGTAATTGGTGCCCATAGTGGCCTGAATTGGTTCTGGAGGCTTTTACGGGCAAGGGAACACAAGGAACGCATCAAGATGTGTCTCGCTAAAGGCTTGTTTGCGTGTGCATCTGTGATCGTTACATAATAACGCAGGCCACCGGGTAACTGACCGTGGTAACTAACAGACTAAGACTTGTCTTGCTTTCCCGCTTCCACAACTCATCTTCCACAATTGATCTTCTCCACCGATGCACTGCTCATCCCGGTTTGCTCCTCTCCTGAGATGCTTCGTCGGTGTGATGGCGATCGGTTTCACGGCGGACAAAGCTTTGTCCTTTGCAGAATTAGCGCCGTTTGTCCTTTGACACGCCTCACCCATGTCCTTTTGCTAAATCCGGCCGCTTTGGCCTTTCGGGCTTTCCCGCGGCCATGCTGCAGCCACGCGTTCTCGGGGTTTACCGGGGTTGAACTAATCCCAATAATGATTTTTTGTCTGTTATGTTGAACTCGCGTTCAAATATTCTTGGATATGGCTGGCATTATGCAAATGAGCATAGTGTACAAAGCTACCAGGAAATTGTGACTCGTAGAATCCAAAATCCGAGCAAAAAGATGTCCCGAACACGCACAAGTCACTGTTGTGTGAAATGCAAAGAACAAATTCAAACTTGGTTGAAGGTCATTGTACCCATTATTTTTAGGCACTGATTTTTTTTGGAACCAAATTACCAGCAGAATGACTGGTTTTCTGCAGTGTCACAGTGGTTGTGACAGCGGGGAACTCCCCGGCAGCACCCGGCACAATTTCAACTGTCACGCTTGACCTGATCTAGGTCTACAGCAGACACTCCGGTCCTCATTTCAGGGAGTAAAAAAAACTAAAATGACTGGGTAGCAAGAAAGAACACCCTCCACCACGTCCCTCACAAAATTACTGATTGAATGAAGGTTAAAATTCCGTTTTTAACACTCAGGGCATGTGATCAACCACATCTTGCGTCGTCTTCCTTATCCCGCTCTCTGGGTTTTAAACTTCAACCTCCTGCACAAATTCCCTGCCATATCTGGTAATATTCGAGGGTGAAATGACCCCAAGAGCGTGAAATCATTATTGGGATCAGTAGAACCCCGGCAAACCCCGAGAACGCGTGGGCGCAGCGTGGTCACGGCAAAGCCCGAAAGGTCAAATCGGCCGGCGTTAGTAAAAAAGACATGGGCGAGGCATGTCAAAGGACAAACAGCACCAATTCTGCAAAAGACAACGTGTCCGCCGTGTTTCGGACAGGCTGCGTCCAGAATGATCTGGATTCACGCCTCACCCACGTTTTTTTTTTTTTTTTTTTTTTTTTTGGAGCGTTTGGAATAATGATTTATCTCCGTCTGCAGAAGCATTCAGAGTCATCCGCTTGTGTTGCTGGTGTTGGGCCAGTCATGCCGGTGAGTTTGTCCAGGAGAGAATGCCGTTATGCACTTTTTGTTTACCAGTGTGGGACTCTGGCGTGCAAGTTTATCCTATAAGGTAGGGGACAGGCAAATACGGTTACCCCACGTGATCAAGTGTGACATGACCATATTGGGAATGGACCGCCCGAAAACTTCGGAAAACGTGAATAATTAATGGACTCGGTGTATATCGCAAAATTCATGACAGCAGATGTCTAGGTATCGCTCCGTTAATGCCATCTACGGTTTAAAAACGGTGAAATCTTGAGAGTTGAGTGACTAGTCCCCAAAATAGAAGTCAGCTTGCCTCGATGCACTCACTAGCGCGCGCGTTGCAGAGTTTCTTTGAGTGGTGTGCCTCGAAAAATTTTAATGGCAGCCTCTCAATACCTTTCTCCCATGCCCCCGCTGAAGAGGAGATTCAAGAACCAGGTGGCCCGTCTTAATGGCGGATTGGCATCACCCAAGAAAGCGATCAAACGCGTCGCCGCTATCGCGTTAAGCCCTGTGAAATCACGCCCACAAAAGAAGCACCGGAACGACGATCATGATGTCAGAATGATTCCCCTTGCCTGTGCGCTCCGACTAATGTCTCTTCCAAAGTCGATGATTTCCGTGCAAGAAGCTGCACCTGGTGCGGCAGACAACCTCCATGATGTTTTTCTCGACGCGGAATACCCAGAATACCAAACTGCATTCCATCAAGGATCCACGCCGGAAAGCCCGACGGCGGCACCCATTGCCTTCCAACTTAAGGGCAAATTTCCCCCGGCGGAGAATACTGGAGCCTCAATCCACCGCGACGATGATAACACATCTACTCACACATTTCCGGCGCCCCGCGCAACGTCCATATTAGCCGAGTCTGATGATGACATCGACGATCTGGACGACGAGATTGTTCCTCCAGAATTTGACGAACTCTGCGCCTCCGATGCCGGTACATTCAGCGGTGATGGATACCCTCGCCCAGCACCGCCTAAAACCTTCGTTCAAAAAATGGCTGCTCTGGGGACCAAGCAAGCTCTCGCCGCTGCACCGGATATCACCTCTGCTGGGGCCGCCTTGACAGACATTGAGCTTTTCCTTCGTGGTCGAAGCCGGGGTAAAAGTGGAGGGTTTATTCCGCCAGACCTGAGTCCTTGGGTTCGTGTTCGCATGGAAGGCATCCACAGCCATCTTGCACTGTACACCAATCCAAACTCAGTCACATACGGAAAATGGGGCCTTTCTGCACGTACGGCGGCTATTGCAGCTGGTCGAGATGTTTACTGTGCTCGTCGTTTTGCCAACCTTAGTCGAGAATACATCATGTCTCGCAAAGTGCTGCCTATCAATCCGTACGGAACGTGGAAAAAGTCGATGTTAGCGGACAAAGATCTAGCCAATGACATTCGTGAACATCTCCAGGAACTGGGGAAGTTCATTACCGCTGACAAGCTGGTCAATTATTTGTCCCGGCCTGATGTTATGGACAAGCACGGTCTCGATAAAGGAATTAGTGTTCGCACGGCTCGGAGGTATCTCAATGACCTCGGCTATCGGTGAGTTGCTGCCAGCGCGTGTGAGCCTTCACTAATTTACTTTCAGTTTCACCGCAGAGAAAAAAGGCCAATACTGTGATGGTCATGAACGTGAGGATGTCGTTTATTACCGAGCAGAGATCTACCTACCCACACTCAAGGGGTTCCAGGATCATTCCTGCATCTTCGATGCCGATGGATCCGTTACGACACCCAGTCTTCCTCCTGGGGCTCGCCGAACCGTAATTTGGTATCATGATGAGAGTGTTTTTTACGCTCATGATCGTCGCCGGAAGTCCTGGTACCATAAAGATGCCCCTGCCACGCCGTACAGAAAGGGTGACGGTGCATCTTACATGGTTGCAGATTATTTTTCTGCTGATTTTGGCTGGCTTCGTACTCGAGACGGCCGCCCCATTGCGTGACGCTCTATGAGACCTGGGAAGAACCGTGATGGGTACTTCACATCGGCCGACATAGAAGAGCAGGCTATTGCTGCATGCACCACTGTCAATGAGAGATGGCCAGACTACGATCACGTCTTCATCTACGACAACGCGACGACCCACCGGAAACGTAGTGTTGGAGCACTTTCAGTGCGAACCATGCCGAAATCCATCTCCGGGACGCGGTCTGGCGGGAAGAAGTCCAAGAACCCGGACCCGAATTTTCTTGTTCCCGTCAACAAGCAAAATGCCGACGGCTCGCTCATGTACGACGATCACGGCAACCTCTTGAAGGAGAATATCCAGATGACAGGCGCACATTTTGCCGACGGGATGGTGCAAGAGCTTTACTTTCCCCCCAGCGCTGTCAAACACGCAGGGAAGTTCAAGGGCATGGAGATACTGCTCGAGGAACGGCGGAAAAAAGGTGATCTCGGTGATATCTCCGTTGTATGCGGCGTATGCTGTTCAACCAGCCAGACTTTGCAGCAGTCAAGTCCTGCCTCGAGGACACTTGTGCGAAACACAACTGCACCGTGCTCTTTCTGCCGAAGTTCCATTGTGAACTTAATCCCATCGAGATGGTCTGGGGCTACGCCAAGCGAAACTATCGGCTAAATCCCGAGTCATCGCGGGGGGATGCCCTCGAGCGGAATGCACTCAAAGCGCTTGACGAGGTTCCGCTCGTGTTTTGCGTGCTCACCGTTTTGCTGATGCATACCGCCACGGGCTCGATGGCGCACAGGCTGCTTGGGCGGCAAGGAAGTACAAGGGACATCGTACCCTTCCTCCAGAATTTTTGAAGGACATGGCGGCGGCTGGAATCACGCGGGGAGGCAACCCGAATGCTGGATTGTAGCATGTAGACATGATATTTGGGACTAGTCATTCTATTTTGCACCGAAATTCTTGCGAAAAATTGGAATTGCAGGCAGCATATATACTCACAACTCTACTGTCTTCGATTCCTCAAAATTTGCGGCAAAGTGGTGAAAGGGAGGGTCGAAATGTCTGTGTTCCCAAAAAGGCAATGTGACGGTCACGACACGTGGGGTAACTGTATTTGCCTGTCCCCTACCTTACCATTTATTGGCAACATACCCACTAAAACCCCCTCTGTAAGTGTCCAGTCGTCCGGCAGCGAGTCTTCATCCATGAGCAGCCCACTCCAAGTGTTTAGCACTAATTGCTTTTTCTTTACTCACGGCGTCGTCTGCCTCTCCTGCTCAAACCTGTTCTTAAACCGTACTTTGATTGCTACTCCTCTCTTATATCTTCTCCTCACTTAACGCCTTTCTTGAAGCGGGTGTCAATATTGACCGGATTCTTTCTCATCCAGCTGCTGCAACACAGGACCCTTGGGTTGTTTTGGAATTGTCTCCTCAAGCCTCCCTGTGACCTCGCCACCTACGTCGTCCTCGCATTCCTATGCGCCGGACTCCGCGCGCCGGATATATTTGATGGAAGATGTTCCGCGCCCGCACCCGTGCATCTCGAACTGCACTCCGAAGACCCTCAACGTTCAATGTTAAATATCAATCCTGCTCAAGATGAAAATGGATACAGCCCAACCGTCGCTTCGCTTTAACTGCCTTCGAACCTGCCCGTTCTTCAAGCATGCAATATCGTTGTTATTTGCCTAAATTCAAGCCGATTCTTTGGCGTAGTTGGCGAGAAGGATGCACTCTATGTTCAAAATGCTCAAGTCCGCAACGATGCGTTAGTAAGGCGTCGCCCCAACCTCCAACCTCACCCTCATACTTCCATGCCATGGTCTTGAATTGACTGTTCGTCGTGCGGTCGTCAGTGAAGTCCACTCAAGACCCTACCCGCGATGTCAAACCCCTCCAGGTCCAAAGCCCCTCAACTTGTCGTCAAAGTTGATGATACTCCTAGCGCCGTCGTCAATGAAATCAATTCAGGATAACTTCAACTGCTTCAAATCCAAGCTCCCCAACTTCGTCAAGAACGCGAGAATTCTTGTAGCGCTCCTCACTCTCACTGCTGCAGCTTGATAGTATCGATACGCCACGGCTTGGGATGTGTATTTGTATCCATATCCTGCAATGGCTTCTCGTACTTTTTCGTGGTTCTTTGAGGACTATGAGCGATTATGAGCACTATACAGGCTATGAATATCAGCACTTCTATAGATATATGGCCTACTATAACGGTCTTTGAGTGTCTATAGAATTGAAGCTGGTCCCCCACCTTACTAGTGGGGTGGCCGGTTTACTATAAGGTCTATAGCGTCTATATTGGTCTATGCTGGTCGTTGGCGGTCTGTACGGCAACTTGGGATTTTCCTGATGCAAATTCCGAGGGGAATTACAGTCTTTGTGGGTGCCGTATCCTGTGGTATGAACACCTTCAGTGCTCAGAGCAACTGGCTAAGTTCGTCTCCGATCATTGACGGCTCGGCCCGGGCGACACTTCAGAGCGAACGGGAAACAGGTGAAGGGGCCCATGAACGCAGAGGTAGCTTTTAATAACTAATTACCGCCCATTGAATGTCAGAAGAATGATATTGTAAAAGTGTTGACCAAGACCGAGTGCTCGGAAACAGTGCCGGTGTGCCGGGATCTCCGGCACGCAACGGCAACAAGTTTTGCCCGATGGACCGGGGTTTCTCGAGAAGCCGAATTTCAGATTAGAATTATCCCTTCTTCTGCCCCAGGCTATGGGACGCCCCAAAGATACCTGCATAAGCCTAACTGTGCCACATCGGGACACACCATTGCCACTGCGGCACACCAAGCCACGGTGAAAAACCGGTGCCCGGGTTTATTTTCGAGCACAATATTAGCACCAGGAACTTTTATCAGTGCTTCATTGGCTTGCGAGGTACAGTCCGACGGCACAATTCTAGCGCGGCAGGCTGTCCGATGTGAACGGATGTTCCACGTAGAGAACAAGCGCCTAAACAAAGAACAAAACCAATAACGACCCTATGCATGGCGCTAATCTGCCCGTACAGCTTCCTGTTGTGTCTTTGGCATTCAGAATCCAGCTGCCAGTTGTTCCTCAGAGCCGCCTATGTCGCCAATCTGTCCTTGCGACTTTCCAATTATCTCTTTGGCATTCGGAATTCAACTTGATACGTAGTGGCTCACCTCCGGCCTCCCCGCACATTCTAGCTATCTGTCTGCCATCGAAGCATGGCAGGTATCCAAAATTGCTATATAAAAGGCCGGTCCTGACCATCTTCCCTTAATTCCAACCATGAATTTGAAACAAGTCATCACCTTGCTTCTGTCCGTTGCGGTCGGTTTGACCTCTGCACATACCACCGGCTTCGCCACGCCCCAGGCTGCAGCACGTGTCAGATTTTAATGAGGGTTCCCTGTCAGCGTATCTGGCAGAACGCGCAAGGACGATCGGCTGAAACCTGTGGAGATCCCGCCAATGCACTTCCCTTCTACCGATTTCTCATCACCGCCGCGGAGTATATCTACTTTGCAGACATATCCCATGTCCAAGCCGCCACGAAGGGGTGGACCCTACAAGCCGTCTGTGCACTGGTCTTTACCACGCAGGAAGTGTCGACAGTCCATTTTACACCCTCTTTGCCACTACTGGCGGCGAAATTCTCTACGTCGCGGATACGACAGAGCTCGCTAATGCTCTTAACAATGGATATCAACTCGCAATGGAGCCCGTGGTCTATATCTATCCAACCCAAATCTTCGGAAGTGTTCCGTTCTACTATTTGAATAATGTGGCCACAAAAAATCCAACTTCTACACCGCCGTGGAATCAGAGAGACTCGATTTTGTTACGAACAAGGGATATACCGACGTCTACATCGCGGGATACATGTTGCCTCTTGGATGCAGTCAATGTACCTAATTTGGTGTGTTTCCATGCTTTCTCGTCGCGTTCTATAATAATGATTAAGTAGGATATGCTCGGTAGTTCAACATCTCGTTCTCAGCCCCGTAGTTCGCTGGATGTAATTCGATTGATTATGCCGTTGTGGGAGATTCGTGAGCAACGTTGGACTTTTGGAACACATCCGTCAAAAGCTCTGCAGCCTGAGAATACCGAATACCTGTGTTTGACGGCGGCAACGCGGCACCCAACGCGGAGTTTGATGTCACTGATGTCAATGATCTTGCCTGTAGGGCTTCGCTGACTGCCAAATTGTTTGCAGCGCATAGACACAAACATAGATTCTCGCCACCCTTGGAGATTTTCACCTGGATAACTCGGTGCAGCGCAGTTCATCGGGGTTATGTACTGGCATTTTTCATCCTGCAGCCACTTTGGACTCGAAGCTCGGAGGTTGGAGCAGGGATTATCCTGGTAAAGCCCAAGAGTCCCTGAAACCAATTTCATAGCATGAAGTACGAGTAGTCTCGTGTATTATCAGGCCGCTTTATTGTCCATCATAATCGTTGATCGTGGGAGAACTGTCGAAAATCAGAATCGGCTAGAATCGTTGAATATAAAAACGAGAAAAACTCAAGCCTCCTAACAAATACAGCTGACAGTCCAAGCTTTAAGTCCCGCCCCGCTTGCTTGAGCGCGCGGCTGCAGTGTCGTCCCGGGTTCCGGCGCACCGACATCCAGGAACACACATTTTGGCGCCTCTGAAGGCAACCTGAGGAATGAGGTGAAGGGCTGGCTCCACCGGCATTTCATTGCGTCCGAGCGCTTGTGTAGGCCTCCCCGGTTCCTTGAGGCAAATTCCCATGAGGTTATAGCTGATAGTGGCCAGACCACCGCGATGTTGGTGGCTGCCAGGTAGACTTCTTCGCAATTGTATAGGTCAACACGACCTGGAATTCTGCACGATGATAGACTCTAAATCTGACCTCTCTCCGCCAGCCTGGGTTGCCTGTCAAATTTAGCGCTGGGACGTCGGAATCTTTTCTCATTCTCAATTTTAGACTCCATTCCTCGCGTCAGGATGATATTCAGTGAGGGCTGCGAGGATTTAGTGAGGACCACGAGGCTGCTGCAATGACGCACCGCCTTGGGCGCTCTTGGCTCATAATTTAAAGACAGAACGACATACAGGACAGCGCCCCGGGCAGAAACATTTGGAAAGAAAACATGCCTCGAGCGCGACTCTATCGGGAACTGGACCAGGGTCGCCGACACCCAAAGCTTTCTTCGCTGCAACCGGCCACTACGCTGCTGTACTGTTGTCCGCGACCGCTCTAGGCCTGTCAGCCTCCATCGTCGCGCATAACCATCACAGTGCCGTTGCCATCGCCCACCTCACTGTCGTGCGTACACTCCTTCCCCGCATACAGAATTCTTACAAAGATGTGTCAGTCCACCTTCAGCTCACTCACCTGCTTTTGCGTGTCCGCGTTGGACACGGGGGAGGACCGACAGCACCTAACGCTGACATTCATGTTCTTCAACCTCTTGATGTACATCGGGCTTGTCGTGCCCCTGGCGCTCGACCCTGTGGCGCACCGCGACATCCGTGCTGGCCAGAGTGACGACAGCTCGGCTGCACTTACGCAGCATCCGTACTACGGGCTGTTTGTGTTGGATCTGATTTACATGTGAGTCCTCGGGTTTTGACGAGGAAGTGTGCCTCTAATGCAAAGAGGGCGTAGATGCAAGACGGTTGTTGGATTTATCATCCTTGGTATACTGTAGCATTATGACCAGTTCATTCAAACCAGTGTTTCGTTTTCGCATGAAAGCCTTCTGAAAATATTTTCGAGTGACAAGATTTTTGAAGACTTCTGGTCTCATCTAGATTTGACTACATCGTATTTCAAACCAGTCACCGCGCAGCTCCTCCAGCTGGACTTTCTTTTATTTTTTTTACGGTCACAAGGATCATCATGCATAATGATTCCCCCGGTTCATAATTGAACCTCGGCATGAACGGGCGTTGTTCAATTTCCAGTCGGTACAAAGAAGAAATCTGGAGCCACGATTACAGTCGCACAGCAAACGAGAGACAATGAGTCGTGGCACTCCAGGGGCTGATGGCTGTTTGAGACCAAAACATCGGCTCCAAACATGTTTTCTTTTTGGTCACTGTTTGTGTCCAAGTCCAACGTGAACCAGAAATAAACCATGTATGGCCACCCAATTGAACAGTAAAAATAGACCATTTTTAGAACCCAAATGCTCACAGAAAATCTGATACGTTCCCCAAATCCTCGGCAACCAAAAATCAATGTGTTTGAGCTCAAAACAACAGAAGAACAATGAGATTTTGCATGTTTGTGCCCCAAACAGAGCATTCTTCCGCCCCAAACTGACGGCAAACATCTCACATGTTTCGGCAAGTTTAGAGGCTTGAACATTCTTGGAATTTGGGAGTCAAAAGGAATCCAAAAATCAGGTATGTTCAGTTCATTTTTGAGCAGGCTCCAAAAGTTGTGCTCAACAGAACACATGTTTGGAAGCCATGTTTCGGACCCAAAAATCGATCGACCCCAGGAGTGTGGAGGACGAGCTGCGGCGGGATGCCGTCACGGAAATACCCGGCCCCCGATGTGATTACGGCACTCCCACCTGATCCGTTTCTTTCTTCCTCACCACCCGTCCTCACGCCGGACTCCCGCGTACGCCTCCCTCATCCGGCTACACCCAGCCAGGAAAGTACGGGGGAAGGCCTTGGAGGAGATGTGCCGCTGGGCCGTCTCGCTGCACTGGACTTCGTGGTCTATGCTTGGTCTATGCTCTGGCTGGCGTAGGCTCGTCTTTCGTGCAAGCCGTGTGCACGATCCGGCTTCTCACCGGAGGGTACCGCCCCCGGCCAAACCCAAACTTCTTTCTTGTTTCGAGCCACTGCGCCAATTGGTTTGTGCCATGGCTCTCGGAGGCGGATTTCTCTTCTCTGCACGCTACTCGGCCTCCTCTATGTTCAACGACCCCTTTCATCTTAAGACAAGTGGTCCACTCCGGCCATTCCTACGTCCGTAACTCTTTATTTGCCTTGATTGCAATATATATAAATGACCACCTCGACAAAAAAACTTTGTCTACAGATCCGTGTCGAAAATCAGTTGCTCCAGGGCTGTTGCGCTTCTCGCTCAGGCTCGGCAGCTTCAGGCTGTAACAGCTTCAGGATCTGTAACTGCTTCAGGATCCCTCTCTCCTCCGCTACGGCCTTCTTCTTCCAAAGTAGACCCGCGTAATCCCTTCGCCGATAGCCTTTGGAGGGATCCGGAATGTCCTCCCATCTCCGGAAACCCTGGTATCGGCTGCTCTGGTGATGCGGCTCCAGTAGCCGCGAGATCGTATCGCCGACGGGCTCGTCATGAGCCACAGGGGACGCGAGAGGGAATTCAACAACCTCGATTCCCAATCCAGATCGGATAACTGGTGCCGGGAGACCAGGCGTCAAGTAATGCGCGACAGGATCGTCAGTCGGAATCGCGCTCCCAACCAAGGTAAGTGGTACGGTGGCCACGAGGCTCATCATGCATCGCTTGCTCTTGGGTGGCTTGCGCTCGGTGAAGTCGGCTGGATGCGCGACGCGCGTTGACGAGTCCCATAACCGCTCCTCTACCGCCGCGGCCTCGTCCGCTGCGGTTGTCTGCGGCCGTGGCTGGGGCTTTTTCAAGCAGTCCGCAACTTCTGGTGCATAGACCACGTCGAGGTTGAGAAGCAGCTGATTTTCTGCGCTGCTGTAATACGATGCAAAATTCACAGGATGGTGGTTCTGAACCTGGAACTCGAAGTCGAAGTGCGGTTGCTCGGGAGTAAAGGTGTTTTTTTGACTGTCATCGCTGGACACCAGCATGACGGGAGGAAACCGCCATCTGGGGGATTCCGACGGTTCGGCGAAGATCTGCGCGTAGCTCGGTGAATCCGCGTTGAGAGGCCGACCGCCGAGCGCAGTCCTACATCTCTGTTGCGAGAAAGATGTTGCGCCGACGAAGTCGGCGTCGCCTGCGGCTGTGGCCAGAGCCTGGGCCCAGTGATCACGGTACCCGGTCCACACTCCGGCGGAAATTCCGGACACCGTTGTCGAGCCGCGTGTGCTGTGGACCGTTACTCGCCCTTTCAAGAGATTTCCTGAAAGCGCAATCAATAAAACCTCAATAAATGATATGTAAAGCAACCTTTCTCAACGACATTGCCCTCATCGAGAGTGACTGCGGCTACGAATTCGCTCCGCTCATCTTTTGGAAGGCATCGGTCGAGCTCCCGGTCCTGGCGCTGTGCACACGGATCCTTGAATGTAGCATTCCAGGAGAACGGCATCTTGGTCCGATCTACGTGGTCTACTGGGACGAATGTTGTATGGCCTGCTGGTACGTCCACAGTACGCCCATCCGTGAACGTCACGATCTGGAGAGAGTTCAGAGGGTTCAGTTGAGATTTACTGTACGGGAATTCAGACTCACCGCGGTGTATTCGTAGCTCAAGTCGCCCCAGCCATGCCGCCCATTGCGGACTACTCGGGTTCGTTCGTCCCCCGGCGGATAATTAACAGCAGGAATAGAGACGGTGAATGGTGTGACGATAGGGTGAGTCAGATCTGTCATTTGTTATTGATAATAACTCTGGCTTAAAGGTCCTCCTCCCACATACCAGGAAGAGAATCGAGGAGGGTAGCCTCCGTCATCCACGCCACGCGCTCCTGCGCCTGGAAATTCCACAGATTGGGATCGCTGGTCGCTTCCACATAGGGTAGATAGTCGTACACCACTTCATGAGCCACATTATCAAGGGGTGTGGTCTCATTTACAGTCTGTTGCTCGGGCAGGACCACGCCATCCTTGAGGGACGCGAACTCACTGAACTCTGTGAGCTGTAGACGCAGGGTGACGGACACGACCTGGTGGGCGCAGTCTGCGCGTGAGACTTTGACGCGGAGCTCCCCTAGTGCACGCTTATTAGAATTCATTCTCAGAGAGAGGATGGCGAGTCACCTTCGGAAATGTGATTTGGTGAGAGATCTTCGGCACGTACCCAGGCCTGGGCGCGGCAAGGGCTGTCATCCTGTTTTGTGCCCGTATCCGCCTTGCTGGACTTGATTCCACCCAGCGGAGCTAAACGAATCTGTGCACCTAAGGGAAGAGGGAACATGGCCACGGCCAACAGTACTTGAGGGAGAAAGAACCTCATGATAGTTGCGGTCCAAGGGATGATGATTCCTCCGTTATAAGGTCGACCTGGAAGCCTGGCTGTGTTCCCGTGATTGGCGCCGCACGTCCCGGGAGAAGAAATGTCAGATACGGAGAAAATACCAGATGCCATCTCGCAGTGCTGATTTGCAGTGATGGGCCCAGAAAACACCAGACCATGGGCCCCACCATTCCAATGGTAGCTCTCAACGGCAAGGTAATAGGTGAATTTTAAGTACGGGCAGTATCTTGAGGGGAAGGTTGAAAGTGAAGCGAGATTTCATATGACGTAAAAGACGAAGCGGGACGCCCGAGGTGATTAAAAAGATGACAATGAAGGGACTATCTTCTTGGCGGTCGCACGTCTAGGTGAAAATAGATTAAAATTCATTATCGCTGCGTCCTCTGTTCAATAAGTTCTGAATGATTTGAAGACGAGTGGTGAGCCGCTGGAGGTCTTGATTTTTTAGACACGGACTAGGTAGCACCGAGCGGAAACTCACTTCTTTCCTTCCGGGCTCGGCACGGGGCAATTTCTCGGATCATGGGGAAAATAAACCCTGTGCATGGCCAATTGAACGCCCCGGCCTGCATTGGTTGAGGCTTTTTATGCATTTTATCGCCTGATGGTGTCCCGCTTGCAATGGCGGAGTCGTGTGCTCGGCCCGGCCGAGTTTTTACCCCCTCATACCGTTGATATCACTTGAGGCGAACTTACCTTTAGGACGATCAGAATTGGGCGGAAGCTGGTTAAGAAGGTGCCAGGCCATGATAGCTCTCATAGTAAAGGATTGATGGCGTCCAAACGGTTCCTGTCAATAAGATTCCTGAAAACTTTGAACCGTGAGAGCAAGGAATTGATGCGATCAATATTTAATATCTGAATGCTCCGTTGCTCCAGTTTCGCGCGGAATAACCTCGCCGTTGAAGAAGAATTGAGATAACCCCGTTCGACTCCGTGGTTGCACCTTCAATTCGGCGTGCAGGTGAGTACTAGTGAAGTGAATCCCGTCTGTATATTGTATAAGGCGCAACCCTTCACTCAGGCTCGCTCTCCTCTGACCCACAAACACACGTACCCATAGGTCTGTGGCGTCACAGTACGGAATGAATGCACTCGCATCGACACCGCATCTGCGTTGAAATCCCAGATCAACTCTGGTGCTCCCTTCCCGTTCGACTCGGGGGTGGGCCGTGGGCATTCCGTCTTTCTCTTTGAATTCGGTACGACTATCCTTCGTCTCTTTTTGAATTCGGGACGATATCGGTACCGGGCCTTTGACAGCAAAAACAGCAGACTGTGGAATCAATCAGGCTCACGGTCATGTTCGACACGAAAAAAAAAACACAGGTGCCAGGCAGTGCGCTAAGCGCTCATACGTTCATATACATAACCCACCTACCAACAGGCCTGTGGCGCACATACTGTGAACCGACACTACATCGCAGTGTGTTTCTCAACCCCGGTTCGACTCCGGGGGGCTTCATAACACTGTATGTAATACTATGTATCCGTTTTTTTTTCACGTTGCCAGTGGCGTGCCATATCGAGTGTTAATTTACTGTAACACCGAGTGTTTTCAAGCTAGAACCGACCCCTACCGTACTACTGTATACCCCGGCTCAGATGAATTCAAAGTTGAAAGTTCACGACGCAACCGCAGCTTAAATATCCTGGTCCCTCAGGCTTCAGGCGCAATTATTCAAACGGGTACAGTTTACGGCCTCAATAACTACCAAAGCAGCCAGGGCACCCTCTCCAAGTCGTTGACATCGTACTGCTTACAGAGGATGACGCGGGTTCGACTCCCGCTGGCTGCGTAGACGCGTCTTCGTGTGGGTTTTTTTTATATGGCAGTGTTTACTAGCTGAGATCTTTTGGAGATCTTGATTACAGTTCTTAACGAAGCAGCCGGCGTGGATCATGGTGGTGCACCCTTTCCAGAGTCCAAATCATTTGGCTAGTGCTGGCAAGGTTCGGTTCGGTTCGAGTTCAGGCTACATTTCCCTGAACGCCGAACTCGAACGCGGCGTCCGGTTCAGCCCCGGGCCGAATCCCGAACTTGAACCTGCGTTCAGGTTCGGTTCGGCGTTCGAACGTTTTCGAACCTGAGCAAAATTCGGCCTTCTCGGACGTCCAAAAAATGATCCAAAAGCATAGATATTGGTTTTGTGCTTCATTATAACCCCGCCAGTTGCATCTGCAGCAGTGTTCAGCCCTCAAATAGCCCGAAATCACTGAAATCTCACGGTTGGGAAAATCTGGCGATCCGAAATGGGACGGGAGGGCTGTGAAATTCACGTCAATTCAGCTCTAATTCCCGCCTTGGGATGGAGAGGTATGGAACTGAAGCAGTAGAGGTCAGAATCAAGGAGAAATCATTCCGTATATGCCCGAAATCCACTAATTTTTAAGCCCTTTCGGTTCGCGGTTCGGTTCAGTTCAAGCTTCAGCCTCACGGCGTGAACGCCGAACCTGAACGCAACCTTCGGTTCAGGCCTTGTCCGAACGTCGAACCTGAACGCCGCGTCCGGTTCAGTTCGGTTCAGGTTCAAACCGTTTTCTGAACCGGACCTTGCCAGCACTACATTTGGCCTGAAAGACATTTATAGGGGAAAGGCTCTCCAGTGACTGGTTCCCGCTTCTCAAATGAAATACTCTAGTCCATGAATGACTTTCAACATTCTCACCATTAGATCCCCCGTGGACCAATTCTAAAATTATATGGGGGTGTATCCACGTTTCTGCATCTATGACCCTCATAGCATCATATTCAGAGCACTGCATCTCAAAATTGGGGCAGATTGGAGGTGACACCACCTTACTAGCTCGAATTTACTGTGCACCAAGCCCGATTTGCGAGCTTACCCAAAATAGAATATTTTTGTTAGGCCAGCTCTATGAGTAATTGCACGTGAATTAGCCTGGGATTTCTAGCTGACTTAGAAGTCAAACGGTGCAGAACTGAGGGAGGTATGGCTAATTCTTTCAAGGAGATCAAAAACCTTTAAATTTGGAAAAGATTTGATCCGCGCCTTCGGTACTGTCGTTGGCTGTAAGATCGTCTTCCAGAAGTGCAGCCTGCTGAATTATTCGGCGCGCGGCAGTGACAGCGTCTCTCGGGACATCTCCAATGACCAAAATTTTGGGCAGAGAGGGAACCCAGTGGGCAGGTCGAAGTCCAAACCTAGAAACACTCTTGGTACTCAAGTATGTGTCTGACACGGCAGGTCGTGATGTGGACCATACATTGACAAACTCTACATCCAGAATCTTCCAAGGTTCAACAGGTACAGTAGATGGTATATCATTATGTCGTTACATTCATCGATTCCCCTCGTTAGGCCTGAACTCGGGCATCTCAGTGATTACCTTTTCGAAGGCACGAAGCATGTACATTTTCCTGTCGAAGCATGATGGTGTCTCGATCCGTACAGTCGGTTTGAGGCCGGTCGACTATAATCGAACATTGACCTGGGTCTCGGACACCGGTTAGTTCAACGTGTTACACACGGTGCATTGCTTCAATCAACCTTCGGCGACGGCGCTGTGGGGACCGGCGGACCTCCCTACGTACCAAAGACACGCGGCTCCATTCTCAGTCCATTAGCCAAGTTTCATATCAATTTAACCATATTTGCCTTGAATTACTTCCTCAGCATACTCGATCCAATATGTCGTTGATTATCTGTATAGGTGCCCACGAAGTAGACTCGTAACCAGTCTGCGCTACGGCAAAAGAGAGGGTGAGGTTGTTTGCCGTAGGCAGACTGGTACTAGTCGGGCTTGATCAGAGGCTCGCGCCCGGAGTTTCAAAAAATCTCCCCGAAGCTGGATTTTGCTCAATTTATTGGGTCTCTCCAAAGTTTTCAAAAAATCGGTAATCTAAGCCCTTCAAACTTGAGTTCTGTCTCTTCAGAATATATTTTTATAGCCTAGAGGCTGAGCTGTGAAAAAGTTGATTTTGGCGGGGAATTGATGACTCAACACAGCCACCCGATCGGCATCCTCGGCACCCGCCAAAAATTCAAACTCCGGGCGCAGCCCTTTGGCGTGGCCCGAGTTGTACCAGTCTGCCTACAGTAAACAACCCCATCACTTCCTTTGCCGTAGCGCAGACTGGTAACGAGTCTACTTTATACCCTTATACGCCAAGGCTTGTGTGAGAGTGCTGAGTTTTGCTCCCGCGATAACATGATCGGACGCGATCTCGATATTTATCTCCGAGGTGATCGCCGTCGGGTCTAGGGCCGAGTCCCGCGACATGTCAGATGCCGTGGCTGTCCTTGTGTCATTTACCACCGCAATCGTCGTTTTCGCTCCTTTCCGTGCCCGCAAAGCTGCCCCAAGGGCTCTGGAGCTCTTCTTGTTAGGGGTTCCTATCCAGCCCCTATCTTCGTTCGGTCCAAGGAACTTGGTCGCGCTCTTTAGCACTACGTCCCTCTGACTGTCTAGTCGGAGATCGACGTTCGCTGGTGTCCTCCGGATGGCGAGGATCGCTGCACTTATTTCTGCGTTTGTTGTTGACGCTTCTACTCCTTCTGGGAGGGTTCCGGACTTATTCCTCGGGTCCCCTTCTCTATAAAACAGTGCTACTCTGTGTGGGATTTTCTGACTGCAGAAATTGCCTGTGTGATGACCCTGCCAATCCTGAGTCAATCCCCTGGAGGGACCTGATATAATCGAGAACGAAAATAAGCAGGTACCTTGTAGAAGAAAAATTCAAAGTTTGACCGCACATGTAAGTTCACAGTCGACGCAAATTCCTGTGAAACTTGATGAATTATGGAGATGATGTTCAATTTTTTGAGCCGTAATCACGGCCGAGTCTACTTTGAAAAACAACGGGATTACTCGTTCAAGTCCAGACACACTTGTTCGGAGTCAAGGCGGCAGTCTGATGCCAGGCACATTAAGTTTCCCGCGGTTGAAAAACCCCTCTCGCCTAAATGTACCTGCGGGTACCGCGGTAGTGCAGATGTTATTGTGTTGAAATCAACTAATCAGACATAAATGCTATGTTACCATTCCATGAACTGGCTGAGGTCAAACATAAGCACAATTTAGAGACGTGCGCGGCACCGCGTTGTCAACAGCTGACTAAATTGATATTCGCAGGGATCTAGGTGAAGTAATTCGCCATGGAGATCGATGAGACTCGTACAGGGTTGACCTGACAGCTTCACGAGAAATTAGGGGACATTGAGAGAGACTACGCCATGAATATTCTGGCGGTAAGTGTGTGACTTGCTGGGTCTAAACGGTGAGGATACTGCCGTGTCAAAGATAAACTTAGAGAAAAGCAAGTCAGTGGGTTGAGAGAACGGACCCTAAGAGACATTTTACCATTGTGCACCTTGAAGCATTGGTCGAGCATTGCATGACTTTTCCAAGTGCCGTGGCGGTGTACGACAGCCTAAGCCACCCGGCAATGATTTTATGTGCACCCTTCCTGATCAGAAATGCTGTGACTTTTCACTTGGGGAGCCCGCACCTGATTCGTCGGGCTGCACCATTGACGCGCAGTGTCGCAGCACATGCACGAAGAAATCACTGAAGAACCATGGTACGAGTATCAATGGGAAAGTGGCTGCTTCCGCGGCAGTGCCGCGTCAACAGTTAACACCGCATTGACTGGGTTTGTTGAAGTTTATGAGTCTCTAGTCTGGAGTACCTGGACTGAACTCACATGGAAGGTTGCTGAAACCCCAATGAGTTTATCTCACACTTTTGGCTTGCATCAGAGCCACAGAGAACGGTGAGAATCAAAATATACAAAAATCGGGACTGGCCAACTCAGGTTGGTATCCCGGGTGCAGAAGTAGCAATAATAGGGTAAAAACAAGGGGTTATGATAAGAAAAGCATGGTTTGACTTGCCTTTGTGCTCAACATTCTCTGGGGAACTAGCTGGAGGCCGCGCGGCACTGGCGCGTCAAAAACACAGCCACCGCCGCGGCATGTTGTCAGTTTCTATCGCAACTCACAGAGCAACCACAGAAACACATAACTTCACTCCTGGTAAATGAACAAATGAACATTACTGATTACCATCCAAGTGCCGCATTTATATGGCGCGCATGTGCCGCGGCACCGACGCGCACTGCCGCGCTGTTGACGCGGCATTGCCGCGCATTGCCGCGCCGTTGACGCGCCTTTGCCGCGCATTGACGCGACCAACACGATTAAGGGGCATGAGTTGTGAGTCCTAAAATATGTTCGTTTCATGTTGGAATACTCCATAATATTACCAGGAATGTAAGTCGAAGGGTACTTTGGGAGCACATCATAGGTAATCAATAAAATAGTGTTTTTCCGCCGATGTATGGTCGAGTAAGGCAACCAAAGGACCTGGGGCTCATGTCTGATATACCCTGACGTAGTTTGAGGCAAAGACATACCCCTTTTAACACTTGGACAAACATTGGGATTGGCGCGGCAATGCCGCGGCAGTCGCGGCATTTTCTCCTGGCCCAATTTGGAAAGGCACTCCCGCCGGCCCACTCCCACGTGTAAATTAAGTATTCGATTTGTGAGTAGAGATACTCAGTGTTTACGGCTTAAAGCGAACACCTAACAAAGTAGCCGTGGATCAGCCTCTCCAAATCATTTCGTATGGAAACCCAGAGCACCACCCTTTGAAGCGAGTGATGTCGGCTGCTGCCGTGTGATTGCCGTCAAATGGATGAGGTTCAAGAATCTTACGACCACAATCCCGGGGCTCCCATTACCGTGACCGTTGCTCCCATCCAGGCTCGTACAGTAGCTAATCTCAATACTGAAATACAATGTACCAGGTTTTTCTAGGTTGTGTTCAATGTACCGGCCGATTCGGGCGATCCATCACAATGGGTGCAATGTGACGGAAGTGACTACTCTTTGTTCTCGTCTCCATGTCCCCGCCTCAGCACACACCCACTTACCAGCCTCCCTCTGGTACCCCTTGGCTATGTCTCCCTGCTGCTCCCTGCTGGCTGCACCTAATATAACGGCAATTTCCGCTCCGAAGCAACCCACTCGAGGCGCAAGGACCACCACTTCTGGGTGGTCATTCAGGGACCCAACCAGGGGTCTTACAGCTGATCGTGCATGCCTTCCGTGGTCAGGGAGCATCTTGCTGACAATGCCACCTAATAAATCCACTGCTCTTGAAATTATTCCCGCCGGCTGCCTTCTCAATGACACACCGTTCTGTGGCCTCTCGTGCACCCACCACTTTGTCTGCCCTCCTCCCACCGCTTTCTGCCTCCCAGGTCCTGTGCTGTCAAACACATGCACATTGTCCTCGCACAGCACGGGCATGCACCAACCTCCACCGTTGGGGTATGTTTGAGCTCATCGCGGTGGTGCTGCTCCCCTTCCTCCTCCTCCCTACTTCTTCCCACCTTCCAACAATGATACATCCATGCCTTCCCTATCGCCCTCCCCTCCTCTCCCCGATGGGTCTCAAGATAAACCCATGAGGATGCACACCGGCTTTGAGGAGTCCAGGCAGCCGCGGAAGCCCGATCCGCCGTCGAACACGAAGCACATGCTGTGTTGCCACCACACCGCCTCACAAGCATTGAGATAATGTGTGTGTTAAGTGCGGGGGATACCGTCGGCCTTGTCCCCAAGCCCGAGCCGGAATCCGACTCTAAACCCAATGGCACCGTCAAGCACAAAATAACCACGGCCAGCCCGTGCACATCGTTCTCTGACCCGAACAGCAGCGACGAAGATGAGCACCCGTGGCCCCGGGTGTGGAGCATCGAGTGCAAGCGGAAGCTGAGCTCGCATGCCCTCTTCTTCAACTCTGACAGGGCAGAGGATAGCACCGAGGTCGAGATGCAGTGCATCTCAGGCTTCAGCATTGTGCTCTCCTCCTCCATTTCACCCTCCATCACATTGTCCGCACGCACACTGCCGTCCGTGTCCGCCCCGCCATCAGTGATCTCTATCCCGCCCACAGCGCCCTCTGTGATCTCCATGTCCTTTACCTCCTCTGTCAACAGGTTTGTCGTGTTGTATAGGTATAGCATAAGTACAAAGTTCCTGCGGTGTTTTCTTATACTTGAGGCCAAGGACCGAGCAATGATATTTTGAGCATTGTATGGTTCTTGGAGTGCTGCAGATGGCTAAGTATGTGCAGTCCTATCACATCAGAAATTCCATGCTAGCTGCTCAAGAGAGTGAGCAAGAATTTCAAATTTTTGGACGTATCAGTGTACATCAAGGAAATTGTATTTCTTACTCACATATTGCTTTCCGTCCTTCTCTTGAGAGGTTGCATACCTTGAGTAATTATACTGACCCAGATAATTGATTCTCTCAAAATTTTCTGAATTTTGTGTTACGAGGATTAAAATTAGTGTTTCGTTCTTATATTCCTCTTTACCCCACAAAAGTGTGACTTTGGGGGATCAATTAAATTTACTAACTCCGGCGACCCCTACATTTTTTGTTACCTGCCATCAGAAAAAATGTAACCTAATTCCGGTTTAGTGACCTTTTGTATGCTTTTCATACATAGCCGAGAGCGGCCAACAAGAAGGTCACGTCAGTCACACCAGGCTGTGTTTTGGCTGTGTCTGTCAAATTCCGATGGTTAACATGTCGAACAGACTCGAACATGGTAATTGCTTATTTTCGGGCCCCCTTCTCACCATTGAGATATGCACAAGCATGAAGGCCAGAGTTCATGTTGAGTTGAGCGTTAATGAAATATTCAGTGCAAAAAAGTCCTCGTACATGCCATGCGGAGCAATGGCCCCACAAGACAAGTCAGATGTATGGGTGAAGACAAAAGATGAACTAAGTTTGTATGGTAAATATGCTCAAGCACCCGAAAGCTTGACGAGTTCGCGACACTTTGTGCACAAAACATTCATTCCATTTTATGTACATCTCCGGTCGGCTCAATTATTTCCAGTGTCCTACTTATATGCTCTAACCACTGGTTGGGAGATTCAAATTTTTCACCTCAATTTACGGTGAAAAATGTTGTTTGTTTTTCAGACATTTTTCACCGAAAAAAGAGGTGAAAAATTTAAAACTTTTTCACCACTATTTCAAGTGGAATTCAAGGTGAAAAACTTGAAACAAAACTCATAATGTTTTACACCAACTATTCACCCAAAATTCAGCGGGTTTTTCAGACATTTTTCACCGAAAAAAGAGGTGAAAAATTTAAAACTTTTTCACCACTATTTCAAGTGGAATTCAAGGTGAAAAACTTGAAACAAAACTCATAATGTTTTACACCAACTATTCACCTAAACTTCAGCGGGATTTTTACACATTTTTCACTGAGAAAAGAGGTGAAAAATTTAAACTTTTTTCACCACTATTTCAGGTGGAATTCAAGGTGAAAAACTTGAAACAAAATTTATGAGTTTTACACCAACTATTCACCCAAAATTCAGCGGATTTTTACGCATTTTTCACTGAGAAACGAGGTGAAAAATTTAAAACTTTTTTCACCACTATTTCAAGTGGAATTCAGGGTGAAAAACTTGAAACAAAATTTATAAGTTTTACACCAACTATTCACCCAAAATTCAGCGGAGTTTTACACATTTTTCAGTGAGAAACGAGGTGAAAAATTTAAAACTTTTTTCACCACTATTTCCAGTGGAATTTGAGGTGAAAAACTTGAAACAAAATTTATGAGTTTTACACCTCAAGATTCACCTCTATTGCCACCCGGAAATTGGGGTGGAAAATGTAAAACTTTATTCACAACAATATTCAGTGGAAAAAGTGCTGAAAAGTTCGTGAAAAAAGTGATAAAAAAAGCGGTGAAAAATTTGAAACTGGGGTTCACATTTTTCACATATTTTTCACATATTTTTCACATTGTTTTCTACTGTAATTTTTGGTGAAAAATGTAATGAAATATACATGTTTTTTTTCACCCCATTTTACACCAAGAATATGACTGAAAAAGTTAAAACATTTTTCAGAGATTTTTCACTTGGAACTGAGGTGAAAAACTTGAAATATTTGAATTCAAGTTTTTCGGTGAAAAATGTGAATTTTTTTATTTCGAATTTTCCACCTCAAAATTCACCAGTTTTTCAGGTGAAAATATTGGTGAAAAACTTGAAACCTGGTTGGCTGAAAATGTCACTTGCTTTTCTCTTCTCCAGTTTTCCCTTAAGTGTGTCACATAGTTTGGGAGGTTGCAGCCGAAGAATTGGGGTAGAGCAGCACATGTATGTTGGTGGTCAGCGACTGTATGTTCCTTGTGACTACCTCTTCCAGTGGCTTTAGCTCTTCTGAATAGAAATGGTTTTAAACTGTTTCAAAAGTACAAGATATAAGGAGACAAACTTGTAGATATGATGGGAGTGCGCATGTTTTGGAACTAATTGAAGTTTGTTATTCGGTGAGCAAGCTTTCTGCTGGAGATCTGTGACAGGTCAAATACGTTGGTGAAAGTGTCCCTGGGTTTGTAGGTATGGCGGTCACTTCGCACATTTATTATTCCGAGGTTTTTTCCCACTTTTCCACCTTTTTTTCGGGTCTTTAACTTTCCATACTTTTTTTTTGGGTGTTTTCATTCTGCTATTCTTTTCTTCCCATGGACACAGATTAGTATTCATTCAATGTGCTGGAACATGACAACTTTATGAACAAGACCTAGGGAGGACAGTGGTTTTGAACACTGCCCTACATTAGGGTTAAACACTCTTGATGGCCAAAGGTGATTGCGGTCGGTTGCATAATAAATGTGCAATGTGACCGCCATATGTAGGAACATAAGAACAACAATGGGATATTGGAAGAAAATTCGGTGGGCATGGTGGCAGAAAATCCGGTGCGGAATTGCCTCTTGCGCAGGCAAAACAATCTGAAGTGCCCAGTTTCGGTCATTTGGCTGGGAGATTTTCTACGGCAGGTCAGAGATCGCAAAGAGAGGCACTGCTGGGTCTGGGGGAGCATAACAATGGGAGAAAATTTGGTGCGGAATTGCCTCTTGTGCAGGCAAAACAAGGTAAAGTGCACAGTTTTGGTCATTTGGCTGGCAGATTTTCTACGGCAGGTCAGATATTGCAGACAGAGGCACTGCTGGGTCCATGGGCAGCGTAGCAATGCGGGTGGTATGTTGGCAAAAAGTTCGGTACGGAATTGGCAGGCAAAACAGTCTGAAGTGCCCAGTTTCAGGTATTTAGCTGGCAGATTTTCTGCTGCAGATCCGCAGCAGGTCATATGTCATGGGGGAAGGTATGTGCGAGTCTGCGGGACAGATGCCAATGTGGGTGGTATGTTGGCGGAAAATTCAGTGCGGAATTGCCTCTTGCCCAGGCAAAACAATCTGAAGTGCCCAGTTTTGGGCATTCAGGTGGCAGATTTTCTATGGTAGGTCATGTCTTTACTGATTAGTAAAGAAAGTTGAAAATCGGGAAAAAGGGTGAAAAGGTGAAAAGAAAAGGTCAGAATAGTAAATATGCAATGTGACCGCCATACTACTGCATATCTGCAGCAGAAAATGTGTAAGGACGATAACAAGATCCGGCCACTTTGGATTGTTTGGCCTGCATCTACGCCCCCCACGGACCCAGTGGGACCTCTGTCTGCAATAACTGACCTGTCGTTGAAAATCTGCCAGCCAAATAACCAAAACTGGGCACTTCAGACTGTTTTGCCTGCGGGAGAGGCATTTCGGCAGTTCCACACCGATTTTTTTGCCAACATTGCACATGCATTGCTACGCTCCTCAAGGACCCCTCGTGTTGTTTATTGCGATATCTGAGCAGCGGTAGGAAATCCGCGGGCCAGACGCCTGAAAGTGGGCACTTCAGATTATTTTACCCGCGTGAGGGGCAGTTCCGCACCGAATTTTCTGCCAACATTGCACGTGTATTGCTATGCTCCCCAGGGACCCCTCAGTGTTGTTCATTGCGATATCTGACCAGCGGTAGAAAATCCGCGGGCCAGACACTTGAAAGAGGGCACTTCAGGTGGGTTTGCCCGTGCAAGGTGCAATTCTGCAGCGATTTTTCTGCCAAGATGGGACGCACATTGCTATGCTCCTCAGAGACCCATCAGGGCCTCCCTTTGCGATATCTGACCCGCAGTAGAAAATCTGCGGTCCAAATGACCAAAACTGGGCACTTTGGCTTGTTTTCCCCACATGAAGAGATCATTTTGCCCGTGCAAGCTGCACATTCTGCACCGATTTTTCTGGCAACATGGCACACACTTTGCCACTCTCGAGCGGCGGTAGGAAATCCGCGGTCCAAATGACCAAAACTGGGCACTTTAGCTTGTTTTTCCTGCATAAGGAGATTATTATGCCCGCACAAGCTGCAATTCTGCACCGATTTTTCTGCCAACATGGCACACGCCTTGCCACGCTCCCCAGGGACCCTTCAGTGGCCTTCATTGCAATATCTGACCGGCGGTAGGAAATCCGCGGGCCAAATGACGAAAACTGGGCACCCTAGCTTGTTTTTCCTGCATGAGGAGATTATTGTGCCCGCGCAAGCTGCAATTCTGCACCGATTTTCCTACCAACATGGCACAGACCTTGCCATGCTCCCCCGGGGACCCTCGGCGTCCTTCATTGCGATATCTGAGCGGCGGTAGGAAATCCGCGGGCCAAATGACCAAAACTGGGCACCCTAGCTTGTTTTTTCCTGCATGAGGAGATTATTGTGCCCGCGCAAGCTGCAATTCTGCACCGATTTTTCTGCCAACATGGCACACGCCTTGCCGTGCTCCCCAAGGGACCCTCATTGTCTTTCATTGCGATATCTGACCGGCGGTAGAATATCCGCGGGCCAGACACCCGAAAGTGGGCACTTCAGATTGTTTTTTCCTGCATGAGGAGGTTACTGTGCCCGCGCAAGCTGCAATTCTGCACCGATTTTTGTGCCAACAGGGTACATGCATTGCCACGCTCCCCAGGGACCCTTCAGTGTCCTTCATTGCAATATCTGAGCGGCAATAGGAAATCCGGAGGCCAAATGACCAAACCTGGGCACTTTGGCTTGTTTTTCCTGCATGAGGAGATTATTGTGCCCGCACAAGCTGCAATTCTGCACCGATTTTTCTGCCAACATGGCACACACCTTGCCGCGCTCCCCAGGGACCCTTCAGTGGCCTTCATTGCAATATCTGACCGGCGGTAGGAAATCCGCGGGCCAAATGACCAAAACTGGGCACCCTAGCTTGTTTTTTCCTGCATGAGGAGATTATTGTGCCCGCGCAAGCTGCAATTCTGCACCGACTTTTCTGCCAACATGGCACACGCCTTGCCGTGCTCCCCAAGGGACCCTCATTGTCTTTCATTGCGATATCTGACCGGCGGTAGAATATCCGCGGGCCAGACACCCGAAAGTGGGCACTTCAGATTGTTTTGCCCGCGTGAGGGGCAGTTCCGCACCGAATTTTCTGCCAACATGGCACACGCCTTGCCGCGCTCCCCAGGGACCCTTCAGTGTCCTTCATTGCGATATCTGAGCGGCAGTAGGAAATCTGCAGGCCAAATGACCAAACCTGGGCACTTTAGCTTGTTTTTCCTGCATGAGGAGATTATTGTGCCCGCACAAGCTGCAATTTTGCACCGATTTTTCTGCCAACATGGTACATGCCTTACCGCGCTCCACAGGGACCCTTCAGTGTCCTTCATTGCGATATTTGACCAGCAGTAGAAAATCCGCGGGCCAAATGACCAAAACTGGGCACATTAGCTTGTTTTTTTCCTGCATGAGGAGATTATTGTGCCCGCTGTGAGCTGTCACTTTGTGATGCGCTCTGAACGCGGCCAAACGGGAGGAAAATCATACTCACGACAGCGACTCCGTATCAATAAAAAAGCATCGGATACACCACCACCAGGGCCAGACCCCGAATCGAACAGGGTTCTCTTGGAAGAATCGCTCCATCCCAATGTATCGAGTCCAAGCGTGTTACCGTTACACTATCTGACCGCGAGTACTCACCGAGACCACAAGTGAAAAGGGATCCTCTGCGTCAGCAAGGCCAGACCCCAAATCCGAGGAAACGTTATGGGAGTCTGTGTATTCGTCTCGCGCACGTGACCATTCCGCCACGAACATCAGACTCCGAATCAATAGGAAACCCACAAGCAAGCAGGAAAATATTGATAGAGCTATCTGGCCGTTCAATGCGTTCACTCTAAAACTCGACGCGCATTCACTCAAAAACGAAACGGAGGCAAAAGTTTCTTGATGGTGTATCAAGGCCAGACCCCGAATCGAACGGAGACCTTGCGAGAAAACGTTACAGGCTCTCTTATTTGTCTCGCATGCGTTGCCGTTCCGCCACCTGGCCGGTACTAGGGAAGGAAATGGGGGGGCAAACGGAGACGAAGTGGTTGCGCTATGGGAAACGGGGCGACTAAACGGAGAACTGAGGCGGTTCTTGGGAAACGGGGTGGCTGAAACGGGAAACGGATGCGACACGAGGCTGCTCCGAGTCAATTTCTAACCCCTTCGGAATCGGGAACGCGTGGGCGGTCACAGAGGCGAGTCAGAACTGAAAAGGTGGAACGTCCGTTTCCAATTAAAGGGATAAATACGCGCGCGAGTATCGGACAGAGTACAGTATAAAAGCCAGCTGTAAGATACGGAATGAGCATCTTATTACCTCCCACTGCATTTACCTAAAGCTACTCCCCCTGAAGTACACCAGGGGGGGGGAACTAAATTAAAATACACTCCGCTACGGGTCGTGCCGCCCAATAGTAGGACAAACCAAGGTCACCTAGAAGGCCAGGGCTTGTCAAGAAACCCCGTCCGTCTCACCTCCGTTTCGATAAATCAATACGGGGGAAATATAGTCAATCCGGAGTTGAAAGCGCGCGGAAGTAGATTAACGCGGCACACCACCAAACGGCCAGTCGCCTAACTTGGCTTCGTGCAACCGTTCCTTTTCGGAGTTCGAGCGCATATCCTTGCGAGGAACCCACCCCATCGTACACGGAAGGCCTATCCTACGCGATCATACCATTTCCCCCATTCAATTCGCACACTTCACCCCCGAGTCTTCGAAACGGAAGTGATTCCGTTTCAAGGCGTTCACCAACGGAGAAACTAGGCTACGAAGGGAATCGCTATAGCCATCCGTATAGTGTTGCACCGTACTGAAGAGACCTGCCGTCCGATACGTTCGAGACGGGTGGATAAAGCATAACAGATAACCCGAGTACTCCGGAACGGAACAGCATTCGCATTGCGGAGCGTACCCTTCGAGCAAGTGTAGAAAACTATCCATCCGCGGTACCTTCGGAAGGCCAGCCCCCAACGAAGAACTAAATCTTCGAGGAACCTGGCAAAGCGTTCAATCCAAACGGAGAGAACTGTACACACACACGCACCACAAATTATATATCGCGCATTAGCGTACCTTAAAACTACGCAGCTCCGCGAAAGAGCAATTTCCCCCTAGAGGACGAATTAAATTCTGTAAACACTACTTGACTATACCCACCCCGGGTCAGGCAGTTCACAGAACCGCAGTCCGCATCACACCGCGCAAGCTGCAATTCTGCACCGATTTTTCTACCAACATAGGACACGCCTTGCCGCGCTCCTTAGGGACCCCTCAGGGTCCTTCATTGCAATATCTGACCGGCAGTAGAAAATCCGTGGGCCAGACACCCAAAAGTGGGCACTTCAGATTATTTTGCCCGCGTGAGGAGCAGTTCCGCACTGAATCTTCTGCCAACATTGCATGCGCATTGCTGTGCTCCCCAGGAACCCCCCAGTGTTTTTCATTGCGATATCTGACCGGCGGTAGAAAATCCGCGGGCCAAATGACCAAAACTGGGCACTTTAGCTTGTTTTTCCTGCATGAGGAGATTATTGTGCCTGCGCAAGCTGCAATTCTGCACCGATTTTTCTCCCAACATGGCACACGCCTTGCCGCGCTCCTCAGGGACCCCTCAGTGTCCTTTATTGCAATATCTGACCGGCAGTAGAAAATCCGCGGGCCAGACACCCGAAAGTGGGCACTTCAGATTATTTTGCCTGCGTGAGGGGCAGTTCCGCCCCGAACGTTCTGCCAACAGTGCATGCGCATTGCCGCGCTCCCCAGGAACCCCTGGGTGTCCTCCATTGCAATATCTGACCGGCAGTAGAAAATCCGTGGGCCAGACACCCAAAAGTGGGCACTTCAGATTATTTTGCCCGCGTGAGGAGCAGTTCCGCACTGAATTTTCTGCCAACATTGCATGCGCATTGCTGTGCTCCCCAGGAACCCCCCAGTGTCTTTCATTGCGATATCTGACCGGCGGTAGAAAATCCGCGGGCCAAATGACCAAAACTGGGCACTTTAGCTTGTTTTTCCTGCATGAGGAGATTATTGTGCCTGCGCAAGCTGCAATTCTGCACCGATTTTTCTCCCAACATGGCACACGCCTTGCCGCGCTCCTCAGGGACCCCTCAGTGTCCTTTATTGCAATATCTGACCGGCAGTAGAAAATCTGCGGGCCAGACACCCGAAAGTGGGCACTTCAGATTATTTTGCCTGCGTGAGGGGCAGTTCCGCACCGAATTTTCTCCCAACATTGCACGGGCATTGCCGCGCTCCCCAGGAAACCCTCGGTGTCCTTCATTGCGATATCTGACCGGCGGTAGAAAATCCGCGCACCAGACACCCGAAAGTGGGCACTTCAGATTATTTTGCCCGCGTGAGGGGCAGTTCCACACCGAATTTTCTGGCAACATTGCACACGCATTGCCACGCTCGCCAGGGACCCCTCAGTGTCCTTCATTGCGGTATCTGACCCGTGGTAGAAAATCCGCGGTCCAAATGACAAAAACTGGGCACTATAGCTTGTTTTTCCTGCATGAGGAGATTATTGTGCCCGCGTAAGCTGCAATTCTGCACCGATTTTTCTACCAACATGGCACACGCGTTGCCGCGCTCCTCAGGGACCCTTCGGTCCTTTTCATCGCGATATCTGAGCGGCAGTAGGAAATCCGCGGGCCAGACACCCGAAAGTAGGCACTTCAGATTATCCTGCCCGCATGAGAGGCAGTTCCGCACTGAATTTTCTGCTAACATTGCATGTGTATTGCCGCGCTCCCCAGGGACCCCTCGGTGTCCTTGATTGCAATATCTGCCCAGCGGTAGAAAAGCCGCGGGCCAAATGACGAAAACTGGGCACTTTAGCTTGTTTTTCCTGCATGAGGAGATTATTGTGCCCGCACAAGCTGCAATTCTGCACCGATTTTTCTGCCAACATGGCACACGCCTTGCCGTGCTCCCCAGGGGACCCTCATTGTCTTTCATTGCGATATCTGACCGGCGGTAGAATATCCGCGGGCCAGACACCCAAAAGTGGGCACTTCAGATTGTTTTGCCCGCGTGAGGGGCAGTTCCGCACCGAATTTTCTGCCAACATTACATGCGCATTGCCACGCTCCCCAGGGACCCCTCAGTGTCTTTCATTGTGATCTCTGACCGACGGTAGAAAATCCGCGGGCCAGACACCCGAAAGTGGGCACTTCAGATTATTTTGCCCGCGTGAGGGGCAGTTCCGCACTGAATTTTCTGCCAACATTGCACGCGCATTACCACGCTCCCTAGGGACCCCGCAGTGTCTTTCATTGCGATATCTGACCGGCGGTAGAATATCCGCGGGCCAGACACCCGAAAGTGGGCACTTCAGATTGTTTTGCCCGCGTGAGGGGCAGTTCCACACCAAGTTTTCTGCCAACACTGCACGCACATTGCCGCGCTCCCCAGGGACCCTTCCGTGTCCTTCATTGCGATATCTGAGTGGCAGTACAAAATCTGCGGGTCAGACACCCGAAAGTGGGCACTTCAGATTGTTTTGCCCGCGTGAGGGGCAGTTCCGCACCGAATTTTCTGCCAACATTGCATGCGCATTGTCGCGCTCCCCAGGAACCCCTCGGCATCCTTCATTGCGATATCTGAGCGGCGGTAGAAAATCCGCGGGCCAGACACCCGAAAGTGGGCACTTCAGATTGTTTTGCCCGCGTGAGGGGCAGTTCCACACCAAGTTTTCTGCCAACACTGCACGCACATTGCCGCGCTCCCCAGGGACCCTTCCGTGTCCTTCATTGCGATATCTGAGTGGCAGTACAAAATCTGCGGGTCAGACACCCGAAAGTGGGCACTTCAGATTATTTTGCCCGCGTGAGGGGCAGTTCTGCACCGAATTTTCTGCCAACATTGCATGGGCATTGCCACGCTCCCCAGGGACCCATCAGGTCCTTCCTTTGCAATATCTAACTCACAGTAGAAAATCCGCAGGCCAAATGACCAAAACTGGGCACTTTAGCTTGTTTGTCCTGCATGAGGAGATTATTGTGCCCACACAGGCTGCAATTCTGCACCGAATTTTCTGCCAACATTGCACGTGCATTGCCACACTCCCCAGGAACCCTGCAGTGTCCTTCATTGCAATATCTGACTGGCGGTAGAAAATCCGTGGGCCAAATGACCAAAACTGGGCACCTTAGCTTGTTTTTCCTGCAAGCTTGTTTTTCCTGCTTGAGGAGATTATTTTGCCCGCGCAAGCTACAATTCTGCACCGATTTTTCTGCCAACATGGCACACACCTTGCCACGGTCCCCAGGGACCCCTCAGTGTCTTTCATTGCGATCTCTGACCGACGGTAGACAATCCGCGGGCCAGACTCCCGAAAGTAGGCACATCAGAAGATAGCCCAATGAAAGACACTGAAGGGTCCCTGGGGAGCGTGGCAAGGCATGTACCGTGTTGGCAGAAAAATCGGTGCAGAATTGCAGCTTGTGCAGGCACAATAATCTCCTCATGCCGGAAAAACAAGCTAAGGTGCCCAGTTTTGGTCATTTGGCCCGGGGATTTTCTACCACCGGTCAGATATCGCAATGAAAGACACTGCGGGGTCCCTAGGGAGCGTGGTAATGCGCGTGCAATGTTGGCAGAAAATTCAGTGCGGAACTGCCCCTCACGCGGGCAAAATAATCTGAAGTGCCCACTTTCGGGTGTCTGGCCCGCGGATTTTCTACCGTCGGTCAGAGATCACAATGAAAGACACTGAGGGGTCCCTGGGGAGCGTGGCAATGCGCGTGCAATGTTGGCAGAAAATTCGGTGCAGAATTGCAGCTTGTGCGGGCACAATAATCTCCTCATGCAGGAAAAACAAGCTAAAATGCCCAGTTTTGGTCATTTGGCCTGCGGATTTTCTACCGCTGGTCAGATATCACGATGAAAGACACTGAGGGGGCTCTGGGGAGCGTGGCAAGGTGTGTGCCATGTTGGCAGAAAAATCGGTGCAGAATTGTAGCTTGCGCGGGCAAAATAATCTCCTCAAGCAAAAAAAACAAGCTAAAGTGCCCAGTTTTGGTCATTTGGCCCGCAGATTTTCTACCGTGGGTCAGATATCGCAAACGGAGGCCGTGATCGGTCCCTGGGGAGCATAGCAGTGCACATCACATCGTGGCAGAAAAATCACTGCGGAATTGCAGCTTGTGCGGGCAAACCCATCTGAAGTGCCCACTTTCGGGTGTCTGACCCGCGGATTTTCTACCGCCGGTCGGACATCGCACTGAAGGACACTGCAGGGTCCCTGGGGAGCACAGGAATGCGTGTGCCATGTTGGCAGAAAATTCGGTGCGGAACTGCCCCTCACACAGGCACAATAATCTGAAGTGCCCACTTTCGGATGTCTAGCCCGCAGATTTTCTACCGCCGGTCAGATATTGCAATGAAGGACACTGAAGGGCCCCTGGGGAGGGTAACAATGTGGGTGCCCTGTTGGCACAAAATTCGAGGCAGAACTGCTTCTCACGAGGGCAAAATAATCTCCTCATGCAGAGAAAGCAAGCTAAAGCGCCCAGTTTTGTGGTTTGGACCGCGGATTTTGTACTGCGGGTCAGATATCGCAGAGAGTGGCCCCAAGGGGTACCCAGGGAGCATGGCAATGCGCGTCCCATCTTGGCAAAGAAATCGCTGTGGAATTGCAGCTTGCATGGGCAAACCAATCGGAAGTGCCCACTTTCGGGTGTCTGACCTGCGGATTTACTACCGCTGGTCAGATATCGCAATGAAAAACACTGAGGGTTCCCGGGGGAGCACAGCAATGTGTGTCATGTTGGCAGAAGAATCAGTGCAGAATTGCAGCTTGTGCGGGCAAACCCACCTGAAGTGCCCACTTTCAGGTGTCTGACCCGCGGATTTCCTACCGCTGGTCAAATATTGCAAAGGGAGGCCCCGATAGGTCCCTAGGGAGCATAGCAATGCGGGTCCCATCCTGACAGATAAATTACTGTGGAATTGCAGCTTGCGCAGGCAAACCAACCTGAAGTGCCCACTTTCGGGTGTCGGACCTGCGGATTTTGAACCGCTGGTCAGATATCGCAATGAAAGAGACTGAGGGGTCCCTGGGGAGCATAGCAATGCGCCTGCCATGTTGGCAGAAAATTCGGTACCGAACTGCCCCTCACACGGGCAAGATAATCTCCTCATGCGGAGAAAACACACTAAAGTGCCCAGTTTTTGTAGTTTGGACCGCGGATTTTCTGCCATAGGTCAGATATTGCAAAAAGGCCCTGATGGGTCCCCGGCAAGCATAGCAATGCGCGTCCCATCTTGGCAGAAAAATCGCTGCAGGATTGCAGCTTGCATGGGCAAACCCACGTGAAGTGCCCACTTTCAGGTGTCTGACCCGCGGATTTTCTACCGCTGGTCAGGTATCACAATGAAGGCCACTGAGGGGTCCCTGGGGAGCACAGCAATGTGTGCCATGTTGGCAGAAAGATCGGTGCAGAATTGCAGCTTGTGCGGGCAAACCCACCTGAAGTGCCCACTTTCGGGTGTCTGACCCGCGCGGATTTTCTACCGCTGGTCAGATATTGCAATGAGAGACACTGAGGGATCCCTGGGGATCGTAGCGATGCGCGTGCCATATTAGTAGAAAATTCGGTGCAGTACTGCCCCTCACGTGGGCAAAATAATCTGAAGCACCCACTTTCGGGTGCCTGGCCCGCGGATTTGCTACTGCGAGTCAGATATCGCAAAGGGAGGCCCTGATGGGTCCCTGGGGAGCATAGCAATGCGGGTCCCATCTTGGCAGAAAAATCGGGGCGGAACTGCAGCTTGGGCGGGCAAACCAATCTGAAGTGCCCACTTTCGAGTGTTTGACCCGCGGATTTTTTACCGCTGGTCAGGTATCGCAATGAAAGACACTCAGGGGTCCCTGGGGAGCGTAGAAATGCACGTGAACTGTTGGCAGAAAATTCGGTGTGGAATTGCCCCTCACGCGGACACAATACTCTGAAGTGCCCACTTTCGGATGTCTGGCCCGCAGATTTTCTACCGCAGGTCTGATATCCCAATGAAGGACACTAAAGGGTTCCTGGGGAGCGTGGCAAGGCGTGTGCCATGTGAGCAGAGACATTGAGGCGCAACTGCCTCTCATGTGGGCAAAATGATCTCTTCAGGGACGCCTCAGTGTCCTTTGTTGCGATGTCTGACCAGCGGTAAAGAATTCGCGGGCCAAATGACCAAAACTGGGCACTTTAGCTTGTTTTCCCGCATAAGGAGCTTATGTTGCCCGCACAGGCTGCAATTCTACACCGATTTGCCTGGAAACATGGCACGCGCATTGCTACGCTCCCCAGGGACCCGTCAGTGTCTCCTATTGCAATATCTGATCAGCGGTAGAAAATCCGCAAGCCAGACACCCGAAAGTGGGCACTTCAGGCGGGTTTGCCCGCGCAAGCTGCAATTCTGCACCGATTTTTCTGCCAACATAGCAAACACATTGCTGTGCTTCCCAGGGACCCCTCAGTGTTGTTCATTGCGAGTCAGACACCCGAAGGGCACTGTGGATTGGTTTGCCCGCGCAAGCTGCAATTCTGCAGTGATTTTCTGCCAAGAGGGGATGCACATTGCTATTCACCCCAGAGACCCTTCAGTGTCTTCCTTTGCGATATCTGCCCGGCGGTAGAGAAGCCGCGGGCCAGACGCGCGCAAGTGGGCACTTCAGATTATTTTGCCCGTGGGAGGGGCAGTTCCGCACCGAATTTCCTGCTAACGCGGCAGGCGCATTGCTACACTCCCCAGGAACCCCCCAGTGTTTTTCATTGCAATATCTGACGAGCGGTAGAAAATCCGCGAGTCAGACACCCGAAAGTGGGCACATCAGATTATTTTGCCCGCGTGAGGGGCAGTTCCGCATCGAATTTTCTGCCAACATTGCACGTGCATTGCTACAACCCAGAGGGACCCCTCAGTGTCCTTTATTGCAATATCTGACCAGCGGTAGAAAATCCGCGGGCCAAATGACGGAAATCGGGCACTTTAGCTTGTTTTTCCTGCATGAGAAGATGATTTTACCCGCGCAAGCTGCAATTCTGCACGGAGTTTTCTGCCAACATGGCACACATCTTGCCACACTCCCCAGGGACCCTTCAGTGTTTTTCATTGCGATATCTGACCGGTGGTAGAAAACCCGCGGGCCAGACACCCAAAAGTGGGCACTTCAGATTATTTTGCCCACGTGAGGGGCAGTTCCGCACCAAATTTTCTGCCAACATTGCACGTGCATTGCTATGCTCCCCGGAGAACCCTCAGGGTGTTTTATTGTAATAATTGACCAGCGGTAGAAAATCCGCGGGCCAAATGAACAAAACTGGGCACTTTAAAGTGGGCACTTCAGATTAGTTTGCCCGCGTGAGGGGCAGTTCCGCACTGAATTTTCTGCCAACATTGCACGCGCATTACCACGCTCCCTAGGGACCCCGCAGTGTCTTTCATTGCGATATCTGACCGGTGGTAGAAAATCCCCGGGCCAAATGACCAAAACTGGGCACCTTAGCTTGTTTTTCCGGCATGAGGAGATTATTGTGCCCGCACAAGCTGCAATTCTGCACCGATTTTTCTGCTAACACGGTACATGCCTTGCCACGCTCCCCAGGGACCCTTCAGTGTCTTTCATTGGGCTATCTTCTGATGTGCCTACTTTCGGGAGTCTGGCCCGCGGATTGTCTACCGTCGGTCAGAGATCGCAATGAAAGACACTGAGGGGTCCCTGGGGACCGTGGCAAGGTGTGTGCCATGTTGGCAGAAAAATCGGTGCAGAATTGTAGCTTGCGCGGGCAAAATAATCTCCTCAAGCAGGAAAAACAAGCTAAGGTGCCCAGTTTTGGTCATTTGGCCCACGGATTTTCTACCGCCAGTCAGATATTGCAATGAAGGACACTGCAGGGTTCCTGGGGAGTGTGGCAATGCACGTGCAATGTTGGCAGAAAATTCGGTGCAGAATTGCAGCCTGTGTGGGCACAATAATCTCCTCATGCAGGACAAACAAGCTAAAGTGCCCAGTTTTGGTCATTTGGCCTGCGGATTTTCTACTGTGAGTTAGATATTGCAAAGGAAGGACCTGATGGGTCCCTGGGGAGCGTGGCAATGCCCATGCAATGTTGGCAGAAAATTCGGTGCAGAACTGCCCCTCACGCGGGCAAAATAATCTGAAGTGCCCACTTTCGGGTGTCTGACCCGCAGATTTTGTACTGCCACTCAGATATCGCAATGAAGGACACGGAAGGGTCCCTGGGGAGCGCGGCAATGCGCGTGCAGTGTTGGCAGAAAACTTGGTGTGGAACTGCCCCTCACGCGGGCAAAACAATCTGAAGTGCCCACTTTCGGGTGTCTGGCCCGCGGATTTTCTACCGCCGCTCAGATATCGCAATGAAGGATGCCGAGGGGTTCCTGGGGAGCGCGGCAATGCGCATGCAATGTTGGCAGAAAATTCGGTGCGGAACTGCCCCTCACGCGGGTAAAATAATCTGAACTGCCCACTTTCGGGTGTCTGGCCCGCGGATTTTCTACCGCCGCTCAGATATCGCAATGAAGGATGCCGAGGGGTTCCTGGGGAGCGCGGCAATGCGCATGCAATGTTGGCAGAAAATTCGGTGCGGAACTGCCCCTCACGCGGGTAAAATAATCGGAACTGCCCACTTTCGGGTGTCTCGCCCGCGGATTTTCCACCGTCGGTCAGATATCGCAATGAAAAACCCTGAGGGGTTCCTGGGGAGCGTGGCAATGCGTGTGCCATGTTGACAGAAAAATCGGTGCAGAATTGCAGCTTGCGTGGGCACAATAATCTCCTCATGCTGGAAAAAACAAGCTAAAGTGCCCAGTTTTGGTCAGTTGTCCCGCGGATTACCTACCGCCGGTCAGATATCGCAATGAAAGACAATGAGGGTCCCCTGGGGAGCACGGCAAGGTGTGTGCCATGTTGGCAGAAAAATCGGTGCAGAATTGCAGCTTGCGCGGGCACAATAATCTCCTCATGCTGGAAAAAACAAGCTAAAGTGCCCAGTTTTGGTCAGTTGTCCCGCGGATTACCTACCGCCGGTCAGATATCGCAATGAAAGACAATGAGGGTCCCCTGGGGAGCACAACAAGGTGTGTGCCATGTTGGCAGAAAAATCGGTGCAGAATTGCAGCTTGCGCGGGCACAATAATCTCCTCATGCAGGAAAAACAAGCTAAAGTGCCCAGTTTTGGTCATTTGGCCGGCGAATTTCCTACCGCCGCTCAGATATCGCAACGAAGGACACTGAAGGGTCCCTGGGAAGCGTGGGAAGGCGTGTGCCATGTTGACAGAAAAATTGGTGCAGAATTGCAGCTTACGCGGGCACAATAATCTCCTCATGCAGGAAAAAACAAGCTAATGTGCCCAGGTTTGGTCATTTGGCCTGCAGATTTCCTACTGCCGCTCAGATATCGCAATGAAGGACACTGAAGGGTCCCTGGGGAGCGCGGCAAGGCGTGTGCCATGTTGGCAGAAAAATCGGTGCAGAATTGCAGCTTGCGCAGGCACAATAATCTCCTCATGCAGGAAAAAACAAGCTAATGTGCCCAGTTTTGGTCATTTGGCCCGCGGATCTTCTATTGCCGGTCAAATATCGCAATGAAGGACACTGAAGGGTCCCTGGGGAGCGCGGCAAGGCGTGTGGCCATGTTGGCAGAAAAATCGGTGCAGAATTGCAGCTTGCGCGGGCACAATAATCTCCTCATGCAGGAAAAAACAAGCTAGGGTGCCCAGTTTTGGCCATTTGGCCCGCAGATTTCCTACCGCCGGTCAGATATTGCAATGAAGGCCACTGAAGGGTCCCTGGGGAGCGCGGCAAGGTGTGTGCCATGTTGGCAGAAAAATCGGTGCAGAATTGCAGCTTGTGCGGGCACAATAATCTCCTCATGCAGGAAAAACAAGCTAAAGTGCCCAGGTTTGGTCATTTGGCCTCCGGATTTCCTACTGCCGCTCAGATATCGCAATGAAGGACACTGAAGGGTCCCTGGGGAGCGTGGCAATGCATGTACCCTGTTGGCACCAAAATCGGTGCAGAATTGCAGCTTGCGTGGGCACAGTAACCTCCTCATGCAGGAAAAAACAAGCTAAAGTGCCCAGTTTTGGTCATTTGGCCCGTGGATTTCCTACCGCCGGTCAGATATTGCAATGAAGGCCACTGAAGGCTCCCTGAGGAGCGTGGCAAGGCGTGTACCATGTTGGCAGAAAAATCGGTGCAGAATTGCAGCTTGCGCGGGCACAATAATCTCCTTATGCAGGAAAAACAAGCTAAAGTGCCCAGTTTTGGTCATTTGGACCGCGGATTTCCTACCGCCGCTCAGATATCGCAATGAAGGACACTGAGGGTCCCCGGGGGAGCATGGCAAGGTCTGTGCCATGTTGGTAAGAAAATCGGTCATTTGGCCCGCGGATTTCCTACCGCCGGTCAGATATTGCAATGAAGGCCACTAAAGGGTCTCTGGGGAGCATGGCAAGGCGTGTGCCATGTTGGTAGGAAAATCGGTGCAGAATTGCAGCTTGCGCGGGCACAATAATCTCCTCATGCAGGAAAAACAAGCTAGGGTGCCCAGTTTTCGTCATTTGGCCCGCGGATTTCCTACCGCCGGTCAGATATTGCAATGAAGGCCACTGAAGGGTCCCTGGGGAGCGTGGCAAGGCGTGTGCCATGTTGGCAGAAAAATCGGTGCAGAATTGCAGCTTGTGCGGGCATAATAATCTCCTTATGCAGGAAAAACAAGCTAAAGTGCCCAGTTTTGGTCATTTGGACCGCGGATTTCCTACCGCCGCTCGAGAGTGGCAAAGTGTGTGCCATGTTGCCAGAAAAATCGGTGCAGAATGTGCAGCTTGCACGGGCAAAATGATCTCTTCATGTGGGGAAAACAAGCCAAAGTGCCCAGTTTTGGTCATTTGGACCGCAGATTTTCTACTGCGGGTCAGATATCGCAAAGGGAGGCCCTGATGGGTCTCTGAGGAGCATAGCAATGTGCGTCCCATCTTGGCAGAAAAATCGCTGCAGAATTGCACCTTGCACGGGCAAACCCACCTGAAGTGCCCTCTTTCAAGTGTCTGGCCCGCGGATTTTCTACCGCTGGTCAGATATCGCAATGAACAACACTGAGGGGTCCCTGGGGAGCATAGCAATACACGTGCAATGTTGGCAGAAAATTCGGTGCGGAACTGCCCCTCACGCGGGTAAAATAATCTGAAGTGCCCACTTTCAGGCGTCTGGCCCGCGGATTTCCTACCGCTGCTCAGATATCGCAATAAACAACACGAGGGGTCCTTGAGGAGCGTAGCAATGCATGTGCAATGTTGGCAAAAAAATCGGTGTGGAACTGCCGAAATGCCTCTCCCGCAGGCAAAACAGTCTGAAGTGCCCAGTTTTGGTTATTTGGCTGGCAGATTTTCAACGACAGGTCAGTTATTGCAGACAGAGGTCCCACTGGGTCCGTGGGGGGCGTAGATGCAGGCCAAACAATCCAAAGTGGCCGGATCTTGTTATCGTCCTTACACATTTTCTGCTGCAGATATGCAGTAGTATGGCGGTCACATTGCATATTTACTATTCTGACCTTTTCTTTTCACCTTTTCACCCTTTTTCCCGATTTTCAACTTTCTTTACTAATCAGTAAAGACATGACCTACCATAGAAAATCTGCCACCTGAATGCCCAAAACTGGGCACTTCAGATTGTTTTGCCTGGGCAAGAGGCAATTCCGCACTGAATTTTCCGCCAACATACCACCCACATTGGCATCTGTCCCGCAGACTCGCACATACCTTCCCCCATGACATATGACCTGCTGCGGATCTGCAGCAGAAAATCTGCCAGCTAAATACCTGAAACTGGGCACTTCAGACTGTTTTGCCTGCCAATTCCGTACCGAACTTTTTGCCAACATACCACCCGCATTGCTACGCTGCCCATGGACCCAGCAGTGCCTCTGTCTGCAATATCTGACCTGCCGTAGAAAATCTGCCAGCCAAATGACCAAAACTGTGCACTTTACCTTGTTTTGCCTGCACAAGAGGCAATTCCGCACCAAATTTTCTCCCATTGTTATGCTCCCCCAGACCCAGCAGTGCCTCTCTTTGCGATCTCTGACCTGCCGTAGAAAATCTCCCAGCCAAATGACCGAAACTGGGACTTCAGATTGTTTTGCCTGCGCAAGAGGCAATTCCGCACCGGATTTTCTGCCACCATGCCCACCGAATTTTCTTCCAATATCCCGTTGTTGTTCTTATGTTCCTACATATGGCGGTCACATTGCACATTTATTATGCAACCGACCGCAATCACCTTTGGCCATCAAGAGTGTTTAACCCTAATGTAGGGCAGTGTTCAAAACCACTGTCCTCCCTAGGTCTTGTTCATAAAGTTGTCATGTTCCAGCACATTGAATGAATACTAATCTGTGTCCATGGGAAGAAAAGAATAGCAGAATGAAAACACCCAAAAAAAAAGTATGGAAAGTTAAAGACCCGAAAAAAAGGTGGAAAAGTGGGAAAAAACCTCGGAATAATAAATGTGCGAAGTGACCGCCATACCTACAAACCCAGGGACACTTTCACCAACGTATTTGACCTGTCACAGATCTCCAGCAGAAAGCTTGCTCACCGAATAACAAACTTCAATTAGTTCCAAAACATGCGCACTCCCATCATATCTACAAGTTTGTCTCCTTATATCTTGTACTTTTGAAACAGTTTAAAACCATTTCTATTCAGAAGAGCTAAAGCCACTGGAAGAGGTAGTCACAAGGAACATACAGTCGCTGACCACCAACATACATGTGCTGCTCTACCCCAATTCTTCGGCTGCAACCTCCCAAACTATGTGACACACTTAAGGGAAAACTGGAGAAGAGAAAAGCAAGTGACATTTTCAGCCAACCAGGTTTCAAGTTTTTCACCAATATTTTCACCTGAAAAACTGGTGAATTTTGAGGTGGAAAATTCGAAATAAAAAAATTCACATTTTTCACCGAAAAACTTGAATTCAAATATTTCAAGTTTTTCACCTCAGTTCCAAGTGAAAAATCTCTGAAAAATGTTTTAACTTTTTCAGTCATATTCTTGGTGTAAAATGGGGTGAAAAAAAACATGCATATTTCATTACATTTTTCACCAAAAATTACAGTAGAAAACAATGTGAAAAATATGTGAAAAATATGTGAAAAATGTGAACCCCAGTTTCAAATTTTTCACCGCTTTTTTTATCACTTTTTTCACGAACTTTTCAGCACTTTTTCCACTGAATATTGTTGTGAATAAAGTTTTACATTTTCCACCCCAATTTCCGGGTGGCAATAGAGGTGAATCTTGAGGTGTAAAACTCATAAATTTTGTTTCAAGTTTTTCACCTCAAATTCCACTGGAAATAGTGGTGAAAAAAGTTTTAAATTTTTCACCTCGTTTCTCACTGAAAAATGTGTAAAACTCCGCTGAATTTTGGGTGAATAGTTGGTGTAAAACTTATAAATTTTGTTTCAAGTTTTTCACCCTGAATTCCACTTGAAATAGTGGTGAAAAAAGTTTTAAATTTTTCACCTCGTTTCTCAGTGAAAAATGCGTAAAAATCCGCTGAATTTTGGGTGAATAGTTGGTGTAAAACTCATAAATTTTGTTTCAAGTTTTTCACCTTGAATTCCACCTGAAATAGTGGTGAAAAAAGTTTAAATTTTTCACCTCTTTTCTCAGTGAAAAATGTGTAAAAATCGCGCTGAAGTTTAGGTGAATAGTTGGTGTAAAACATTATGAGTTTTGTTTCAAGTTTTTCACCTTGAATTCCACTTGAAATAGTGGTGAAAAAGTTTTAAATTTTTCACCTCTTTTTTCGGTGAAAAATGTCTGAAAAACCCGCTGAATTTTGGGTGAATAGTTGGTGTAAAACATTATGAGTTTTGTTTCAAGTTTTTCACCTTGAATTCCACTTGAAATAGTGGTGAAAAAGTTTTAAATTTTTCACCTTTTTTTTCGGTGAAAAATGTCTGAAAAACAAACAACATTTTTCACCGTAAATTGAGGTGAAAAATTTGAATCTCCCAACCAGTGAACAGTCCTCCTAGAAAGATATGGCCCACATTGCTCACATCAGGAAAAAGTAAATCCTATGTCGTCAAGTGAGATTCCAGGTAGTCCTACATAGTCTGTGTAGTCTGTATAGTCACCTCAGTTGACTACATAGGCCCTCATAGTCGCCTGTAGCCGGTCTGTTCCCAATGTAGTCATCTGTGGTTGCCCTACCGGCAATGTAGCCGCTGTAGCCAGTAGGCAGCCAATGTCACCGCCATTGTGCATGTTGCCAACATGGAGGTATATCACACATCCTACTTGCCCTAGGCTCAGGTGACCTGGGAAGAAGGAATTGGGCTTGCCCAGTATACTCCTTGAATTGAGAAGGTTCAAAATTTTTCTGAATCTTGAATTTCTTGTTTCGTTCAGTTGAGTTGACTTTAAAAAGATGTATCAACCGGAGGACAGTACAATGAGAGTGATTCAATGCAGTTGGGCATTATGGGGCAGCGGAAAAACCACATTTGCAACTTAAAAGCAAACTTGCAGCATGTTGAATGATCGACCCATGGTATGCTTCTCTTTTGATCTCATCCAAACAGCTCTTTAGTCTACTTGGTTTTCTCTTTCTGCCCAAAATTTCTGCCTTCTCGCGAGGTCCCTAGTTCGACTCCCGCCACCAGTATTCCTTTGATTTCTCTATTAGGTACTCAATTTCTCGTTTGTCTTCCCGAGCTTCGCAATCAGCAGCGGGGAACAGGGGGCAAGCAAGTGGATAGTCTTTTGTGTTTCTTTTCCCTTTCAAAGGTAGTCTGCCTCTTGGCTGCAGAAGGCTACAGCACTTCGCGGTTGACTACAGACGACTACAGAGCTTCGCGGTTGACTACACGGACTATATAAAGGGGTACTGTACCTAACAACAGGGCTACACCGGCTATGTAGGTGACATAGCGCGCTGTCGAGGTGTCACTTTTTCCTAATGCAGGTTTGAGTCTTGCAGGAATATTTTTTCTGTTCATCGGGCCGGGGTCCGAACTCGTCGGCCGAAGCTGGGCCTTGCAATTCGACACTCGAAGTCTCTTCTAGAAAGCCATGAAAGGTGGCATAAATTAAAGGAACAGTACACAGAGTCAAGACTCGAGGCTATCTACGGTAGAATACAGAGCAACACCGGTCTCCCACCCAGTCTTTGCTCTTGGTATACCTCATCTTCTCCTCCTTCGCCGTATTCTCGAATGCCTTGTCGGTTTGGAAGCCATTAAGAATCCACCGGAAGAGTCTCCTGGCCAGGTTGCAGCTCAGCACCTTTTCACTTTCTCTGGAATTCGAATTCGTTCCCCTTCTTACAGCCTTGAATGCATTGATCCATCCTCACTTCGATGCGATTGGCGGCGCCGCAGCTCGAGAATGGATTTGGATTGCACTCCGAGTCGTCTAGCGCACCGCTCCTGGCGTGCCTTACACAAAAAAAAAACACCAGAAGTTGAACACAGCCGGCGGGGATTGAACCCACATCTCTCTCTTGGATTTCGGCCGGACTTGGCACTCGGGGAGCACAATTGATCTACAGCTGCCTGGATATCGTATAATTGTATAATTGTATCTGGGCTGAGTGTTCATACGCACGGGAAATTTTGCACATAGCCTCAATAGGAGTCCGACGCGGCGGGAGTGGTAATTCACGGGGGCAAAAACCCAGGCACACAAATTTTGTGTGCCTTAAATGCACCTTTGTCGCACATGAGCTGGAGGTAAAGTGAACAAAGGAAACAAAGGAGAATAAATATTTGTGTTCTTTGTGTACTCCATCTACGGAGCATGGGCGAGGAATGTGCATTTAAGGCACATGTGGAAGGCTGCCGTATTGTGGAGGCAGTCAACACTAGAGGGTCGGCCAGACGAAACTAAGAGTAGCCCAGAATGACAGAACAATAGTGTGGTCATTCAAGAGCGGCCACTATAGAAAGGTACATGGTGGTCAAGACCAAGAAGAAGAACTAATGACTAAATACGTAAGACGAACAATGTCTAATCATGATACTAATCAGGCAGTCGAGCAATGAGTATAAGAAAGACATAAGTAAGGAACTCAGCAACAGGAAGGTAAGGAGGATGTTGAGGAGTGATATATGGGATCGTCAAGGAAAGGAACAAGGGCGACTTGACAATGAGAGCAATCTGAAAGTTAAACGCAGGACCAGTGCAGAGAAGTGGTAAGGTTGGAGCGGCAGCCTTACAACATGAAGCCAGGTGCCTGGGTCCTTGCCCGTTGTGTAAGCTTCGATGGGTGACCTTTCCTTTCCTTTCCAAAATGACGTAAACCTTGACCCGACCAGAAAAAATACACTGTTTCGATCCTCGAGTACTGGAATCGAGATCTCTGCTTTCTACGAGTAACCACTGGCATAAGAATTGATTCCCAAATCTAACACAGTCGGCGGGAATCGAACCCGCGTCATCCTCTATAAATCCACGTACGATGCCAATGGCTTGGAGAGGGTGATCCACGGCTGCTTCGGTAAGTATTCGATTTAGGTCGTGAACTGTACCCACCGGAGGCTCGGCGAGAAAACTGTCTCGGGGGTGAACGCCGTGCGGCGCTTGCCCAGCCTTGAACCACAAAGGACTTTTTTTCGGAATCTTCACACTGATTTTCTCGACCATCATGAAAATTCAAAATTTATTGAGTCTGACTACGGGAGACTACTCATTTTCTCCAAACTCCTGTCGAACACGGCCCTGAGACTCGGTACCGGCATCACACCGAATTCAAAAAGAGATGACGGATGGTTTGCGGCCTACGGCCCACCCCCAAATCGAACGGGAGCACCAGGTTGATCAATTGATTACGGGGAACACAGATATGGTGTCGAAGCACATATGCTACAGGCCTCTGGCTGGATGGGTGGTGCGGAATGTCAGAGGGTGGGGGAGGGTAAGGGCACTACGCGATTCACTTGATCTGCGCGTGTACGTGTGGTTGCACTCTGGATTCAAAATCACAAAGTTCACTCCATCCTCGTTGCCTTTTCTCATCCGACGCGGATGACTTGCGCTCGCTCTTTTGCCCTGCTGCGTTGCGTTCAGGCCCAGGTGAGTTAGATATGGCAATTTTCTTGTACAACTCCGGGGTTCCTCTTGTGACATTTTCAGACTTGCCCGTCCGTCGAGGCACCCCGATGACGGAACTTCGTAATAGTTGGTCCTTGATTCACCGAAATTTAGCATCTGGGACCGTATGTCTGCGAGAGGTTCACCTGCTCTGAAAGAAACAACGATCGAGAACAACGGATCATGTCAGTCGGTTGATGCGAACAGGTAGTTCTGACACGCGGCTCGGCTTGACACTTACTTCCACGTACGAACAATGCATCCTGCTCTGCATCCAAGCCAGTTGCAGACGCTCCCACTCCCGCAGCGGGTAATTTTTCAACAACTTCTTCCTCACAGCTTCTGACAAACCCTGTATTAGAGGAGGCAGATACCGTGATAAGGTGGTGAAGTACACCGATTTGTTTGAATTTTGACTCTTGGAGGTTCTATGGAGCAGTGTGAAGGGAGGGGGAAAATGATTTGTAATCACCTACCAAAAGATTGGTAATAAGCAACCTACGCGTCAACCGGGGCGCGATCAACTACAGCCTAGGGTGCCATGGAAAAAACTGTATTGGTATTTGACTTCGACGTTTGGCTGGATTGGTCAAAAAGAGTTGAGGCTAGCGTGGGAAAGATTCAGCTGCATATCGCCGCGTTACCGACCGGATTCCGTCGAGGGTTTGAAGGGAGGGCGTTCATTATTCCCCTGCACGCGACGACTGAATTTATTCCGCTCACGATTGTTGGGATGAAGGAGAAGCGGGCGGAGTAGACGTTATCGGAATTCAATAAGGAGTTTGGCCGAGCGAAGGTCCCCAAAGGGCACATTGAAATGCACTGACTGCGCAAATTACAAAGTCAGTGTTTCGCTTTTCCCCACGGATTGGGGCTGACAAAATAATCCCGCCCCCAGTCTTGCATGGGCGAAGCAGTCGGTAGAACATAAATTGAATGTATTAACACCCACATCTTGATTTCGTACAGCACCTGTTGCCAAACCACGAGTTTAAGCAATGTTTAAGTCAGCATAATCTTGCCATATTGAATGTGCGTATCCCTGTTCCGGTAAATGGGGTCCGGTCGCTCCGACCTCAAAGGATGGGCCTGCAATTTTACTCCGTGGATTTTGGCTGACTGCGAACAGACGACACCATTTTGCATGTTGCCGGGTTCTCGACCTCAGCTGCTCATGCCGGTGTTGATCTCAGATCAGCATCATCGAGCACTTGAATCGATTCTGGTGGGTTCGGAGTTATCGGCATAGCTTTCATAAATTTAACTGCTTTTCCGGCTACACGCCTTGCAACAGACTTGGAAGAACCGAGAGAATAATTAATGCGCGCTGTTAAGCAAGTCACCATGAAAATCAAATGACGGAACACCGCTGGGCTTGGACGCTTTGTCGATACTGGTACTTCCATTAAATCCTCCGACTCCAGACTAGGGTTAGGGGGTCTAGGACCACAGCCCCACACCCGGAGTTTACAATCGAACAGACTCGGAGAAAACTCGGAGTTACGAATTAAGCTGGGCGTTGAGCCGTTCGTTGGGATTCTGCTTCAAGAGACCCAAAATCTAGGCATAGTTTCGACTCAGCGATGAGCGAACGAGCCACCCTGAGTTTGGTCATGATGGTGAGAGAAGAACCACAAAAGCAGTGCCAAAGTTATGACATGTTTACTAGTTCCCATGCCTCCTGCCTCTTGCCTCCATTGCGGCCGCTTCTCTTGCCCGTGTCCGCCTACCTAACTCTCTCTTCCTGCATCGCCTTCCTTTCCCGGATCTTCGTGCCATTAACCTCGGTTCTTGCCACCCACTTTCCCGTTTTCGCCGTTTTCAATCTTGGAAAAGGCTTTTTCGCCCCTCCTTTTTCGTTCGCTAGGACCATTCCGCATGCCAGCTCGACACTCATTATCTGAAATTTGTGTTCCCCCCTAAATGGCATTCCCGCTATATTGTGGGAACGATTTGGGGGAAGATTTTTGCCACAGCTCAAATTGATCTTACATCCCTTTAAGGGATGCACTGGGTGGGAGATTCAAATTTTTCACCTCAATTTACGGTGAAAAATGTTGTTTGTTTTTCAGACATTTTTTATGGGAGTAATACTGTCTCATAATGAATACCATTTTCCAGAAAAAAGTGCATCGGTATGGGGAGAAACAACACCGGTTGGATTGCCCTCAGAAAAAGAAACAAGAGATTCACAGGTTCTGATACTTTCCTTTTTTTACTCTGCCCCTCATTTCCCAAGAATTGACACTGGTGATTTAGTTGGCCGCGGTGTTACTGCCAATCCGCAATTTATATGTGTTTTAGCTTCAGAAATGTTGTGTCGCCATGGCCCTCGCATTTGAGGATGTGAGTGGGACTTCATTTGTTCTATATCTATGGCTAAGCTATAAGATCACTATACCATCACTATTTGAATGGCTGAACTGATCGACAATAATTCAGTGCATATTGCGGCCCTGCTATAGGGCCCTGAAACTGATTTTCAGTCAGCTCCACATCCAGCAGTGTTCGAGTCATCCCAAAGTGTGAGCGCGGCGATACAAGATCCAATGGTCTTCGAAACATTCTTTCTGCAAACCTTTCACTCATCACCATCCTTCCAGGTCTAATCAACGACATGTTCCTATCCCTAGACCACTATGAACCTTTATTCCTCAACGGAACAATTTTGGCCCCTGCAGCCTACCCCATCGTAGAACTAAGGTGGTGGAAAAAAAAATCTTGTTAATAAGGGTGTGAATTTTAGATTGAGACTTTGACGGTGGTGAAAATTTTCATTACCGGGAAGGTGTGTGTATTTATTAGCTGTGTAAAGTACCTGTGTAGCTTTCACTACCCAATCTAAGAAGTGTCCACTTTTTTTTTGGTGACATTGGGAGGTAGTGTGTTTTTCAAGAAAAAGGTGTGAAATCATTCTAACCTGTGTAACAAATAATTATGAGGCAGTATTACAGCCATAATTCTTCTCCGAAAAAAGAGGTGAAAAATTTAAAACTTTTTCACCACTATTTCACGTGGAATTCAAGGTGAAAAACTTGAAATAAAACTTATAATGTTTTACACCAACTATTCACCCAAAATTCAGTGGGTTTTTCAGACATTTTTCGAGTTATATGCCCGCATGGACAACGGTCGCTGGCGGACGCCGGCGGATGTCGGTGGCCACAGGCCTTCAGCGGTCACCACGACAAGATAACAGCCGCCGGCGATCTCCGCCGCAATTGATCTTTGTTCTGAAAGCCCCTGTCCAACTCCGGCGACCATCGCTGGCGTTCGACGGTCATGGCTGGTCTTGCCCAACTCAAATTTCAAATTTCATCAAATGGTGTGATTATTGTATCCTGCTCCTGACAACCGCCTACGATGTCCTCCCCTGCTCCTCCTAAGGAGGTCTTTTCCGGCGTGATTGACAAAATGAAGAAGGATCGCCTTCAGGCACTCTCTGTAGCCCTTGGTCTGGCTCTGAAAACCGATCGGAGATTAAACACCAAAGATGTGCTTCTGGCCAATATCGAGGCCCTTCTGTTTGCCTCTCAGGCCGTCAATAATCCTCTTCGGGAGGACACCCAGTTCGCGCAGCTGTACGAACATCGCGAGGCCCAGAATAAATCAGGAAAAGGCAAGAAATCGAAGACGAGCGCGGACAAAACAGCAGAGGATGGTGTGGAGCAAGCTAAGACTCCTCAGGCTTTGACTCCGTATGTGTATATCCTAGTAAACTGATATTTCCCATGTTCTGACTCAATAGCAGCGCAAACGCGAAGCTTCTTGCTGGAAAGGTCACCACTGATCCTCCGGCGGCGTTCAAACAGCTTGGGTTGCGCGTGATTTCGCAGCCGAAAAAGAACCAGGGTAGGTGGTATATATGGTTTCTTTGCTTTCGACACTTCAATTCAGGCAACGCGACTACAGTCGGAGCTTTCGCTGGCAGGATCAGCCCAATCAGCCCTATCACTGAGAGCGACGACAGGGAGTCTCCAGTGCCTGGGTCCGCTGCTGGGAAAGACTCGGAGAAGGAGGACAAGGATGAGAGCGAGGACGAGAATGCAAAGGTCAAGAGCCTTACCACGAAGGAAACAAGTATGTATCAATTGACTCCCTTCCGCGACGACTACTTATGTGTTACAGTCCTCGTCAAGTTCAGTGACCCTACCGACAAGAGCCACCCTGCCTCTGAGACTTTTGTCCATGGACTTCCGATTAAACATACCATTACTGCGAGCGGTTCCAAATATGAGACTGACTTGAGGTCTCTCGTTCCGGCGGCTCTGAATAACCTCTCCCCGATGAAGAGTTCGTTCTATCTCATGTACCCCTTCCATTTCACTAAGCCATCTAATTCAGATAATCCCTACGGCAGAATTGCACGTCCAGGGTTTAGCATCAGCGCTGGCAAGATGCACATCGGCAAAGTTGGAGAGCTGCTGAGCAAAGATCAAGTTCCCGGAGGCCTCGAGTATGAGCGAGTCTATACAATGGCTCTGAAGAAGGAAAACGATGACTTTGTATGTGACCTCTTCTACGAGTCTCCGACGGTGAGTAATATGTATTCATTCTCCGATGAGCCATCCATAATGGACATGAGCAGGCACTGGGCACCGCTGCCGCAGGTGGATCTTCCTCGACTCGGCCTGTGACTAGTGTCACCGGGGCTGGCAACGACCGACCCCTGGATATAGCTAAACATAGAGCCGCCGCTGCAATACCGCTCAAAGTGGCGGACAAAATTCTCCTCCCGAGTTTTACCAACTACTACTGCTCATCGTCGGCTCAGAGAAACTCACCCCTCGCACCAATCTCACTGGTGAGGACACCGTCACAAGCTATCGTGAATTCGAGCCCTTCTTCCAGAAATTTGCCAAGTACCGTAAGCCACACAAAGGATACTTGCTTCCATCCGGTAAATATTCCATTTCGTTGGCGCAACACGCCTCTCACTGACACTGTATTAGATTACGAGGCGACTCCCGACATTGCTGCAGCGGTTCCAAACTGGCGTGATTTTGTCAACACCGTCTACACAAAAGAGGATTTCATCCGGGTTGGTGCAAGGCCTCAAGCTCAGCTCGGATCTAGGCACGTATCTCAACATGGGACACCGCACCGATGTTGAGAAGCCTGAGGGGATAACCGACCTCGAGGCTGAGTACGGTGAGATGAGTTACAAGGACTTCAAGCAGGCGTTGAAGGACGAGATTGGGGAGCGTAAGCTCCAGAAGGCGCCAAAGAAGTCCAGATCCAAGTCCAAGGCTATCCATTCAAAATCGAAACGTGGTCGCGGCGAGGAGGCGGCTGTTAGCAGTGAGGAGGAGCAGCCAGCAAAGAAGAAGAAGAGCAACGCAAAGGAGATTAAGCGGCTGGAAAAGCAGCTTGAGCAGCTCAAGGGAAAGGCAAAAGCGGTGGACTCCGACGACCTGGATGGTTGAAGTCACATAATGCGTACAATTCATCCTAGTTTCCCTGTCCTTGAATACTTCGCTGTTCCTATTCCAGTGTATCCAGTGTATCGAATGGGGAGCCTGTCGGGGTCTCAGACCCGTGATTGAAGCTGGGAACGACCCACAGTTTGAGCGATGGAACGCTGAGAACCGGTGGTGGCAAGAGGGAAGTGCGTGAGAATTGTCAACAGTAGAAGCAAAAGACCGATCATGTCCCGAAATGGCAATCACCTGTCACTAGGGGCAAAGACCCACGCACATGGATTTCATGTGCGATAAACGCACATCCATCGCAGATGAACCGGAAATATTGTGACATTTGACAATGGATCTTTATCGCACAAAGATGAGACAAAGGTTAGACAAAGAGCAGGACCAGCTCAGGGCAGGATTCCCCACACCTGGGAAACCTCCCCTGCCCTTTGTCTGGCCTTTGTCCACCCTTTGTCTAGCAAAGAACCATTGTCAAATTGACACATTACCTTACGATATCTCCGGTCCATCTGCGATGGACCTGCGTTTATCGCACATGGCTTTCATGTGCCTGGGTCTTTGCCCCTAGTGTCTGCCTCTCACCGACTTTGTCTTCGTCCCTACCCAGGCCCTCACTTATTCTCAAGGCAATTTCAAACAATTACACTTGGTCTATGTCAATGGCACCATCCTGTTGCTTCCAAACCAGTATCATCAGGAAAACCTACCTTTGCCATTTGGGGGAAAGTCTCAAGAATTCTGACATTTTGCGAACATTTCTCCAGAATTTCTCGGAAATGTCAAATTCCAACAAAATGTTGAAATGGATCGGTCCCTTGAAATTCTGTGGAATTTGGCGGCATTTCTCGACATTTGGGCAACATTGCGGCCATATGCCTTCAAAAAGGAGGTGCTTTTAGCACCTTTCAGATAATCCCAGTCCTCGGAACCGAATACATGAGGAGAAGCAACCGATTTTCATTGCAGGGAAGACACCTACTTACTACATGATGTCTAAGTGTAGCTACTTGGTAGGTACTGTGTACTTGGTAGGAACTGTGTACTAGTCTTATATATGTAACGAGGTGTCTTATGTATGTAACGAGGCGTCGCCGTGGTATGCATTTACAGGATTCTGTGCGTAGCTCAGTTAGTAACAGGGAATACGCGAGACTGCCAACCCTGGCTAGGGTCGCAAACAGCAAGGTTCTTCCTACTCCAAGATCAATGTTCTGATACACGACAAGAAGGAGGAAACTTGCCTGCTTGCTTGCGAGGGAATCATCACAAGAATTTGAACAGAAACCTAGGATTTTAGAGTAATGATTAGCCTCATGAGTGAAGGAAAAAAGCCAGGGGTAAAACTTGATGAACCTGCTGAGAAGCTTGCCCGCATGGAATCGTTAGAGGAACCTAGGCAGCAAGCCCCATTGCCTAGAGTAAAGATCGTCATTAATAAAGGCAAGAAACACAAGAAGTAACTTGACTAACCTGTGTCCCCGGAGGAGTCTGTACCTTGCTGAGAACACGTTCTAAGTAAGTCCAGGTGGCTGAGTGAATACAAGTCAAACACACCAAGTAAAATTCACCCAGAGTCACGAGCTGTAGCCAACGACAACACTGGGGTGCATCACAAGTGCGAGGGAGTAGCGAGGGATGTAATATCATGCATAGTATTGGGGTGGGGAGTGCGGCGAAGGAGGATAGCGGAAGAAGATGATGGGGGAAGGGAAGAGAGAGAGAATGGAGCCTCGCTACCCGGAGCGCCCTTAAGTACACCGGGTAATACGCGGTGTCAAGAGTGAAGGATCCGATCAACATTTGGTTGAATGTTTGGGCTTAATCGGATTTACGCGGAGTTCGAACGACTTGTGCAGATTTGAAGTCGAGGCGCAGAATTTCAGAGTGAGAGCATTTATTCAATGTATATTTTAAACCTCTGCGGCAGGAGAAAAGGTGTTATTATGCAGAGGAGTACCATTCTAATGCTATTATAAGCGCTGTCGGCAAAATGTGTCAGGACTTTGGGGAAGTGTCAATATTTGCCGAACATTTGTTCACATTTTGCGGCAATTCGCACGTTTGGCACATTGCCAAAAATTCTAGACAATTTCCATGGAATTGGCAAAGGGAGGTTTTCCTGATGATCTTGTGCGGCTAAGGAATCGAGGCGCGGAAAGTCTCGCTCACCCACATATCCACCAAGTTCACGGAGGGCGACAGCTGGTACCATTACGGCCGGCTGGAGACCTTAGACAACTTGAGCATACTAGTCAAGAATGAGCGCTTTGGCACCTATGTGCTCTTGCGGAGGTCCTTTTATCAGCCTGGCTTATCTCACCTAGTCCTGGCTCGTATCCTTAGGTCTCCACGACGTACGGCTTCCCTTGGATGTCCTCTAACCCAGCATCAACGCCTTGGACCCAGAAAACGTGAAATGTGTTCGTGCTGGACGTCCTCTCCCGGGGGTAGGTGGATTTTTGTCACTTTATTAGTCTCGCTCAATCTGATGCAACTATAGCTTTAATCCTTAGGTCTCCACGACGTACGGCTTCCCTGGGATGTCCTCTAACCCAGCATTAACGCCTTCGACCCAGCAAACGCGAAATATGTTCGCGCTGGACGTCCTCTCCTGGGGGTAGGTGGATTTTGTCATTTTATTAGTCTCGCTCAATCTGATGCAACTATAGCTTTAATCCTTAGGTCTCCACGACGTACGGCTTCCCTGGGATTTCCTCTAACCCAGTATCAACGCCTTCGACCCAGTAAACGCGAAACATGTTCGCGCTGGATGTCTTCTCCCGGGGGTAGGTGGGTTTTTGTCATTTTCAGTAAACCGGACGAGAGTGTTTAATGAGTTTGGATTGAATTGAATTGAATTGAATTGAAGGTGCACTCTCCTTGCTTCCTCTATTCGAATCCCTGCTGCTTTTATTTTCGATGTACTCGGCACACTCTCCACCATGTACCCCCGAGTCCGCCCTGCCCTGCGCTTAGTTATAACACCGCTCACCGTTGCCCACCCCTGCACATCCCCAAAATCCACCGTGCCGTACCCACACACGACATCGTGTCAGCCGCACCACGCCCGCCCTCGTTCCCCCATCCCCAATCTGCCCCGCATACACCGCGCCATCTTCGCCCTCATGTTCTCTGCGCCCGCCCGCCCGACCAATCGGTGGGTGAGTCAGTAAAGAACGAATCTGCTCATTAGATAGCTTTGTGTAGTCGGTCTGAAATAAAATCTTTGCCAATGAACTTTGAGTGATGCCAATATTTGCAATTCTCTGTGTCACGCTCTCTTCAATGCCGAATTCAGTCAAGCAGCTTATATGGATTCTCGAGCTCTTCTTTCCTCCTGAACTGGCTGTCCCACAGGCGTTCTACGCCCTCGGAGTTCTGCTCTCATTGTACCCCATCCTCCGACTTCACCTGAATCAATTAAATGAGGCTCATCGACAATCTCCGCAGACGGGATGGATGAGGAGCATCCGGGTCCTCCTTAACCGTGCCTTTCATGAAGAAGCAAACAATGCGGAGCCATGGATTACTGGGCTTAATCTTGCTGAAGAATATTCAGAGTACATTTCCCGGGACCTCGACAAACTCTACACTCTTCTTGGAGTTCACGATGACACCAAGGATCCTGCATCGGTTTTATTTCGATCTCCCCGTCCGATCCTCGGTACATTGTGTCTCAACTGCAAGTATCGTCCTCCCGGGGACCGGAACTTGGTGCCTTCTCTGCGCACCTGTCAGTCCCAACTAACAGAGGAAATTACCTTGTCCTTAGGGGGTACAAGGACATGGGAAAGTCCATAGATTCAGGCCTAAAGAACCACTACGACCTCTCCACTGGTTTTAGGGGGTAATAGAGGGTAATCTGGGTACTTTTAGGGGACTTTGAGGAGGAGGGGTATGTATATGAGGAGCAGGGGGGACACCATAGTACCCGACGCATGCATTGGAGGTGCAGGACACACACCAGGGTACCTAGGGGTCGGTCACAATGGGGCGGGGGTACTGGTTGGTCTCAATGGGTACTAGGGGTATGTAGGAAATGTGCAGAGGGTACTAGATGGTCTCAACGGGTACTAAGGGTATGTAAACAATGTGCAAGGGGTACTGGCTGGTCTCAACGGGTACCAGGGGTATGTAAGGAAGGTGCAAGGGGTACTAGCTGCCTTGACGGGTACTAGGGATACATAAGGAAGGAGCAAGGGGTACTAGCTGGGCTTACAGCCCTTTGCGGAACTTAGGGCGCGGACAGTTTTTTTTTTTTTTCATGCTTTTCAACGAGAATCGTTATTTCGAGCTCAGTTCTTGTCCGTTTGCCTTATAAATATGCTCATTGTGTCCGCAATGAAAATGCGGAGGGCACCACGGTCTTCGTTTTCCCTGATGCGATCATAATTGCCTTATTGGGAAAATGTCGCTCTTTTTGTACAGAACTTGTCGCATCCTCTGTGCTGTGGTCAGATTGACCTATAAATTTGATATGACGTCTTTATGAGTATTACGAAGGGCTGGACGGACCGGTATTTCCTCATATTGTATCTATTTCTTGTATACAAGGTATTCAGATATCCCACATTATGAGAATGCAGAATACCGGTGAACTAAGACACACATTCAAAATCCCGGTCCATCCAGCCCTCAATGATACTCATAAAGACATCGTATCAAATTTATAGGTCAATCTGACCACAGCACAGAGGATGCGACAAGTTCTGTACAAAAAGGGCGACATTTTCCCAATAAGGCAATTATGATCGCATCAGGGAAAACGAAGACCGTGGTGCCCTCCGCATTTTCATTGCGGACACAATGAGCATATTTATAAGGCAAACGGACAAGAATTGAGCTCGAAATAACGATTCTCGTTGAAAAGCATGAAAAAAAAAAAAAAACTGTCCGCGCCCTAAGTTCCGCAAAGGGCTGTAAGAGGTACAAATGCGAAAACAGACACTCCACTCATCAGCCCAACACAGAAACATTACAGAGAGCAACCTGTACCATTAAATGAGAGTTCTTTAGCTCTACTAACTATCCTTGTCACATTAAGGCCCATAACAAGGCAATTAGTTGAAAAAGAGCCAGCTCTAGGAAAGTATTTTGCATTTTGCAGGCCAACGAGGACATTAAGCAAAAAATGTTGTGAATGGCTCTAGTAGCCCTTGGTAGGCTCTACAAGATGGGCATAGGGATCAGACACTTAACAAGGATTTTCCATTTTGGGACACTACCACTTTGCATCCCAAAAAGGAAATTTTCACCCTCAACCCGTCCCTGGTCCTAATTGAACCATTTTCGATAATCTAACCCTGTATACATGGTTAAGTGGCCCTTTTGAGGCCCCCTGGGACCAAGTAGAGTCTATTGCAGTCTGTTAATAGGGTGAAAACTGCGAAAATTGCCAAATAATGTTTTGACCATAATAGCTTGGGGAGTTAGGGACTGGCAGATCCCTTGGATGTAATTAAATGTTCTATTATGATATCTAAACAGATTTAAACGCCAATATCAGAGCCTAGTAATGCACAATGGCACAGCTAAGCTCCAGAGAAAAATAGCCTTTCAGCTCAGTATGTCCCTCCGCATGATGTGGCATCTTCTAAAAGTGATCCCCTAGGGTCTTATAAGAGGTTTATACTAGAAAAGTGGGCAACTAGTAACCAGGACACCCTACATCCAATGGTTTAATGTCATATTCTCCTATATAGTTATTTGCCACATCCAGCATATCATAGTGTCCTATGTGATGGTCTAGGCACCATTAACAACTTTCCTGAGATATATGAGGAGTCCTGAGTCAAAAGAACGGCCAATATATGGTGGTAAACCTGGAAAATGTCAATAACATTTTGTACCTAATTATGCCTATTTGATCAATAGGGCACCAAGAAGAGTGGTTATTAGACAATAAACAGTGGCAATGAACTTGGACAGTATAAAGGAACATGTTTGAGCTTTACTGGAAGTGTTTTGGTCAACTTTTGGCCAGATGGTAGTTGAGACTATGGGTCAATATATAGGCATTTAAAGCCATATCCTCGGAAACACTATTTAGTGAAAAGTTCACCAAAACAGTTCAAATAAGGCATAATATGGTAAAACTATGCTGTGTGAACTCACTCATATTGTTTATTGCACTCAACATGGTCTCCTGAGTCCCCTGTTCATAAAACAGCCTAAAGATGGCACATGTCATTTTCATGTTGTCCAACAGATACTGAGCAGTATTTTGAGTCAGAACTGTTTATACAGCTTAGGTGAATAGTAAAATACCATTGGACCATCATACATGGGCTTGTGGCACACTGAATATGGTAAACAACAATGTACAGAAAGATCACCTCAAATCAGAGGGTATAGGGTGTCCTGCTTGATAGGCCTTTTCTTTTCTAGTAGGGATATATGCCACAGTGCAGACAGGTGTAGTCTCATATGTCATACATCAGAAAGGAGTGCATTATAGGGCTAGATCACAATTTTTGTGTATGACCAAATTGTAGTCTCTTTGGTACCAAGGTGATGTGATATCATCTGAAAAGTGTTTATAGTGCCAAAGGCACAAACACACCGACTTCTAGGCTGTCTTGACCACCATTTACCTAAGCTATTATGGTCAAAACATTATTTGGCAATTTTCGCAGTTTTCACCCTATTAACAGACTGCAATAGACTCTACTTGGTCCCAGGGGGCCTCAAAAGGGCCACTTAACCATGTATACAGGGTTAGATTATCGAAAATGGTTCAATTAGGACCAGGGACGGGTTGAGGGTGAAAATTTCCTTTTTGGGATGCAAAGTGGTAGTGTCCCAAAATGGAAAATCCTTGTTAAGTGTCTGATCCCTATGCCCATCTTGTAGAGCCTACCAAGGGCTACTAGAGCCATTCACAACATTTTTTGCTTAATGTCCTCGTTGGCCTGCAAAATGCAAAATACTTTCCTAGAGCTGGCTCTTTTTCAACTAATTGCCTTGTTATGGGCCTTAATGTGACAAGGATAGTTAGTAGAGCTAAAGAACTCTCATTTAATGGTACAGGTTGCTCTCTGTAATGTTTCTGTGTTGGGCTGATGAGTGGAGTGTCTGTTTTCGCATTTGTACCTCTTAAGTCCACCAGTACCCTGCACCTTCCTCATCTACCTCTAGTACACCTTAGGCCCAGCTGGTACCCCTTGCTCCTTCCTCATGTATCCCTAGTACCCGTTAAGGCAGCTAGTACCCCTTGCACCTTCCTTACATACCCCTGGTACCCGTTGAGACCAGCCAGTACCCCTTGCACATTGTTTACATACCCTTAGTACCCGTTGAGACCATCTAGTACCCTCTGCACATTTCCTACATACCCCTAGTACCCATTGAGACCAACCAGTACCCCCACCCCATTGTGACCGACCCCTAGGTACCCTGGTGTGTGTCCTGCACCTCCAATGCATGCGTCGGGTACTATGGTGTCCCCTCTGCTCCTCATATACATACCCCTCCTCCTCAAAGTCCCCTAAAAGTACCCAGATTACCCTCTATTACCCCCTAAAACCAGTGGAGAGGTCGTAGTGGTTCTTTAGGCCTGAATCTATGGACTTTCCCATGTCCTTGTACCCCCTAAGGACAAGGTAATTTCCTCTGTTAGTTGGGACTGACAGGTGTCTCTGCGCCGTCGCAGCAAAGGGAAGACACAGCGAGTCTGGCTATTGACTGCCACCATGCAATGGGTTTCTGCCGATTTGCTGATTGGTCAATGTGGTACCTGCAAGGCGGATTACTATCCCGACATGATTACGAGGAGGGCTCCTGGCCAAAAGCGGTTGGAATACGACACGGAATACCTCCGCGTTGATAAGCCAGCAATTGGGCCACGCGCGGAATTTGCGATTTTTGCTCATTCAGTGCCACTAGCTGTATTGTAATCGGCTATATAAATCACTCAGCAGGGGGCTAGTGTCAGTCCGAGCAGCTAGCTAGGAGACAGCAGCGTATATACTATAAGCTTTAAGGTGTGAACTCACTGGAAGGTCAATACTGGCCGGAAAGTCAAAATCATACTTAAAGCTTTAAGTCAAACCTTCTCTTTTAACAAACCCTCCGGGTTCGTAGGAGTTGGGCGTTCACTCTAATCAAGGACAGGAGGAAATACTATCCATCCGTGACCAGGGTTGAGGAATGGGAGCTTTGCAGGGGCAACCTACGTTGACTAGAACATTTGTCTGCGGTAGAGTTGGCATTTCCTGTCAATCAAGCCGAAGATCCGAGGACCGGAAAGGTCCGACGGCATAGCCAGGAACAGCACCTCAAAGGGAGCAGTAGCGGCAGCAAGGTCTTGCCGCCGGCTAAACCAAAATCGTGATGCCAAGAAGCTATTAATAGTCTTGACTCGAACAGACTCACATGGCTATTCACGAATGACTCGAATTGACTCGAATGACTCGAGGCTGATTCACCAGGAGTCACACACACCGAATTGGGACGACATGACGAGGCTGGAATATTATTTGGACACGCCAGAAGCGGACATATATTATTTATTTTAATTGTACCAACATCCATGCAGATTATTCTCCTTTTCAAGTCAAGATTCGTATGTAAATTAGTAGATTGTATTCAGTAGGAGTCCGTACCTTCACGGACTCAACGTTTGGACCATTATGTACATTACTGTTTCGAGTTTCCATGTTTTGTAGTATTTGGTATGTAGGATTTAGTATATAAGTAGAGGTAGAGCTTAGGTGGAAGCCAGTGGACCGTACCCTTCTTGTTAGGAGCACAGCATAACGCGTGCCTCCGTCCGGGAAGTCTCACGGAATCCATTCGGTGTACATTTGAGTGTCTTTAGATACTTTGGTGTCTACCAATATATTGGGATTGGATTATATTTGTTGTGCAGCGTCAGCGTCAGCGTTTAGGGTCAGCGTCAGCGTCAGCGTCAGCGTTTTAGTGTCTTAGCGTCAGCGTCAGCGAATATTACAGCGGAACCTGTCAACCTTCGGTTACAGTTCAAACCCAGCGTCGAACTAAGTTTAGTTCACCACACAACCATCCGGTGTCCACCACCACAAACCTTTTGAAAACCACAACTCTTCTAAGAACTATAAAGGTCGCATCAGCGCCCAATAGGTCCGAGAAACCAAACGGCCGACTTAAAGCTTTAAGTCGAAACCTAGTTTTCAGCTATTGCAACAGCCGTAATACTTCGGTTGGAACCCCACGAACGCATATACAAGCGGAGAGGTGATTAGGTGTTTGATTTGGAGTGTGTTTAGTGTGTGGTTTAGCCATACATCGAGACCCAGTATCCAGCTCATTTCCCCCTGGTCGGTCCCGATCCGCGGCGTATCAGCGTCTCGAAGCATGGTGTTTGGGTCCACCGAAAAATTGCACTCTCTCAGGAGAACACATTAAATCGGTTCCACTCCGGCTGGTCAAATTTTGCAGACTGGGTCAATGACACTACGAATGATATCAATGTCAAATTGACTTATCGCCAATCTCAACGCCTTTTCATCGAACATTTCGCGTGTCGTCTTTTGCCGGCCCATGGAAAGTCAGCCATGTTTTCGTGTGAGGCACACGCAAAGATGGCGGTGCTGGCGGCCAAAGTCCGGGATGTTGTTGAGAAGAATGGAGGAATTATGGCTGGCACGATGGAACATGGCGGCATGGACTGCACCCATGTAAAGCAATATAGCGAAGGAGATGTAAACCTCGGAGATGCGGGAGGTGTTGTGGGTGGAGAGCCTGGAGCTGCAGACAATGTGAGCTCGTTTCCGCAAGAATATCTCAAATATTAACGGTGGGGAAAAGATTGACCCAACTCTTATTGAGGAGATACCTCTCCCCGCCAATTTGCCCCACGTTCTACTGCGTCAAGAACGGCCTCCCCAGGCGAACCTTGTGGCTATACAAGATTGGCAGTCATGGATGGGAAAAGTCTCACTCACCGTGCAAGTCGTTTTTCTACATCCTTTGGACAATAGATCTAATCGGATGGACTCAACAGAAATGCTCCCTCGACACTTGTGAAGGCCCTTTGGCCAATTTCAAGAATGGCCGGTTCTGTGCAGATCACCTGGACCGTTGTTTGATTTGCGGTATTGTACCCTGCGGTCGCGAGATCCGCTTCCCGGAGGCTCTTACCTGTGACGATCCAACACATATAGCGTGGCACAAACAATATGAAGATCGCTTCCGCCGACTCTCTTTTCCTGGTGTTCAAAGAGTTATACGGCGACAGATGGCTACTGGCGAGAATACACCTCACCAGGTCCGTGGGCCGTCTCTTCAGGTCCAGCTACAGGCATTGGGAGATATACATGGGGAAAAAGTTGTCCACAGGTTCAAAGCCAAGTCGACTTACTGCCTGCAGACAATCCAATGGGCATGCGGGTTTCCGATCGGGTGGGGTAAATGCTACCGCTCAGAAATTACGCCGCAGGTCCTGGCATTCATAAACCAAGTCTGGGCCGATCATCCGGAATCGCGACCGAGCTTTGTGGTCTACGATAAAGCCTGCGACCCCCTCAGGCACATTGTCACACAGAATATTACCGACTTGTGGCTTACCTCAACCAAGTTCATTGTGGATGCTTGGCATTATATCGGCCACCAAGCCACAGATGTTCTGTGTCGCACAAGGTGTAATCCAGCGCCAACCGACGGTTCACAGCCTGATCTGGTCCTCACCGATGTCGACGAGAATGGGGTTCCTCACCAAACTCGCGCCTTCAACACCGAGACAGCAGAACAGTTGAACTCTTGGCTCAATGGCTTTGAATACCAATTGCGCCAGATGACAGATGTCAACTATGACTTCTACATTCATGTCCTGATGATGCTGTATGGCGAGAAGGTCGAGAAAAGAGTTGCGGCAAAAAGCCGAGAGCTTACTCAGGATTTCTAGAAATATGTCCTATACGACAGCCCCCCCTGTCGTAGATATCATCTACCTAGTCAAGGTGCACATGGAGCATTTCGCGGACTCGCGACCCGGGATCTAGGTTCAGGGTATGGTGTTGTGTTGTATACTACCGAGAAAGTCTCGTTGATAGTCTCTACTACATTTTAAACGTACTTACTGCGTCATTGAAGGTGAAAGTGAGCAAATCACACATCATTGACGCGCGCAGGGGGGTTAAAAGCGCCGTTGGGAGTAACCAAACCAACTCCCCTCAAAGACTCACCGCTACCACGGGCTTGGTTTAATCACTCAACCGAACTGGTGAAGTATTACTACCGGTGCTCGGGTGTACCTCAGATAAGTTCCGATTTCAATCGGTTATTAGCTATGATATCGAGTTCGACGCCGTTGGTGTTATGTAACCGATGGCAGACTTACAATAGACAGTGAGGCTTGAATGATGTTTCTGCCAGATGAGGAGTTAGTGTTGGTGTTAGAGCGAAGAGGGCAAACAACTGGTGGTTCCGGAAATCACGGTCGAGTTGTGATTCACAGACCGGAAGTAAGTGCTGTAGAGAATACAATCGGTAGACGTCCTCAGTCGGACCCGATAGTGGTATAAGACTCATTAAATACCTGTAGAGAATACAATCAGTAAATGTCTACAAGTGCGACCGTAAGTAAGTATACTTAACAAATAAATACTGCCCGAACGCCAGCGCGATGGAGGGCCTTTCGGCGGATGCGTCAGTGGTATCAAACTGGAGCTACACTGGCGGGCATCTGACGCGCAACCGGAGAGGTAAAGGGGGAAACCCCGAACAGCGAGCGCGAGGGGAAAGTATTTGGAGTGCGTAATTGTGAGGCAGCGGGGTGTGTAGGGCGAAACAGAGAGATTCAATTAAAGGTAGGGTTGGTTGAAGGCGCGCGATTGCAATACGAACTGAATAAAATAAAAGCAAGCCAGAGTAAATGTTGTACCGGGAAAGCTGAAAAGACAGGTGGCAAATGGGACATTGCGTCGAGGAGATAGCTGTCGAGAAGACTCGGAGATGCGGTGTTTACGGTAGTCATCGGCTTTCAGCGGCCCGCCCTGTGAAAGATACGGGCCAAAAATTTATATTATGTCACTACATACCTATATCAAGAGTTCTTGGCAAGGGGAACTCGGGGTTCGAAAATCGGATAGGGGTCGATTTTTTTTTTTCGACCTTGACTAGACCCCCCTCCTGCCATATAGGGAAGGTCCTTCCCACCCCTAGCTCCGGGCCGATTTCCCCGGACTTCCGCCACAAACTGAATTTGGTTCGGACAGTTACTACCACCCGATTTGCATGTTTTAAGCATGCACAATCCTTCCTAAGGCTATTTCTACTACTGAACAAACTTCAGGTTGGCCTGCAAAATTTTATTGACCTACCCCCAGGACCGTGCACGAACACCATTTTTGGTTGAACGAGGTGGGAATAATTTTTTCAACACCTGCTGAGGTGAGTAAGAGCTAGATCCTAGGGTTTTTCGCTCATTTGAACCTCTGGCAAGTGTCTACAGGCCTCCTTCCTCCTTTCCACAACTTACAGTGACAATTTTTTTTCAGCCTCGGCCAGACCCCCCTACCCCCTGTCCGCTATTTTAATCCCGAGTTCCCCTTGGTTCTTGGTAGCTAAATTGTGTCCAAAATGCCTTAATGGACCAAAATACTGCTTTTGATTTGACGAAGAAAAGCACCTTCCTAATAAGGACTGTCACGCTCAATCACGTGGGGTGGGTTGCTTATGAGTGAGCCCTACCTTAGCAGCGATTGAATTCAGTGTCAAAGTCGCACAGGAAATTCTTGAAGCACAGGGAGTGCTACATTTGAATGGTCTGTGTTTCCCTAGGCGGTCCAAAAGGCTCTGCAACTCTGAAGCACGGGTAGTTCCTGCAGCTAAGAGATTCACTGTTGCAGTTGGTTCCTGGGAAGAGCTGTCAGAGAATGATGCACGAGAGCTAATGCCTGCCACAGACCATACTGAGACTGATGTAGAATTTAGCAGATTGGTCAGGGAGGAGATGATCTGAACAGGCTTATTGAACACCATCTGAATAGAAACAGTGTTAATACTCGAAATTCCTGGAGACAGTTCTTGCATTGGGTCTTGCAGCAAGCGAGGTCAGTCTAATTCTTAGAATGTTAAGAATCCCTTGGCTTTATTTCTATCAGGCAAATTCAATTGCCAAGGCAGTTTTTGCAAGTGTGGACCAAATCCACAAGGTATTTCAGGCCTTCCAATTCCTGTCTTCACTGTCATTGATTTTTGACAACTGCAGCTGCTGCAGGAACAAACCAATTGTGATCACGACATAATTGCTCTACTCCAGGATATGACTGATGTCTTGGCTTGCATCGTTGATGTCGAGCAGTTTGTCAAGTCTGCTCAGCTGAAAGAGGCCATGGAAGAGTTCAATCCCATGGTCCGCGCAACAGTAAATTTTCTCATTCAATACAATACCCAATCTCCCAAGTGTTTGTTTCATTCTTGATTTTTCAATTTTGGTTCTCATTCTATATACTAGCAAGGGTCCTTTCCCTCACTTTTGGTGCCAAAACAAAAGAGCAACTTGACAACCTTATTCAACAATTTGCTTCTTTTAAATATAAATTTGACCGTGGTCTTACTGTGCAGTCTGGAATGACCCTAGCAACAATGGAAATACAGCTCAAATCCCTGTTGGACAGCACTGGTGAGTACCCAGTAAATGCTTAAGCCTAACATTCCTGAGCAATTGAAATAGTGCAAGACCATCAACTACAGACTCTCAGACCAAAAGCCCCAGAAATAAAACATGCAGTTGACTCGTGTATGCCCGGAACTCGACTTGACATACTCCGGAGCATTCATGATTGGCAAATGACCTGGATGGTCCTTCTGGGCCCATGGGTATCCTGGCACAGGAAAATCCGCCATTGCAATGACTATCACAACACAGCTGCAGGAATCCGGGCGTTTGGCATCCAGCTTCTTCTTCAAACGTGAAGAGTTTTCGTCTCAGACTCCCCCTGCTCTCTGGTGATGATCTCGCAAACAAATACCCAGAGATTCGGAGCAAGGTCCTGCAGACTTTAGACTCTGGGGAGGTTGCTCCACACATCACAGGCCATGATGACATCTTCGAGAAGCTCATCCTAGAGCCGCTGGCAAATCAGCTCTCAGTGCCTCCCGGGAGGATGCCTATAGTGGTCATTGATGCACTGGATGAATGTGGGGGTCTAACACCATCCCGACCCTACCAGAAGCAGGTTTTCTCAGCTATTAGCCGCTGGAAAGATTTGCCATCCCAAGTGAAGCTCTTTGTCACCAGTCATAATGAAAAGAGCATACATTCTGTGCTTAGCTCAATGGGATCACAGTGCAAGGTTCTCGAAGTCGGAGAGAAGGCCACTTTGCAATCACATCAGGATATTGAGAAATACCTTGAGCATGGTTTTGATACCATTCGCCAGGAGTACATATCACCCCCTCATCCTTGGCCAGCCCCACAAAACTTCAAGCTTCTCATCAATGCAGCTGCTGGATTATTCATCTGGGCCAGCACAGTTTTTAAAGCTCGTAGGGGATCACCAGCCTGAAACAGAACTTGAATGTATACTCCAGATGCTTTGGAAAAAAAATAGGAATCAGGAACAAGACTTGGACCAACTGGAACAACTCTACCAAAATCTTCTTTCCTCAAAGTTCCCATCCAGCAATGATGCCAAATTATTCAAAAAAGTGGCTGGAGCGATACTGGCGGCACAGATGCCATTAACATTGACCAGCGTAGACCTTAAGTTTGTATGCATGCAAATGAGTTCTGTTCTTGACTCTGAATCAGGTCTCCACTTTGTGCATCAGTCATTTGTGGATTTCCTTGTTAGTTTTGCAGAAGAATTTCATTTCACTTATGAAAGGGTAGCCCATGAACAGCGGATGGCAACTGCATACTTTGTGACTATGGCAAAGCAACTAAAATTCAATATTGCTGGTGTGGAAAGCTTATATTTGTGTAATGATGATATCACTGGGCTGGCACAAAGAGTTCCCAATCATCTGAACTATGTATGCCAATTTTGGTCTGCACATCTCAGCAGCACTGTGGAGGAGGCATCAATGCTGAACTATGTGTCTAGTTTTGTGCACACACAGCTGTTATTTTGGCTTGAAGTACTGAGTGTTTATGGTGTGATGTCAATTGTGTCAAGAGCATTGGAGAGACTAGCCAGATGGCTTCCGGTGAGTAGAGTAAAATTTAAGGAAGGCATTGGCTGATCACTTATAAAGGGCTCAAATGATGAACTGAAAAAGGATGTGCAAGATACTATAGCATTTGTAAGGAACTTTGAGAAACCAATTGCATTCTCTGTTCCGCACATTTATATGTCAGCACTCTGGTTCGCCCCAGCAAACTCACGAATTGCAAAAAGATACTGGGGAAGTGGGTTGATGGCAGTAAAGTTGAAATCAGGGGGAAATCTGAACTGGCCAATCATGCAGGTAGTGTTAAAGGGTCATAAAGGGACTGTCTCCTCTGTGGCTTTCTCCCTGGATTGCACCTGCATTGTCTTTGGATACACGGACAAAACTGTGCATGTGTGGGACACTGAGACTCAGACACAAATTGGAGCACCACTCAAGGGTCATACTGACATAGTCACTTCTGTGGCCTTCTCCCCTGGCAGCATTTGCATTGTCTCTGGGTCTGAGGACAAAAATACCAATAGGTTCCCCTTTACGAGTACTTTCATGCTATATACATGATTTTCTCATCTCACGTGATTTGATCAGGTTGATTTTTCGTGAAATCCTGATTTATTTTATTACACTGAAATAGCATAGGTATTTTACCCTCTGTGATGTACCATTCATCTTCGAATTAACAAATATAAGCAGTCCCATTTTATTTGGAGTCATTTGACCCAGAGATGAACGACTTCAGACAGAACTTTTTGCCGCCACTGTAGGATGTGTGTGCGAGCATAGTAAAAGTACAGATGGAAAGTGAAAGGAGTGTAGAGATACAGTGACATAATAAATGATGTTGTAAGGAGACATTGCAGCCATGAAGAAAATGTGAGAAGACTCGTCATACAGACCGATGTTTCGTAGAGGAGGAAGTGCGGAATAACCCCTTGCTCGCGGGGGTGAGAGGAATGTCGGATCGCAGCTTGTGGTCAAACTCAGACCCAGTGTCAACGGTCTAAGAGTCGGTCGCGTCAAACTCGCTGGCGTAGTGAGATTTCGACTTGGAATCCGCCGTGAGCGTGGGTAAGCCGACGGGGACGGCGCCAAGAGTAGCGGCGGCGGGGCGGCGGAGGACACGGCGGACAACACGGACGGTCGCGTGCCAATACACCGAATATTCCCGCTTGGCATCCTCACCAAAGGCAAAAAACCCAGCGAAAAGTAGGGCGCTGATGGGGATGGCCCACCAGCTGAGGTAGATGATGAGGAGGGTTTGTGCGGGGATGAATGCGGTGGGGGATACACCGATGCGGCCGAAGTCGCTGTGGACATCTGCCCACGAGATCCAAGGGCGGAGACCCTCACGAAGAGTGAAAACCATGTTGCTGACGGTGACAATGGTGACCCAGATCATCTGCACAAGCGACATGGCCATGAGCCGGAAATATCTGTTTGGCGTGAGGGAAGATGCCGCCTGCAGGTGACGCTCGAAGGTTAGTCGGTGGCAGAAGAAGTGGTAGAAGGCGGCGCCGGCGAAGCCAAGCGTTAGGAGGACGATGATGATAGGGGGAAGCCAGAAAAGGAAGATGGAGGCGAGGGAGACATAGACTGCGGGACGACAGCCAAAGTCCTCGACTAGGTCGTAACGATGCCCCTGGACGATGTAGTCTGCAACCAGAGATTAGGATACGCGTCCTTAAGAGCGGAAAAATGCAAAAGAACGCACGAAGGGCCATTGTAATACAGGGTAAGCCCCAACAGAGTAGGAGATCGAAAATCATCCGACGACGTTTCTGCTCCGGCGACATCCGTACCTGCCGGACGGAAGCGATGCGCTCGAGATGGATGCAAAGGCATAGGCAGCATGTGGGGAGGGCGGTGTTCGATCCAACCTGCAACTTGGTTGCTTAACAGAGAAGTTAGCGCCACATTCAAAAAATCACAGGCAAAATAGTATGCACTAATATCGCACCAGACTTTAGCGACCACCTCGATGTTCCCGGCCCAGATGACGACGTTAATGGCGTAAGTCATGTTAGAAATGAAGAGCCAGGCGATGAGAGAAAGAGTCGGGACATTGCGCACGCGCCAATGCCACGGCAGGGGGATGAGAACGATGAAAGACGCAATGAAGGCGGCGATGGGGAGTTCATAGTGCATGGTGGTAAGGAAGGTCGTGGGGAGGAGCGAAAGACTCTTCCGAAGAATGCGGTTGGGGTTCTTTATGGTCGCCCACTGTTCTTTAAAGATCACGGAATCAAAGACGTTGTTTCTTCAAACTCCGTATTCAGCTAGCTGTGCAGCCTGATTGTCAGTATTTGATTGTTCCTGTCAGTCCGAGTATCACTGTATTCATCTTCTTGATACGTATCATGGAAGTTACTGGCGTCTTGAGGAAACCAGGGGCTTGAGCAGCATTGATTTAGATTCAGATGTACGCCGTGCTTGCGGAACTACAGAACACCGGCTTGCATACTTTTGGTCTCACCATGATGACACCATCTTCATCAGTAAATGGGCACATTAATCTTTGATGTCTTAGGTCGTTCAACAATGTCCTTGGGCATCTTTGTCTTGCGATCAGCATCTTCCGTCTTTCAACACGGGTCTTTCAGCGTCTTACATCTTGGTAACCACATCTTGGATCTTTCGATGGAGGCCATTAGGAAAACCTCCCTTATAATCTTTTGCAATAGTTATGATGTATGGCAATCAGCGGAAACAAGAAAATAACCTTCAGACTGCAGCTGTGGCTTTGCTACAGGAACTTGCGCACATTGTTGCCGCCCGACAAGGTTAGCCGAGACTGATGAGTGGTAGAAATAATGCATCTTCTGTAAAACAAAAATAAGGAGTGAGAAGGTTGAAAAATATATCTGCCGGAGTTCCGCTTCAAAACCAGAAAGAACAACGAGTAGAACAATGAGGGCGGCATTTACATATCAGACATGCGACTGGAGTGCTATGAATGGTCTTGTTCTATATCTAGAAAACAAGGAGGACGAACCGGAAGTCTGACAGTTGACGAGTTTCTGTGTCCACGGCGTTTATCTTTCAGAGGAGTCGTCAGGCGGCGAGAGGAATTGATAAGACCCATTGTTCTACCTACATCAATTCCAATTTGAAAGGAAGGCCGTGCATATCATGCGACTGGAGTGCTATGAACGGTCTTGTTCTATATCTAGAAAACAAGGAGTACGAACCGGAAGTCTGACAGTTGACGAGTTTCTGTGGGTCCACGGCGTTTATCTGTCAGAGGAGTCGTCAGACGGCGAGAGGAATTGGTAAGACCCATTGTTCTACCTACATCGATTCTAATTTGAAAGGAAGGCCGTGCATATACAGCGGGTCTGCTGCCGCAGTAAAAGGTAACATGGTATGAAGTTCGAGGTAACCTGTAAATATCCACGAGGGAGGAAGGAACATTTTTGATTGGCTAGTCCACTGTGAGATCCGCAACGGGTGGAGCGCGCGATAGGGTTCTGTTTATAAGTCCGGTTAATAAACATGTTTTTAAACACCGGTTTATAAACCCGGTTTATAATGGTCAGCCAGAAAGGACCGGTTTTTAATTCGCACAGCCACAGGGCGGTGATCTCCGAACAGGTTGGTGGTATGCCGGCCGGGTGTGAATTGGGCTCGCCAAGGTGAACAGCGCCGACCCAGCACAACCGTGCGTGTCCTCGGCACCTGGGGCGACATCGCTTGACTCGTGTCGGTGCGGCGTGGATATTACAGTTCCATTTTTCCCGAGATTTACTAGCGGACAAGGCCAATCAGATTGGAAGTCTCGGTAATTGGTCGGAGCAGAGTGCAGGAGGCATAGAGGGGGGCAGCAAAGGCCCACGGAGGAAGCGGCGGGAGGGGGGAAGTTGAAAAACTCGAATTTTGGCCGATTTTAGGGGCGGTGTTTATAAACATGTTTATAAACGGCCTGTTTATAAACCAAAAATTATAAACTGTTTATAATTGCCCCGGGAATTATAAACAGAACCCTAGCGCGCGAATCAATAGATTGGAAGTACACGGAAGTGGCTGGCAGTCGAGGAAAAGGACTCCGAGGACCTCGGACCCAGTTGATCTGGACGATGGCTGTGTGTTACCGTTACACCAAGGAAACCCCGAGTAACGACGAGAGTTGTGGGACTGAGACTCGGCTAAGTCTCGCTTAAGGTCGGCTAAGCTCTCGTTTGTGGGACTCGTCGTCGGGGATGGGACTCGCCAGTTGCGGCCATCACTGGATCAATTGCGCCGTTCCAACTCAGAATGGGCAGAAAAACACGAATTTAAGCATACTAAAATCAGGGGAGAGCCCCACGCAGTGGGCCATCGCGGCGAGCGGAAGCATCATGCAGTGGGCCCAGCGGCGAGCGTCAGGGGGGTCCACGGGGGTCTTCCCCGTGCCTCAAAGATTAATTCCCCTTGAATCAGTTGAAAAAATAACACATTGGCCCAAATTAAATTTTCTTGACATGCCGTCAGGCGGAAGGAGGGGGGTTTGGGGGGAACGGTGTTCCCCCCAGCTCAATATGCTTAAAATAGTGGCCAAAAACATACTTGTACATCAAAATACTGCCAACCGGCACTCGAATGCCGAAATTGATCCCTTGATTTCGATTGATTAAACGAGATCAATTGTGGGACTCGCGTACTTAGCCGAGTCCCAGTCCCACAACCCTCGTATATACTCACAAAGGGGTTTGTGCGGACCAGATCCTGCCTACGTAGTACAGCCTGACCAACTATGTTTGTCTGCGAGTAGATAATTATGAACTCTGAAATTGAACTTCAAACACATTTGTTGTCCATCTGAGGTAAGTACCAGAAACAACAAAACATAAAATGGTGTGATAGACAAAGGAGGTTCCTACATCAGGGAAAAACCGGTTGGCGATATACCTAGGATAGCTGAGGTAATAACATGGCTTGGCGGTCCTTGGTGTGTACTTATATCTCGAAGTCTTGAAGGCACTTGGGATACTAAAAGGAAATTTAGATCGACAACCCTCCACCCGAACTGAAGAAATGCCCTGGCGGATTTTTTCGTGCATGAGGAAAGGTGTGTGAAGCTCGAGGAAAACGCTTTCGACCCAGCTTTCCTGATGGAGAAAACAGTGAGAGCAGCAGCCGTGGGAAAATAATCCCATATACCTGCGCAGAGTCCACCAATCCCCGCGTAGACGAGTGGGCCCGCAACGCAGGGAGGGGATGGGGATATGGGTGGGAATGCGGCGGAAGCGAGGCCGAGGTACGGAAAAAGGGCGCCGGCACGGCGGAATTTCAAGTTGCGCCGAGTAAGTAGTTTTCACGAATGCTTGCAGCTTGTGGGGAAGTACTTGGCGGAATTTCAAGTTGAAGGAACTTATACATATGTATGGGCTATATACTGTAAAATAATTCATGTTGAAATTTAAAAAACACACACCTTACGAAGCCCGTGAAAAAACGACACATGTTGTTCACGTTTGCAGAATGAGCTAGCTTTGGTAAAATGCTCCAAAGATGGACATAGCTTAGTGAGTACACTAGTTTGCCCAACAAGTAATGTTGGGACAAATTAAGGGAAATTGAAATTGATTGTAAATCAGCGGAGTTGTAAATATGTGATCAGGAGTTCAAAAATTGCGGAATCCAACAGCAATTTTATCTGGATGACATGAATGCCACTTCCTCCGTCATCTCACCCTCACTTTCTCCCGTTCCTATGTCACAAACGGGGCTCCTGATTGAGAACATCAGGAAATGGTTGAAATGTTGAATCGGCCAATACAGGTTCAGAATTCCACCCGATGGGTTAGGTAACCCTTACTTAAACATCGGAGAGGACTCTGCGATTGTGCCTAGAAAGAGCCGACGGCTCAACAGTTCAAATTTAAACTCCGCTACTCAAAATTTAATCATGGATAGGTCGTCAGCACTGGCTCACTCTGGGTTGAATAGCCAGTTGTGTAGTTTCTTTTCATGGTTTAATAAGTTGTGCATTTTCTCAACCACCTAAAATTTGAGAGGTGTGAATTCTTTCATCCACTCTGGGCAGGTGTGCGTTTCCTGTGGTTCAAAAAAATAACCTGTGTCTTTTGCACGCGGGAACCATCGCGGTTGACACTCTCGCTGCTCGAAAATGAATCTTGCCACTTATTTCAAAGAAGTTGGTCAAGTTGCGTCCTTTCCGCTTGGTTTTTCTACAACTTGTCATTTTTTTGCCCATTTTCGACCAAGGTGTGCGTATTTTTATTTATTTTACAGTATATGTGCCATACATATGCCGCATTTGTAAAAAGGCGAGACAAGTTCTTCGACGCCAGAGAAGGGAGGAAGTTGAGATCTCCAGCTGTTAGGCCTTGCAGCGACAATTTGCGAGCGGGTTTAGAGTTTTTACTTCATCCATTTCTTTCTTTCTCCCCTTTAAATCGTGAATAAGGACAATCGGAGGCGGTATTCGCATCCGTCGCGAGTGAGTTACAAGTTGCAGCCGGGAGAGCAGTCGAACGCGCGAGGACCACAGTCTTCATCTTGATCAGACACACCTTTGGTAGGAACGCACATACTCCTTCCGCGCGCCGCGCGGCGAGTAGGTGACAATCTACCGTTCTGGGCCAGTAAAGTGCGCCCACGGGAATACGACGGCGCTCCAAGTCGCTCGCGCGCTTGCTTGCGGTGAGGTGCGTTCCAAGTCGTCGCAATCGTAGTCGTACTTATCGGGCCGTGACTCGCCGGTGCGACTCAGCCGCAAACTTAAACTGCAACGAAGGCTCCAGCCAGTCTTTCAGATATCTGCCGTGGCCGCAAGGATTGAAGGTCGTTTTTCAGTCCCTCTCGAGCTAGCATGATCACAATAACGATGACGATAACGCCGACGCGGAGGGTCGAGAGCAAGATTAAGAGAGCAAGTTGAGAGCAAGAGCAAGAGAGGAAGCGAGGAAGCGAGCAAGAGCAAGAGAGTAAGAGAACAAGAGAGCAAGAGAGCAAGAGAGGAAGAGAAAGAGAGTAAAAGAACAGAACAAAAGGACACCGGGGGCAAAGACCCCCGCACATGATTGTATGCATCGCAGATGAACCCTCTCTGCGGCGCACAAAGAAAACAAAGGGAAGCCAAATATTTTTTCTTTATGCGCCACAGAAAGGGTTCATCTGCGATGGTCGTGCATCTTTCGCACACGACAATCGTGTGCGGGAGTCTTTGCCCCCAGTGGGATTAAGCGCCCACTACCCGATATGGAAATTCTACCGCCCAGCCGCCAGTGCGCAGACTGGGGTGAGGGAGGAGGGAAGGCGGGGAAGTGGGGGGGAGGAGTCGAAATGAAGAGAGGAAGGAAGAGGGCGCGAGACGGGGGTGGTATACGAATTTTTATTGATTGATTCATCGCGTATGGATGGCTACTGGAAGCGCATCTGTATCGACTGCAGCGCGAGTAGGAACGGGAGAGGGAAGGAGTCGTTCGTCCGAGTCGTATGGGTGCGCAGTCAGTGGGTAGCGAGTAAGGTGAGAGTAGCAAGGAGGGGGGAGCGCGGAAGAAAAGCCTAGGGCAAGCGTGAGGCTAGAAAGCTAGAAATACAGCGACGCCGTAACTATAATGCACAAATTTGAGAAAGGGTATGCATATACCAAGGAGAAGAACCGAAGGGGCCGCCGTCACGCCGCCGGTACAAGGCCACATCGACCACTGTGTCGTCGCCGAACGTGCATTTGGCCGACGGGGAGAGCGGCGCCGGGTACGCGCCGCGCTTCACACCACGCGTGTAGGACGCTGGTATTGCGCTGGACGAGAGCATGGGCGTGGGCACTCCCGTAGTCCCCGCGCTTCTCTCGAGGGCGTAGTCCCAGTCCCCCGTCGACGTCGGTGTCGGTGAGCGGAGGGGATGGGCTTTATGAAGCGCATACGCCCCGTGCTCGACAACATGCGTGTAGTACGGCACCGCGCCGGAGGAGCGTAGGCGTGCGCATGCGCAAGACTCCCGAGTCCCGTAGTCTCCGCCCTCTTCATGCTCGGAGTCCATCTCGGCGTCAACACGCGGGGGGTATGAGGCGGCCACGGCGTCGCGGACATCACGCGCGTAGTACTACGAGGGCCTCGAACCACGCTGGAGGAGGGCGTGTTCGTACTCAGGACGCAGGACGCAGCCCTCGCTGCCCTTCTGGAGGGCGGAGTCGGCGTCGGTGTCAGTGGCAGCGAGCGACGCGGGGTAAGCGAGCTCGACACCACGCGCGTAGTACTACGGGGGGCATCGAGCCGTGCCGGGCGAGGGCGTGTGCGTACTCAGGACACAGGCCCCGCCCTTCCCGAGGACGTAGTCAGTGTCGGATAAGGGTGGGCAAGCGTGTGCCGCTGCTCCACCGGCGGCACCGTCGGCAGGGCGCGCGGACGCAGCGGGCTTGATCCACGGGAACCGGAGGCGGAGGTCGAGGGCAAGCGCGGGGTGAAGCCCGCGCTGTCTACCGCAGAGCGCGAGGCGCCAAGCGGCTGAGCTCGACGGTCGTCGGCGCGCCAGAGGAACGCGGGCACCCGCTGCTGCTTCACTGGCGTCAACGGGAGCGCGCGGATGCAGAGGCCTTGGTCCACGGGATGGGGAAGGGCGCGCGGACAACGCTATGCACCTCGGCGGCGAAGACGAAGAACGCGAGCCGCCCAGCTGAGCGCGACGGTCGCGACGGACTGGGTCCACAGGCCGAAGGTGGGGGAGCCGACGCGCTTGCCCACCATGCGCCTCGGCGGCAAAAGCCAAGAACGCGAGCCGCCCTGGCTGCGCGACGGTCGCGTCGGCGCGCCAGAGGAAGCGAGCACGTGCTGTACGTGGGTGAGAGCAGCATGGGTGGCGTGATGGGGGACGCGAGGGGAGGGTGAGGAGGGGCCGGAGGACGCGAGGAGGCGCTCGAGGGCGGCGTGGGGGAGTAGGCGGGGGCAGAGAGGAATTGGGCGCGGCGATGGAGGAAGGCGGGCAGGGTGAGGACTGCGCGGGCAGGAGTGTCAGTCAAAATGGAGGGAGAGGACGGGAGGCGAGGAAACGGAACACGTACTGCAGTAGACGGCAGAGACGAGTAGGGGGTAGGCAAGGACGGTGTCGTACGTCGTCGGGTCTAACCGCACGTTCGCAAGGATTGCGTACCGGTGCCCTTGCACTACGTACTCTGCATACGGTGGAATGTCAGCAACGCGAAGAGCAAGAGAAGGGAGAACGACGCACGGAGCGGCATCTGCACAGACGGAATGCCGAGCCCTATGCCCAGATCGACTAGGACCCCGCGGCGCGTGAGAGGGAGACGGCCTGGCAGCTCTTGTACAGCCGGCGGTTGATGCAGAGCGACGCTGCGGGATGCCAGCAGCGATTCCGACTGTCAGGTGCGTCGCTGAAACAGTGAAAGGCAGGGAACGCGCGTCAGTTTGTGGCCACACACATGAGATTAAGTAAAGAGAGACGGAGACGCACAGATAACGGTATCACGAGGCTGGTTCCCGAGTTTTGGGCTGTTATCGGTGATGTCGAACAGCTGGAGATTGGACCAGGAGAACTGGGGGAGGATCCAAAGCGCACTATGGTGCGCTGTCTTTTTCTTCATTTTGAATTTGAATGCTCCACGGAACAGCGACGCAGATGCTCCCAGAGTACGAGTACGAGGGAGCGGCTTGAACGGCAGACGATTCTACGAGAGACATTTCGACCGAGAACAACGACGAGGATGGAGGAAAGAGCTTGCACAGAATAGAAGTATGAGGTTAGGGTTACAACCCAAAAGCGGCAACTCGTAATGGCGGCTGTGCAGGCCCTTTCTCTTCCGCCCTCATCACCGTCACCTCGCTCGGGCTCAGATCTCAGAGTCCACCTCGTGGGTTGGAAATCGAACATCTCAATCTTAATCGTACCGGAGATTCATCGCGGCCGCCAAATTAACAAGCTGCTGCAATTAATATTGTCTTTCGCTGGTTCCCAACTTACGATCCCCGACGGTGTAATATGCGGCTCGGGCGTTTGGGGATAGCTCGCAAAGCCCCACCTTGCACGTTTCCTCTGCAAATACAGGTTCCCTTTCACGCATTCCGGATTCCTTCTTTACCGAGCAACTCTCACTCTCCGGCTTCAAAAAAGTTATCAATGCTTCGGCAAACCGTGGATCTCTAGACTGCGTCGACTGCCTGCCTAGTGCGCACAGGAAACTCGAGCTCTGTCTAGAAATCCCCACCGTGACGTCGTCCTCCCGCCCTCCTCCCCTCCCCTACCCCCAATGACTGCATCAACGATACACCCGTGCGCCGCCCTCTTCACAAGGTGCTTTAAAGTACCATCCCCCCTTATCTCGCGATTAATCTACCACCCCCGCGGAACCGTAAGCTTTTGAATGCTCCAAAATGTGCTCCCAAACCAACGGTCTGTCTGTTTCGCTGGATGAAAAGGTGCATTCTCTAAGTCAAGTCAACTTGCTGCCGACAATTCCTCCCTCTGGAATTCTCCAAATCTGCAAGCACCTGCCTGCCGCTCTACCAGTAATACGTCCCGAAACGAGAGGCACTTTTTTTTTTTTGGTTCCACTCGTCCTGCTTGCCTTCCACCTCGGACTCCCTACTCGGACTTGCCCACTGTCAAATTATTCAAAAGCAGAGACTTCGAGATCGGCACACACAGTGCGTTATGAATTCCTCCACCGCTAATCTCCTGAACGCTAGCCTGGGGGATGGGGGAGGAGCGCTCATCAACGCTCCTCAACGCAAAGATGCAAATATCAGTTGCAGTGGATTTCCGGACTCTGTGGTGCGCGTGGAACAACCAGCTCTGTCGAGACCGAGGAATCTCCATGCTGCAGCCTGAGCAAGCCGTGAATTTTTGGTCTGCGTACATAGACGTGCGACGTGGCTGTCGAGTAATCTCCCCTGGAGGATACCTTCCAACGCTGACCTCCCCAACCCAACTAACCTTCAAGAGCTCGGGTAAATGCGGGGTCCGTCTGCGTCGTTTCCGCTCTGCGCCTTCGCTCCCATCCCCCGCCCCCGTCGACCTCCCAGCCGATATTAATATTACAACTGAATGGACGGTTTGTAAATCGGAAGTCGGTTTGGGTTCGATTCTACACATGTACCGACCGTTGGCGTATGCCGTTTTCCTTTCTCTCTACCACCCACAGTTCTAAATGGTGCTTTGCACAAGAGTTATTGAGGCAACGAGGATATAAGCTCTGACTGGTGTTTCAAAGAATTTATTTCAGTGAATATCCGCCGCAATCTGGCAGAGTCCAAAGGACATCCTTTGGAGTAAACTGGATTGCAGTGGATGTAAGAGTTATGAAATGGACCCCAGTAAGACACTTGAAACATGAATAAAACCCTGAGAGGGTGGTCCGGCTCGGATATCAATTACAAAAATTTAAATTTTCTCAGATGGCCGCATTCCGGGGGACGATGCCTACCGCTTTCAACCACGCCCACAGAAATGAAGACCTGCTACACCACGTCTACGGAATTCCATGGGTCAATAAATGAGGTCTGAGGTATTCATCAAGCATCTGAACCCTTACTGTTGGCGTAGTTGGCTCTCAATAAGGTTTTCCTTTAAACATAAAGTAGAAACGCATAAATTTTGGCTGCCTGGTCTGGCTTAAACTGCGGATATATTCTGCATCCCGTTGTGTTGGATTAGACGAAATTATGCAGGTTACTACGCAGTGGGTCATCGAGGTCCCCGCTATCATCGCTCCTCCATCCACCACCTCCTTCACGCGTTCCCGCTGCTCCGTGGCAGCTTCGAGACTGTCGACCCACACCACAAGCCAGTGTCAGCGCCGCAAGGAACGCTCTCGACGCAGATCGCGCTGTCGAAGGACGAGGCGAGAGCGAAGATGGACGCGATCACCAAGCGCGGTGGATTCTGCGTGTACACGGATGGATCAGGATTCGAGGGCGGGGTGGGAGCGGCGGCGGTCGCGTGGAACAAGGAGACGGAGGGGGAGACGAGAACGAAGTACTTGGGCACGGAGACGGAGCACACGGTGTTCGAGTCCGAGGTCGTCGGGGCTGTTCTTGCTCTCGACATCATCAAGGCGACACCCAGGCTGAGCAGTGTCGACGTCTTCACGGACTGCCAGCCCGCCATCGTCGCCCTCGGCTCGCCGCGCCCCCAACCCGGCCAATACCTCATTTCCACCTTCCACACCCTCCTCCGTCGCCTTCGCGCAGCCCGCCCCGCCCTCTCCGTCCGTCTTCATTGGGTGCCGGCACACGTTGGCATCGCGGGCAACGAAGCGGTTGATGCGCGCGCTAAGCAAGCGGCTCAAGGGACGTCCTCCCCCCTCACAATCCCCATCCCCGCCTTCGCCAAACCACTCCCCCTCAGCAGAGCGGCTGCGCAGGCGGCGGGCCAGAAGCTATTCCAGAAGCAATGGCGGGACGAGTGGGCGGCCTCCCCCCGCCACGCGCGCCTCTCTCTGTTTGACGACGCAACACCGGGCTCTCGGGTCGAGGAGATGTACACGGGCCTATCCCGCCCGCAGTGCAGTGTCTGGACGCAGCTGAGGACGACCCACATCGGCCTCAACGCCTTCCTCTACCGCTTCCACCTCGGCCCAACCCCCGACTGCCCCCTCTGCTTCGTCCCCGAGACGGTATCGCACTTCCTCCTCACCTGCCCCAAATTCCGCCGCCAACGACTCGACCTGATGCGCAAGGTCGGGACCGCGCGCCTCTCCCTCCGCCTCCTCCTCGGCGCGAAGTCGGATCCGAAGCATGTGCTTGCATTTGTTCGAGACACGAGTCGATTACCGCGGTACTCGCTTTAGGCGGGTCCGCTTTTCCTTTCTTCTCTTTTCTTAATCTCATCTCTCAAACTCTCATCTCTCTCCCACACACACAATTCTCATTTACCTGTCGAGACATCCTCTACGTACCTCACTCTCAAACCACCCCTTCGCAGCAACTCATAGCACACTCCTTCCCGCGCGACGATCCCACCACTCCCTCGTTCCCACCTACATGCCAGCTAGAGTACACAAATGTCCTATGTATAGTGCTACATGGGCCCCAAGGGGCCCGCGCGCACTCTAATTGAACTTGAATTGAATTGAATTGAGGCACACACGAAGAGTAATATAAGAATAGGATTTTCACGACTGGCTACGCTAGTTATATGAGCACCCGAAGCTTGAAGCGAGCCAAAATCGAACCGTGGGGATTTCTTGATTCAATTTTCTTGGCGTTGGAATTCTCAGCTAAGAGAGGCGAGGGCGAAGAGGTATTATTAGGCTTTGGCATTCGGGATTAGTGTCCCCCTGCTCTTATGGCGTGAACGATTGTCGATATCCCGACTAAGCGTCTTAATAGAGACGGTTCCGTTGATTCTGCTCGCCGAGAGCGGCATAGATTCAGATGCGAACCGATGCCGAAATTCCTGTTCTTTTTGGCGCACATATTTAGGCTTGCTGTGTCGTGTTCTGTGAACGGAGAGTAAAATTAATAATTCTTTTGGTGAGAATGGCTCTGGCAATCCAGTCACCTACTCCAGAGGAAGTCCGCTGGATTCGGTCAGATTCCGGCGGATATTCACTGAAATAAATTCCCCTTCAATGGCACCCAACACAGTAAGGCAGAGCCTATGACCACGTTGCCTCAATATCTCTTGTGCAAAATTTCGCAAACACAATTTGGAATGGTGAATTGTGGAGTGCGTTAGTGGCTAGGTAGAAAGAGAGAAAGGAAAACAACATACGCCAACGGCCGGTACATGTGTAGAATCGAACCCAAACCGACTTCCGATTCACGGACCGTTCATTCAACGCTGTTCTGCCAGATGAAAGTTGCAACTAAGTGTGCGTGTAATGTAATAAATCATTCACCGCAAATGGCCCAGGTGTGTGGTGTACTTACTTGCGTGGAAACGAGGAACGAAATTTCACACAAAACCCCAGTCTGGGACGGAGCGGAGCGGTTTGAATGATTGTCGACATCCCGACCAAGCGTACTTGATAGGAGTAATATATCCGGAAGTGGAAAGTACACCAATGGCCGCCAATGGATGTTGGTGGACACTGGTGGCCATCAAGAGATGCTGTTGCACCGATAGACCGCAAGATAAGATAACATTTTCGGATAATTTCCATCAGCCCATGTTGATTTTTATTTAACTCTATTCACCGATTCCCAAAGTCTTCCACTGATTCACAGCAAACACTTGTAAAAATTGTTCCTCTGTTTCAAATATCATATGTGCCTTTCTTCACACTTACAGACTGCAAGGCTCTGAGTCCAATTGTCCCGCCAACCACCACTGGAGTCGTGAATGATTATGTACCTCCAGGAAGGAATAACACCACTTGGGCCCAGCGATCCTATGATTTTACTTCCCTTCCGTGGGCTATAGCTCACAATAAAGGTTCACCCCTTCTAATACAGCTGCAGGTTAAACATGGGACTCAATTGAACCGCAGACCGTAAGGCCCGAGAGTGCATTATCCCTGGTAAGGTGGATCATTTGGGATAGTCCTTGATTATGATCGATGGGACTCAGTGAGGGTCTTTCAATCCAATTTGCCCCTCGAGGATTGTGCTTTGCAGATTTCGAAAGACTTTGACTCGATTTCGACCAATTTTAGGGGCATTTCACAGTTCCTCGAGCAGCTTAAGCCTCAATGAAGTTCTTAAATCCTGGTGGTTACTAGCGGAGTCCACTGTAGTCCGAATCCCACTGTACTCCAGTGGAGGTTACACTGGCGACCAGTGGTATCCAATGCCGATCACTACCGATCACTGCCGTTTCCACTGCCGCGTATATTATTGATAGAGACGGTTCCGGTAATTCTGCTCGGCATAAATGCCGAATCAGCCGAACTGATGCCGAATTTGGCAAAAATGTGAGTCCTGCGGTTCTTTTTGCCACATAGTGCCCTGCTCCGAGGGTACTCGATACGAGGCAATACTGGCAGCAAACAGTGACCTCGTGCCATGCCTGGTCTCCATGTTGGGAGCCAGAGGTTGGAGACCAACAGAACATCGTCTTTCAAGTTATCACAGTAATGAAGTAAAAGACCGCCATGAATCACATAAGACTCGGAAATCGTCATTGGCGCTTGAAGCTCTCGCGGGCACTATGTAGCCGGTGCAAAGCTCCAAGTGCGCATGCGCATGACGAAGGGTTTAACCAACTCCCATCCAGAAATAAATTCAAGTACAGGAGAAGGGAATTGTGTTATATGGGCGTACTTATGCCCCATTACTGAGAGCTTCTGCGTACTTGCTGTGTCATATTTTGTGAAAAGAGAGTGACACCGATTTAATTTAATTTAATTTTGGTGAACTGTTCAAGAAGGAAAGCAAATTACACGGACCCAATATTTTCCGAAAACGCTGTATCAAGAATTTAAAATTGAAGTATGTACTCCTACTATTCCTCTGATCCCCTACGACTGTACTACTTGAGTAAATATGTTTGCGGGATGGGAAAAAAATGAAATTAAAAGGTTCCGGCACCGGGGCAGATAGCCTAGGCCACTGGTACCGTTTGCACAGCTCCACGGCTTCGCAGGAACGCCTCAACCTCTGTATATTTTCGGGCTACTGCGATGTCTAGCGGTGTCCCGTTTAAGTCTGAAGTTCTTCAGAAGAGAGGCATAATTGAGGTAACAAAGCACATACAATTGCTCCTCGCATTGATATTTGCGTCATTCGCGACCAATAAGCGTACAACGTCTAAATGGCCTTTACTTACAGCCATGGCCAAGGGGTGATTCCCTGGACTCCTGTCAGCAGATATGTGGAACTGAGCCAAAGAAGACCGCACGGTTGATGTCTGCACCACTCTCGATGAAAAAGCGCACAATTTCCAAATGGCCTCGCACTGCAGCATAAAAGAAAGAAACACTCCCTGAATTCCTGTCAGCATATATACGAAACTGAGTCAAGGAAGGCCGCACGGTCGATGTCTGCGCCGTAGTCCACAAGGAGGCGCACAACATCCAAATGGCCGTTGATCACAGCCTTGTCCAAGGCAAACATATCTCAGTTCCCTGTTAGCGGACAACGGAAATTATACCAGAGAGGAACATACCAGGCTTGATGTTTGCCTCCTCCACTAGGAATCGCACAATTTCCAAACGGCCGTGCTCTGCTGCGAGTGGTAAAGTTCCATAGCCTCAATTCTTGTTAGGACACAGGCGCAATCGAACCAAGGAAGGACATACTATTCGCACCGTTCTCCGTCAGGAAGCGCACAAAGTCCAATTGGTTATCTTGTACGGCGTGATCCAACCAGTCATTATCCACTTTAACTGGGGGTGACATCAGTAAATCATTTGGGAAATGTAGTATGCAATACCTGGAGTATCTCCCACAAGCCCCCTCCAACGATAAACCTCGCTCCAGGGTACCTCTTTATATTCACGAAAGCCCCTCACTGCGCGTCCCCAATCAGTCTCTCCCATGAATGGTAGAACCAGAGGTGTTGTTGTCAAGAGGTACACAATGAGTCCTCGGATTGGGAGCACAAGAAGCAGTAGTGCCAGTGTTTGCCCCAGCGTCCAAGTGCTATCCTGTCCTGCTTGGCGTGCCACCTCGTTTCGTGAGATTGCGAGCTCGGTGTCGACGATGAATACAACATTGATGATGAAGAGCATAGCGAGGCCTAGTGCCACGCACCGCACCGCGATCGCCTCCCGTTTCTCTGGTTCCCATTTCCCCAGTGGACAGAGGAAATATGGCAGAAGGATGAGGGTGGTCGGTAGAACGAGATTAACGACGGGAATTAGGGTCGCGGCGTAGAGGATGAGTGAGACGATACGCAGTGCCGGCGAGTCTATGGGCAATATCCGGCCCAGGACAGAGATGGCTGCACCTGGCGGGCATGAAGGCGAGTTGCCAAATGCTACCGGACTTACCCAGAGCCAGATGCCAACAGCGCCCATGAGGGAGAGGTGAAAACTGCCGATCGCGACAGCGAAGTCGAGTAAGGACTCCCCATGTTCAGCTTTGGTCGCCGGTTTCTGTATCTTTTTTGGTGCAACGAATTCGTCCAGAAGATCTACATTTTCAGATGTCTCCGTTCCCAATGGTGTCCTCGGAAACAGATGACGAAAGAGACGGGAAAAGACAGTCCCCCAGCTCCAGTTCCTCAATGGAGAACTCCAAATGTCACGATGGAGACAGAGAACCAAGTAGATAAAGGTATTTGTGTTGTTGAGCCAGCTCAGATTGAGCACGAGCGCAAGGTGGTAGTTTTCCAAGCCCTGAGCTGTTTTTGCCTGGACAATGGCGGATAAGAGCAGGCCAAAGGCGGTGAGGAGGATATTTGTCGACTGATCATTGATAAAGTCGCGCTCGTTGCTGCTGATTTTCCCATCGTTGAACAGAGCGACGGTAGCGGGGACGAAGCTGAGAAGATTTTGAGTATAAGCTGCGGTACGGACGCCGATCCCAGAAATGTCGGTGTTGGTGCAGTTGGGACTCGCCATGGTGGTAGGGAGGAAGAAGGTAACGTGTTCTGGTCGTGCGGTCAGTTCCTTTTGAACGTGTTTCGAATGCCACTCACTGCGTTCCGCGGGTCCGTCGGCACAGGCTGTGCCGACCCCCCTCGACGCAGGTCAGCACAGTAAGATCTAGACTTAAACTTCTGCCGCATTGTTACACCTGGATTCTGCATTTTGGGTGATTCTACGACACTAATACACCCTGTTTTGAGTTATGGTTCGAAAAATTCGATTTTCAACCGTTAAAATCCAAATTTGGACGACCTATCAACTACACCACAGTACTCACTGCGTTTCCCGGACAATAGTTGATCTTACTCTCCGTGTACTTCTTGAACCGTCCAAGAACTTTGACGAAACAAATCCAAAAGTCGGACCCGAACTATTCCGTCAACTGCGACACCTTGTCTGAGGGTAGTTCGAGGAGAATAAACGCAAATCTTTCGTAAAGTTCTCCCGGCTTTTCTGAACGGTAGCTTAACCTATTGTGCTGCTTTCTCAAACAGGCCACCAAGTGATCCTCGAACTTTTCAAATAGTTCTTCACGCTACTCAGGCTACATGTTGGGTTTCCCCAATGGTTGCTCCAACTGTTCCAGTGACTCCACTGGGACTTTTCAAATGGCTCTTAGAACTTCTCTGGGACTCGGAGGCTAGGTATACATGTCATTTTTATCTTTTCGACAGCACAACATGTTAATATCATATAACAAAGTATGCTGCATACATCAGCAAGTTCACAATTGTCTTGTGACTTTTGGGTCTTTTTCTCTTGTGAAAAAAAAAAAGTTGGCAGAAATGATGTCTAGACTTCAATGGAATGGCTCAGAAAAAAGTTTTTTTTTGCGTCTTTTGGCTTTTTTGACATAGCTTGCGGTCTTGCGGGCTTTTCGGCTTTTTTGGCTCAACCGAGCTTAGCCGAGCTAATAAAAGCTCGGCTAAGCTGTCAAAAGTAAAGTGTGGAAAACGCGATGTAGCCTGCAAACCCGCCACTGTCCGATGATATGCCTCTCCTCTTAATCCCGCCCAAGTGTCTGGCAAACGGCTGAGGTCTGTAATTTTCTCACTCCGGAAGATATTGGGTCTTGCATTGACCTGAGAGATCTAGACGTTGACCCGACGCGGAGTTGCACGCTTGCAGAATTGAAGTGCCTCAACTTGAAGTTGATTCTGACTTGACTCGTTGTAGATTTTGCACTTGAAAAGATCCGGCTCGTCTGGGTGATGTTGTTTGTACTTGAAAGACAGCGCACATGCAGGAAAGAAGAGGATGGGGTGGACCCAGGTGGTGGTTTAACGACAAGACCGGACCTTAAGTACCCTGCGAAGCGGGCGAAAGTGGGGCTGAGGAAGTTATCCGATAGCCTAAACTCGTGCTGGCCATGAAGTTCGAGTAGTTCACTTCGACTCCGCACCTAGCTACAAAAAAGTTTGACTAAAACTAGTGGAAATATCTCGAGTCGGGCTTTTCAAGGGCACATGAAGGGATCTGGGAAAAAGTTGTACCCACTTTGTAAGGATGAGCAGAAAAGCCAGAGCTGGCTACCCAGAATCGTTTGAGTCGGGCTTTTCAAGGGCGTATGAACGATCTAGAAAAAAGTTGTAGCTACTTTGTAAGGATGAGCAGAAAAGTTAGCGCTGACTGCCCAGAATAGTTGGAGCTCGGACTATTTTCAACATTACAACAAAGACGGATAACTACTTGATCTTTTCACGGGGATTTTGAACTACTCTCAGCCAACGGCACCATTTCCAGTATATCTTGACCTGGGCTATTTCCCGGAAAACGCAGTGATGGTTGTACCGTGCTACCATATGCATGTTTGTTGTTTTAAGCGCCTCGTTTTTATCAGCGACCGCCTCGCTTCTATCGCGGGGTTTTTTGAAGCCTGTGAATCTGCGGCATCAACGGCCAATGCACTTATGTAGACTGGTTGAACAGAATTGTCCAGAACTTGAAGATTGCCGAAATCAAACATCACGTGTCGATTCGGCAGTGTCGGGCCGCTGAGTCACAGCCACGCCGTCACTTGCTTGTGGTCATGATGTCTTGAACCCATACGCCTTGGCCGCTCGACGACAAACTGAGACAATCTGTCTTGGTTATCGCGTATTTGTGGCGAAAGCTCGACCCCTCAATAACTAGTCTTTGGGGGCCATTGCTCCGCCTGGCAGGACGAGTCCTGGGAGGCCGCTCCGCGGCGTTGGGCGTGGGCAGATTACTGTAGTATTCCGACCACTAGTTCACGGGGTGTCACCCGTCACCGCAAAAGTTCACTGGAACGAAAGTTCACGGCTCGGCAATCAGCCAACAATTGCCTTAAAGGGTAATCCGGCGAATGCCGGAGCGAAAATTTGCGATTTTTTAGGCCTATTTGGGCCAGGAAACTCATTGTCACCCGTCACCGACTTCAATTAGTTCAGTTCACAGGTCGCCGTCACCCGTCACCTGAACTAATGGTCGGAATACTACAGTATCATTTACAAAAGGCCACTGATTTGGCCAATATTAATGTTCTCGGATATGACCATCTACCAGTACTTGGTGTGGGCCAGGCCCACACCAAATAGCTCAAACTATATTATGGTGTTGAGGATTCCCCATGAAGTGGGACCTTTACTGACCGGATATCAAGATCATGGTCAGTACATTGTTGAGCTGCCCGAGGTTTCATTGAATTTTGGCCGGCTCGGCACTCGCCCGACCTTCGGTCGGCTCGGCCGAGCCGGGGGTGGACGCGCTGTCGTGCGCTCGTCAAACACTTGATTTTTCCAACAGCGAGTCAGAAAAAACCGAGGGAAAAAACCGATGTGAATGCCAAAACTTTTGAACCCAAGTAATCTGTAAATACCATGGTCTGTACTTACATTTAATACATCGGGATCCATCAGAAGACGATAAACATCACTGATGTCTTTCTTGTCAGAGGTGGCGCGTCGCGGCCGGCAGTCCAACGGCAGTCCTGCAAGTTCACACTTGGGTGCTACATCAATTCCTGCGGTCTTTTACTTTGATCGACCAGTCCCCTCCTGAAAACAACCCCAATTAGTCCGGTGGTATCATTCATAGTTCGCGAATGGTTTCTAGGCTCCGTGCCTCGGCACATATTGCTGCAACTCCGTGCTTCCGCGTGCATCGGCCTGGATTGCCACAGCTCCGTGCATCAGCGTGGATTGCCGCAACCGCGTACCTCGATCAAAGCATCAAAATTAATTTCCCAGAGTTTAATCCTGCTGCACATTCACTTGATCATCCCGGATTAACCGTTCTTTAACGAGATGCCTCGCGTTCGTTTGCATTTCTTTGGTTTAATCCCCATGTAGACCATCCCCTTCTGTCTGCCTCTCCTCTTGCGCTGGATCTTGGCTGTTACTTTCCCCACGCACATCTCAAAATCAATCAACATACCTGTGCAACCATTCAACGGAAATGAAATTATTGCCACACAATCCCCGGGACTCACCGCCCGCGCAGCTCAAAATTCACCTCAGTTGACAGCTCGCCTCCGTTCAAAAGCTGTTCAATAGCGATTGGATTATCGAGCTATTGCCCGCAGCCCAGAAGGCTGTTCAACTGCGAGATCCTTACCGCACAGCCCGCAGCTGCCACACGATATAAATCCCCCAACTTGAATCCGGCCAACCCATCCTGTCCCCCCCCCCCCCCCCCCACCCCCCGCTACGCTTCCTCCTTCAACGATTTTATCGCCGCCCTGAAACAACGTCCTCAATTTATTCCGCAAGTCAAACCTCAACCGCATCCGCTCTTCGTGACCTCGTGGTTCGGTCTCAAGCTCTCAAGTTTTGACCCCAATTTTTCAACTGCTGATCTCAAATGCTCCCCATCCTACTGGCAAATTTGTGCATTCCTCTTCCGCATGGCTGCTTGCACCAACCGACCGCGTACGGACCTGAGAACACCTAGGTTTAAATCCTGATTATCATTTCCACCATCACGCGGGCCCTTCTCTTCGCGGGTTCGGACACGCGTGAGACTGACTTGACGAGAGCTCAGTTCAGCCTAGTGCATTTTCGTCCTGGATATTCTCTCTTCTGATACTGTTTTATAATAACGTTCACCAGTCACAAATATACACACTTTTATACACTCCATTTCCTCTGTTGCCCGAGAATTCAGAAACGGTGCCCCGAATTTCCCACTCAACCTCGACCTCCGTCTGCCGGAGCGAAGCGGAGGACTTATCTTGTTATGGGTTGAATTAGTAAATAGTATAGTTGATCTCCGAGAGTTGAAAGCCCAGACCCCGAGCATACATGGTGTACATCGGGATTTATCGGAGAATGATGAATATCACTATTAATGTCTTGTTTACAGAGGTGACGCGTCGCGGCCGGCAGTCCCGCAAACTCAATTAAAAGGGACCGATGCTATGCTGTAAAGCCATTGAGATGTAAAAATGTTACCGCCATCATGCACTACGTTATATACGGGCTTTTTTTGCAGTAGGGCCAACAAATTACCAAAGAACGATCCTAAAATAAATTTTAGGACTCGTAACCGGCGACACCTCTGGAGGGATGGGACTTGCACCGTTCGACAGCCCTGAGAATCCGCAAAGTTATGCTTTCGTAACCCTCGTTAGCTGCGCTGAGGGGGGGGGGGTATAGTTTGGTGGATTTAGTTCGTATTGTATCTGGTGAACTGCCCAACATATGGTGACACGCTCACGGCGCGTCTGATCGCAGCAGCGCGAGCCAAACAACAACACAAGGCTGCTGCAAGGCTGGCTACTCCGAGGACGGCCAGGAAGCTAAGTGTGTGCGAGGTCGTGGATCCATGCTCAGTACTCGAGTCGGCAGGAAAAGGTGTGAAATAAAAGGGTGAGGTGTGGTTGCCGGTGAGTCGGCGAGCAGCGGCGGGGAAGACGAGCGATAATAATACGACGAGAGAGGCGTGGACGACGAGGGGCGAGACGAGATCAAAGGCGGAGGCGAGCATCAGTGACGACGAGGGACTACATACGGAAGTCAGGGGAACTCGATCAATAAAATCTAACTAAAGTACATGTGGGTGGGTGAAGTATATATGTGGTAGGTAAAAATAGATAAAGGAGAATGTCCCTGGAAGCTATACAAGTCTTAGTAACTACATACGGCGGCGTTGGAAATATGTATCACATCTGGGACAATTGTACCCTAAATAGCTAAAAGTATGAATTGAAGGCGAATATCAGGGATGCACGCATCGGAGATGAATAACAAGGACCAAAAACGCGTCGAGAAGCTGCGAGAACCGCGGAGAACGCGTGAATTGAACATACCGAAGCCGAAATTGAACGCATGTGTTCGTGTTTGTCTCGGGGATGATCGGAATTCGGCTTGATTCGGCGCTCAGCGACAGGCGCTGCTTATCAACGGCAAACTTCTCGGCATTCTTCGGCGACTCTGCTAACAATAACCATCTATCGCTGGTGTCCTCTCATCTGCGCGATCTGACGGTGTTGCAGGTCTATTGTTAGTTTGCTGTCTCAATTGCCTCTTCTTGATCTGTTGCCCTCGATACCACCCCCTACTTGGCTAGATAGGCGCGACTGTCAATGTCGGCAGATCTTCCAATCGCACTGATCTTCGAGTCGCCAGTAAAGCCTGATATAAGGTGAGGCTATCCTTCCGTGCACTCGCGATCCCACCCAACGATGAGACACCTCACCGCAGACATGGCTGGTATGGTTATGGCTAACCTTTTCTACGGCATCTACCTCAATTTATTCTTGACCTCCACGCACCTCATTTGGCGACGCGCCACCGCGAACAAGAGCGCGTCAGTCTTTCGGTCGGCAGCATTTATTTCCAACCTAATCCTTTTCGTGTTCGTAACCATTGTAATGAATCCCGGCGAATCCCCCGAATTCCCGGCTGACTCTAGGCCCAACAGACTTGCATCTTGCTCACTATCCGGGGCTTTCAAGGATTCGTTTTCTTTGACGCCGGACCGGGAGCGTTCTTCGCAGATGACAGTCAGCACACGGCGGTGGTTGTCGATATCTTCACGCTGGCCTGCATATTCCTCAACGATTTGATAATGGTAAATATAATTTCTCTCCCTATCAATGTGTTCTTAACCGTAAGACAAGATATATCGCCTCTATATCGTATGGAACCGCTCAAGGCCAATCATCATCTTGCCGGTGCTCGCTGGGATTGGGTTCGCAGGTACAGAGCATCGTTTCCTGACAAAGTGAAAATTAACAACTGAATCTCAGGGTGTGCGGTCGCTCTGATATTCGACATTAAGAATCTGGGAAGCGCCGCCACAGTTATGAGCCTGACGGGTTACCTTTTTACGCTTGCGTACGCCGCATTCACTCCGTTACGCGGCCGACACGCTAATAAAGATGAACCATAGGACCAATATTTATTGCACGCGTACGCCTCTGTCTACATCTATACTCGGTGTTACTCATTCAACCACAGTCGGCATCTGCTGGAAGATACATACTATTACCAGGCTATGTATGCCCGAAGGCGGAACCAATCTTAGGGTGCGTCAGACAGGAACCCTAGTCAGCGAGTTATAAAGTACATCCACGTGAACTAGGACCTACTCGCAATGCTCGTCGAGAGTTCCGCATTATACACGTTCGGTATGCACATCCCGTCCCTCATCGCACGGACTGATACGGTATCGGCAGCTCATGGGCCCTGTTCTACGCTATAGCCCATGAAATGAACGACAATTCACAGCTCTTTGCCATTGCGACTCTACCGCCAATAGTGCGCCACACAATCCATGACCGTCGGCCGCTGCGGCGATTGACAGACTAACAGGGAGGGATCGCAAACGCCCTCTTATATACTCGCGTTGGTATGGTGGTGGCGAGCGAGCGGGATGCAGTCGAGCCATCACAACCTTTTCGATTTCGCACAAGGACCGGTCAGGCGGATCTTGTTTTGGATTCCGAAGCTTCCGCGGTGTAGGCCACAACTCTGCGGCCCTGCATGTGCCATGAGTTCACGACTTTCCTCCAATTAACCTTGGTTTGTCACGAGCGGTACCTAACCTCCACTACTTCCAAGGCCGGCTCCTCAGATTATGCGGCCGGGTAAATGTCCAAGCTGGCGAGTTATATCGGGAAGTACGGTGTATAGTTTGGAGAAGGTGTCCGAAAATACGATGAATGAACTGTTGAATGAATTGTACTACATATGTATCTCAAATAGCCCGGGCCTGAATTGATAAAGGCTGCGCCTCCTGGGGGTGCGATGAAATCCCCCTAACTATCACTGCGTTCCAGGACCTCCTAGACTCAGCCTGAGTTCAGGGGCCTACATGGACCTACACTGAGACCCACCTACATACAATCTGTGTAGGTCAATGTAGGTCAGTCAAGGTCAGCTAAGGTGAATGTAGGTCAATGCAGGTCCACGTAGTGACCTATACTGAGACTAATTATCACCTCCAGCAACACTCCAGCACTAGTATCGACAACAAATGGTCCCAATTTTCAAGTCCAAAATATATAACCGACACCAGATCAGTGAGATTTTTGCTGTTACCATTGAACTTGGGGCCATGTTTAAGTTGGGAAAATCACTGTTGTCCTTGCCTGAGGTCAATGAAGGTGGGCGTAGGCGCCTACACTGACCTAAATATACCCAGCTCAGGTGAGTTATGTACACCTACGCTGAGCTACATCCGCCTTTACTGATCGCCGTCAAGGTGGACGTAGGTGACCTACACTGACCTATTGTAGCCGACTACGCTGACCTACGTACACCTACATTCACCTTTACTGACTCAGCCTAGGAGCCCCCGGAACGCAGTGTATATCACCGTGAGTTACCCACCACCTTCAAGTTTAGGGTGCTGCTATTAGTCTAGTTTACAAACAGGTTTGTAAACGGGTGTTTATAAACTTGGTTTTTTAATCTTTAAGCAAAACCCCCGGTTTTTAATTCCCATCATTCCATCAAAGTACCGCACTCAACACTGAACCTGAAGATAGTTCAGCGCAAATTTGGTGACCTTTCAAAGCCTAGAAAATAGAAAAACTCCTCCAGACAGAATTCTAGCAGGATGAACGATCTTCTCGGCAATTCTGACCGCGAAAGAAGGGAATTAGTTGGAAACCCAAACCAATTTATCGCTCCAGCTGACAACATCAGACATTGGGTGACTTTCCATAAGCATAAACAATTCTTTGAGGGTGCCAGTGATGCCATCTAATCCTCAAATATTTAATCGCTCCGTCAACGACTTGACTTCCCACAAGATAAAACATAAAAATGAAGTTGAACTCCCGACTCAAGTAAAGGCCGGGATGAGCTCCGGCAGTCAATAGAGAACTCCTCCATTTTTTCTGGCCCGAATCGACTCCTTGGTTGTTGCCAACGAACATCGGGCTTGTTGACCACCACCCAAATTAGTTTATTCAATCTGTTATAATCTGAACGGGGGGTAGGTACCCCCCCTCCAGATTATCATAGATTCGAATAGATTCCTGCCCCTTTCGTGCCTCCGAACTGATGGGGTCCCGACACCTGTCGCGGCGTTTGGTCGGAAAGCTTGAAAAATATGTGAAAAGCATTATTTAATGCTTATGGAAAGTCACCCATTGACAACAACTGGAAGCCGACGGTTTTCAATTGGAATTAGGCTCACCCGAAAAATCGTGCTGAGAGCACGAGAATCTCATTTTTGGGTGCGTGTTTATAAACATGTTTTAAGCACCCTGTTGACAAACCCAGGTTTAAAAACATGTTTATAATTGCTGGGGAACTATAAACAGCTTGTAAACAGCACCCTATCCAAGTTCGCGTCGCTCGAGATTACTGTCACGCCGTCGGCATCCTCCTTTTGATGCGGTCGATGTGATTGATGGACACGACTTGGGTCTCGCTTTTTTTCCCCTCGCGTCGATCGTCGTTGCCGGCTGCAGCGCCGTCGCAACGGCGGCGGGCGCTTCATCAATTTCCCTCGCCGCGCTCCTCCGCCAGTGGTCAATACCCTCCGCCTTGTCTGTCTAGGCCCCGTGCTGGTGGTCCTCGCCGCCGCTTGGAAGTGCCTTCGAGGTGCTGGTCTTGTTCCGTCTATGGCGCACATTAGCAGCTCCCAGGTGGCGGCGGTGGCAGATGAAGACATGCTTTTTTTTCCCAGCAAGGGCGCCAGGAATAATCTTGTTGGTGCCATCGACTACTGTGTGGAACATTACCGGGGAGTCTGATTTGATTTACTCGTTCTATTCCTGAGCTTTGCAAGCGCCTCTGTTCCCGTTGATTCTCGGTGCTTCCGCGTCGGTAAATGCAGCGGGAAGTTACAGATCAAGGGGAAGTTGGGTAATGAGTTGATCATGGTGATCTGCATGATGGCCGCCGGATGCTGTGCTCGCGCATCAACCTCCCCTTCCGCCCACGATGACCTCCGCGTTCCTGACCTCCGTCGCGGCGCCCTCCAACGCGCTCATCGCCGGCGTCCACGTCCCCGCCGACGTCCTCGGTCACATCCTCTGCTCCTGCCCCGACTTTGCCACCCTCGGCGCCGCCGTGGGCGTCTGCAGTATGTGGCAGCGCGTCTTCGAGGCGCACTTCAGTTCCACTGTATTGGCGGTGGCGTGGAATATGTTGGGGCCGGCGTTGCCGCAGGCGGTGCGCTTTGTAAGGTATCCGTATGCTGAGAAGACGCCGAATGATTGGGGAGATGGGGAGGAGGATGTGACGGACGACGATTCGGACACTGAGGGGGCTGGTACTTCGAAGAAGAAGATAAAAACACCGCCAACACTACCTGAAACGGACGCCATTGGCGAGCTAACCGTCGCAGAGCGAATCCAGCTGCGGAAGAACGCCGCCACCGTCGAGAAATTGGAGGCTCTCTTTAGTATTCGGTGCCCTCCTTCATTAATTAGCCTTCAAACCCAATTTACTCAAATAGGATTTCAAGACACAAAACCCGCACCTCAAAAACGAGCACCCTCACCGCCGCCGAGTCGCACCGCTTCACGCGCGCAATGTATCGCATAATGCTCTACTGCGCGCTCTTCTACCTCCCGCTCGACCTCGACGATATCGACTCCATGGAGGACGAGCCGGGCGTACTCGATAAAATCAAGCACGCACGGAAGGCAATGCTGGCGGAGTACCCCCTCGCGCACCAAGCGGAAGTCTTTGCGGTGGTGGCCTTTTTGCACGAGCTTATCGCGGAGGTGCTCTACGGCGACAGTGACGGCGCGGGGCGCACGTTTATACTCGCGCCTAGTTCGCTATTTCATTTCGGTCTTCTGATTATCGCTAACTTGTATGTTTCTGCAGGCCTGAAAGACGTCTGCCTCGCCACCGGCCCCGCCGTAATCCTCCGCGCTCACACCAACGCGCGCTTGGTCGCCGTGTTCGAAGAGGCGCTGGAGCCGGAAATGCTCAATAGCGACGGTAATCCGCTCTATGGAGGGTTCGTTTCGGAGCCGCTGGAGAGCATTTGGGCGGCGCAGCAGGGCGGGCCGCCGGAGACTGGGCTTGGTGTGATTCTGGATAGCATGCAGAGTGTTAGTGTCGCGCCGGATAAATGTGCGTTGGTTTTATTATTTCTTCGTCCTTGGCTCTTGTACTGAGTGAGGATACGTGCTTGTAGGCGCGCAATGTAACCTCAAAGGCGTCAAGCTGTGGAACGAAGCCAGTACGCCTTCTTCCTCACACCCTCATCTCCATCCTCGCCCTCGCCCTCGCCCTCACTAACCCTTCTTCTGCAGACTGGCCCTCCCTCATCCCCGTCGACTTCTGGGCCCTCCTCCCTGGCAAGCTCAACAAGAACCCGATCGAGGGCAAGGCGCTCGTTCAACTCCTTATGGCTCAGCCCGCGGACATTGTGGTGTCGCAGATCTACGATGAGGTTCTGCTGCCCGAGTTCGCTGCGTGGGGGAAGGATGAGAGCCTATGCGGGGGGTGTTTGGAGAAGCTTGTGGGGGCGCATTTGTGCGCGTGGGCGTGGAAGAGGAGGGTGGAGGGTGCGTTACTTGCTCTATGCTTTCTTTGATCTTCTCTTTCTTGCCGAGTCGATTTCTTTTGCTTTCTGCGTTGCTTTCCCTCCGTGACACCGAGTTGATACTAAGAACCCGGCGATTTGCTTACTTTTGACAGCCGGCTGGAAACCGCCCCCGAAATGCTGGTACGGGTACAGCTGCAACACGCAGATGCATAGAAGGACACATGCGAAGGATAAAACTGTGCGTGCGCTTACTGTTCTTCCTTCCTTGTTCCTTCTTCCCTACTTTCATTATTCCCTTTGTTCCGTCCTTTCTCCGTCCGTTCCTCCTCCGTCCTCTTCGTTTTTGTGAGACTGATGAATGAACGAGTTAATAGCATTTGTGCGCGCCGACGCGGTAAGCGTGTCTCGGACGCGTACATGTAATCTCAAGGTTTAAGGCTGTTGTAGGTTGGGCAGGGTGTGGGGTCTCAATTTATTGTAGATCTGCTCGGAATTTTTCGGCATGTAATATGGACATTTGTTCAACTGTGCGTTGGAGTGAGGAGGGAGTCAGGGCAATAAATAACTAATTCTCAGTCTCTTTGTTGGGATTTGGTCTTCGCCTCGATCCTTGGAATCTACATTGGCGTGCGACCGTAAGATAAGATAAATAATACGAGTTCGATTATTTCTGACCGGGTTTCAAGTTCAGACTCGAGCCGCGCCATTCTATTTGATTTCCTGGTCGAGGGTGCGGGGGCAGCGAAGAACGGCACTGGGTAGTATTGAACGTCAGTTTGCAAAACAACCAAGAACGGACGGCGGATATCAGGATTCAAGCCGGCGCCTGAGATACGTATGAATCTAATCTGTAATGCCTTCCCGTTCGACGGCTTCCACCTGGAAACAGGCAAAAAACCAAGTTGCATGCTGGTAAGACTAGGCTGGGAAATAGTCTCTCTTGACAGACACTCTATACAGACTGCGCTCGTACCTCGCGTTATAGAGCTAGGAAGGCCGAAAGAATGAAGTTTAATAGGTTGGGTTTCAGAGAATTGATATTTTGGTTGGTTTCTTCGTGATTTCTCTGAAAAGCTAGCAAAAAGGTTGAACCGCTGCTGCCAGGGGGATAGCCTATGCTACAACATAAAATTTGCCTCCCATTGACGAGCGCCCTTTTGCTGGTGAGTTGTTAATTCACCGTGCCGTTGTCGGCACCGATCAATTGAATTGATGAGTGTCGCATGATTTATATTTACATGGCCCATTAACTAAGTCTTCTGAGATTGGGGCAAATTCAAGTTGGAGAAGAAAGGAAAAAGAGAGAAAAGAGAGAGAGATTCAGGATCCCATTGTACTGCACGTACCGAGAAACTGGTGTTTCAACTGTGCCCGTTGCCTCAAAATCGCGTTATTAGAAGGCAAGCACACCGTTACTGAAGCCACATTCTGGCTGAACTTTTCACTTCCTATGTGCAATTTACTCAAATAAACTGCACTCCACAGGCCAGTATTTTTCTGTTAAGGCTGTTGACTGCCAGTGCAAATTTCCGTGAGATCTGTGAAAACTTAGGTTATGTCCGGAAGGTGAGACAGCGACAAAGACCTAAACACTTGTTCATGGAATTTCAGAGCCTCTGTTGTATTCCTATAACTCTCTGTATTCAACAACAACAACAACAACAACAACAACCATCACCACATCCCCGTAACCCCGAGATCTCGACAACCGTCGACGGTCGACCTTCGAAAATTAGCCAGCCGTCTCCGCGCCCTTCGTTTACCCCGCTTTCGCTCCACGTTCCGGTTTTTTGCTCGTTAGAAAAGTTTTTTAAGCCCCTTCTTGATAAAATACATCCTTCAATCCTATCCTACATATAAACCACCCTTGCAACCCATATACACTCCCTGTCCCTCCCCCAGACCCTCCTGCACACTGACCTTTATGGATATTCCCAAAACTCCCCCGCCTTTCAAAGGCAGAACCGCCCGCCTCCCCGCTACTCCCATCACTCCCTTTAAATTTGATCTCTCGCTCACAAAAGCCGTACCTCGCGGCAACTTTCTCATCGTACGCGGCGTATGGAAGGATGGGGATAAGAAAATAGATCCCGTTCCCACCGTCCAACTCAAAATCACGGAGATCCGAACCTCTAACCCCGCCGTACGCGAGATCCCGGTCGTCGTCTCGCCCTTCAGCACGCGCGACGTCTCCACCTCTTGCTATTTGCACCTCGGCCCCGCCCTCGTCTCCCCCGACCCCGCCGCGGAACCTCGTACAGATCTACTCCACCACTGGATCGATGCGCTTGCTCCGACCGGCTGGGAAGTCTCATGGGCGCCGCAGGTTGAAGGAAAGGACAAACGGATGTGGTTACGGGTTGCGGAGGTATTCGAGGAGAAGCAGGGTGACGGAGCAGAGGACAAGAAGAAGACTGAGAAGGTGATCACCGCTGTTCGCAAAGTATTTGACAACGCGGGACAGCACACCGTAAACACCTTTAAATCCGGTACTGGGATTATTGTCACCTTCGCGCTCCCCGCCCATGTCGACCAGGCCGCCACCGCCCGCTCCATCTCCATCGACGGGAAGAACCATTGGGTAAATTGGGTTCGCCAGATAGAGGTTTCGTACGCCTTTGAGATCGCCATCGGCGGTACCACCGGGATCAACGAGACGGCCATGCACAACGTTCGTGGATGGTTCGCCGCTTTTGAACGGGACGGCCGATCTCTACTCGCCGAAGCGCGACACACCACCAACGAACGCGACTACCTCATCGTCTCCATGCATGATTGGGCCGCCACTGCCGACGTCCTGGCGGACACTGACCGTTTCCGCAATGAAATAACAGAAGTCTACGGCTTACGCGTACCCCAGCTCCTCCTTACCCTTAACACCAACGCGTCGTGGCGAGCTGACCCCACCGCCATTATCACCGAAGGCGCGGCGAAGGTCACCGGCGCCATCGACCTGCTCACCCGTCCTGTCGAGAACAACGAGCGCGAATCCCGCGCGCGCAACGCTGAAATGAAGGAACACCTCCTCGGTATCGACAAGAACATTTCGACCGTCACCAATCTCGTCATGAGCATCGGCAACCGACAGGAGGAGTTGGGACGCAGGTTCTTATTGATGCAGAAACAGAACCAGATCGAGGCTACCATCTCGCGCATCGACAACAACATAAGTACGGCAAGGATGACAGTCAGGAGTCCACTCGACGACGACGAGCGCAAGGAGGCCCGCGCTGACCTCGACCGCCTCAAACTAGAGCGCGCCGCTGCCCAAGCCCAACTCGACGCCCTCCACGGCAATGTCCCCCGTCTCACCGCTGGCCCGCACATCCCTGCCCCACCTACGTCGACGCCTGCACCCACCGACCCCCTCACGCCACCCGGCATCGCCACCCTCGGGCCCCGCTCCCAGCCGGACAACGCTTCCACGAGCGCTAGCAAACGGGCCCACCGTTCCGCAACCCCCGACAGCGCCACAAGCGTTGCTAGGCAGCTTACGGCCGCCGACCAGGACGAGGAAATGCCGACGGTGGTGTGTTACCCCCTCATTGTACCTCTAGCAAACTGATGGCGGCTCGTTTTGAAACTCAAGACGTTGGCGTGATTAAAAAGCCGAGCCTGATGCATCGCTATACCAAAGGCCCTGACGGGACCAGCGGATTCCGAATGAGGAGAATGATGAGAGGACCGTGTAGTGTAAAAACGAGCCGCCCCCGTTGCCTTTCAGATACCTTACCGCGCGATGTACAATACGCCCCGAAAACTGCGCTACTTTTTCTTGCCTTTCTTGTGCTCCTCGCGTCCCTCGTTCAGACCGCCGCTGCTGCCTCACCTTTCTCAATGTACGCGCTGAACGCAAATGGCCTCGTCCACTCCGCCAAACTCCACGACATCAATATCGCAATAAACGGCTGCAACCCCCATGCCTTCACCCTCACCGAGAGCAAGACCAACACCAGAACAGGCCCCAACCTCCCCAATGGCGATTACAATATCTTTGAAGAACCCGGCGTCCAAGCCGACAATCACCACCTCTACAAATGGGGTCTCGTTCTCGGCATCCGCAAGAGTCTCCAAATCGCCCAACGTGCGCAAATCACTGCCGCCGCGCTCCGCAGTCGCGTAATCGCCGTAGACATTGTACTTCAGGCTAACAATGGCACGAGCTTCATTCACAGAGTATTTGGCGCCTACGCACCGTAGGACCCCGGAACCCCCGCCACTCGCGACTTCTGGCCTGCACTCACGAAGCTCGTACAATCAACCACCACCTCCTGGACCCTCGGCGGCGACTTGAATGCAACCGTATCGGCATCTGAACGATCCTCCGGCGGCCTCGAAGCTCGAACTCAATACCTCAAATTCCTGGATGATGTTGACGGCCACGATCTTTGGCGCAACAATCCTGATCGCAGCCTTCAGCATGACTGGACCAGCCGTGCCGACCGCGACGCTACCTCGGGGAACATCATTGACCGCATCGTGTCGTCCAATCGGTCATACGTCGATGGTGAAATTAATGTCGCTGACAAATCACAGGGCTTTGTTCCGTTCACCAACCACCGCGCCGTGGTCGCCAAGATTGTATACACCAACCCCACCGGAATAGCCCGCACCACCTTCCCCACTTTTCGACCCATGTTTACTAAACCACGCATCAAGTTCCCACCACGCGCCGAAAAACATCGACACGACAACTTTCGCGAATTGATGGACCAACGGCTCGAAGACGCGGGGCTACACGACGTCGAAATCATTGACGATGACTCCTTCCTAACCGTGTATAATGCATTCACAGCCATCATCATCCCCACTTCCGAAGAGGTGTACGGCCGTGTAGTCCGGTTCACCAAACGACTCGACACCAACATCTCCAACCCCCTTATCGAAAATATAATCACCCAAATCCGATTCGTAGGCAGCGCAATCCGCGCCATCCGCGAGCCCGGAACCACCGCCCTCTCCTACGGCGCCAACCTTGCTTACAATCGCCTCTACAAAGAACACCACACCGACCCTTCCCTCCACCAAACTCTCCTCCAGTTTGCCATCCTCGACAAACGGAAACTCCACCGCGCCCTCTTCGCTGAGCGCGCGAGCAAGATCAAACGCAGGAAGGAAGCATCCGACCGGTACAAAATCATGACGGCACTTAAGGGCAGCTCGACAAAACGCCTCATCACCGCGGGGGAGTTCATCGAGCTGCCCATCACCGTTAACGATTTACGCTCTGATAATCTTCTCAGCGACCCAGACAGTGTCAAAGAAACATTGCACACCTACTGGTCCTCCCTCTACCACCACAATACTCCGCCCAACATCGTCAAGCCATGGCTTACGACCAAATCGGTGCTCACCATCAAGCAATGCGTCGAGGCCGATCCCTTCATGTGGCCCCGTCCCGCCTCTCTCTCAGACTTCCGCGCCCTCCTTCGCAAAGGAACACCGCGTCCGGCGCCGGGTAGGGATGAATGGGAAAAATGGCTGATTAAATCTCTATCAGATCACGCCCTCCGGATCGTCCTCCGGCTTCACAACTACATTGTCATGAATGCACGGTTCCCCGGTGATCTCAAGGATATGTCGCATACTATGTTCCATAAACGCGGCCTCCGAACTGACCTCTCGAACTGGCGCGGCCTCCTTCTTTCCAACTTCCTTGCTAACTCTCCCCTCGCCTGGCTAAATTTCAATCTTATCCCATATATCGCTAAATTACGCATCCTTCCCGATACACAGGTAGCGACTCAGCGCGGGGTTCAGACCTGCGATCTCATGAGCTACCTCGGCGGCGTAAAATGCTGGGCCCGACGAAACAAGACCACCGTTTACGGCCTCCAACGCGACCAAATGAAAGGATTCGACCGCTTACTGCCCCAGGGATTTTATGACGCCATCTCCGCCTACGGACTCTCATCCACCATCGCCGACCTCGACCGTGCGGCGCAATCCAACACTCGCTGTTTCATCCGCACCGCCCACGGTGTCACCGAGCCAATTACCATTTCCGGTGTCACAAAACAAGGCGGCTCCCTATCACCTGTCAAATCCACCCTCACTACCAGCCTCGACCTACTCGCCAACGACCCCGACGCTCTGCTTATCACCTCCAGCAAGATGCAAAAAGCCGACCCCCACCTCCCGGACGACAATCTCTGCACCCTCGTCGGTATGGTCGAAGCAACGGACGACTCTCACCTATTCTCCCGCACCCTCCCATCCCTTCGCCGAAATGTTCTCGCCATGGAACGATTCCAGTTCGCCTACGGCTGGACAACAAACTGGTCAAAATCTGCCGTGTTCGTCCTCGAACCAACGGGAACACCGCCGCAAACCGCTGAATTCGACTCGATAACCACCGGGGCGGGCACTAACCCGCTTTCGGTATCTGTTCACAAAGTCAATTTGGTGGCTAACGAGTTTGAGTTCCTCAGAGCAAAAGTCGACGACCCCAAATCGCGCCGCGACCAACTCCGGGCCTTCATCAACGACTTCACCTTTCCCAAAAACATCCGACGCGCGCCCATCACCCTCCTTCGGAAAATCATCAAACAAAATGTCCTCTCCAAGGCCCGCGCCCTCCTCTCTCCAGCCCATCTCTCGAGCCGACGCAGAAGATCTCGACACGCGGATCAAGATAAAGATCCACGCGGAGATCGGGATGCCGTTCATGCCCAACACGGACATACTGACACTTCCCACAGACCTCCACGGTCTCGACTTTCCATCCATCGCCCGCGTCAACGACTCAATAGCCGTGGACGGTCTTCACCGCGACCTCAATCACCCGATTCCCAGCTATCAAACCCTCGCCCGCATCACCCTCGCCGACTGGACCTGTACCATTAACGACTGCACCAACCCCCTCGACTCTGACGGCCTTCACCGCTCCTTCACTCAATACCCCGGCCGCATCCCCTTCGGATGGATTGTTGCCCAACAAGCAATGTCGAAACTAACGCCGGCATTGTGCTTAAAGCGGACTCACATTGACGGCATCCTCTCGGGCGACGTGTCTTTATCCCACATCCTCCAACTCTTTGGCAACAAACTTCCCCTCGTCCCTCGACCGAACGGCACAGCATTACGATCCCTGCGCACCAAAGGCGTCCGAAAACTCAGTGATATGGGCGAATGGCGAACAATGGCAGACGGTAAAATGATCATCATACCGAAGCACCAAGCGTTCAACGGTACATGGTCGCAGGCAGCGAGGTCAAACTGGACAAAGCTAAGCAACGTCCTGCGCTGTGTCGATGCTAATTGGTTTTCCCTTGGGCAGCCACAGGCACTCTTCTCACGCGAACACCGACGCACCACCGCCGAAACCTACATCCGACAAATGGCCGCCAGCTCTCCACTCCAACCTTCCCTCACCGCCGATCCATCCACCTGGGCTTCCGACGGATCCATGATCCCCGCCGCTGCGTCTGTTTTCGACAACAAATCAGTCACCGCCGCGACCACCGGCCCAAAAACGCTCGTAATGAAGATCGAGGGCCAAAACGTCTCGATTCTACACGGCGAGCTAATGGGGCTCATCTCCAGTCTCACCCTCTCCAACCCCCTCGACACCAACTCCACCCTCTATACCGACCATCTCAACTCCGTCAGACTCATTGATGATAGCAAAACAGCCGTCGACCAGCAAACAAAACTTCGCGGCATGAATGGACGAGCATACTACCGTTGGATTCTCGCGCTCACGCACACGAACCCGCTCAAGATCGTGTACACGCCCGGACATTCCACCGAAGTATCCATACCTGCTCGCATGAACTTTGAGGCTGACCATTATGCTTCATCTGCGCAGAAGCACATCAACGAAGTCCCCATCGCGTCCATCCCCACCTTCTTTATGGACGACCACACATTCTTCACCATCGACGACGGCTGGATAGAATCCAATGTACGCGACTACATTACCAAGTCCCAGATTCGAAACGCCGCCACCCTCATCGCCGCCAGCAACCACGAACGAATGGCCCTTCAGCTGTACGACCCAAAGCCCCCACCCGAGTACTCTTACACCCACGCGTATTCCGCGTACTCGGCGGTCGTCCAATTATACGCTCGCTCTGGTCAACTTCCTACCGCTGATATACTTCATTCCAGGGGCAAGACTCCGAGCCCTCTATGTCGACTGGGATGCAACGCGATTGAAGATCAGCATCACATCTTTGTCGACTGCCCGCGTTATGCCCAATGGCGGACGACTGCCACGAACGAACTCGCCACGAGAACGAACAACACGCTAGCGGAGAAGGGAATCGAGGAGATCGACCGCGTCGATCTCCTTGCAGCAGTTAAGTCCCTGTTTGTTGACGACGCCTCTGTTTGGCTGCTACAGTATTCCACCTATTTTCTAGGCCATATTCCCAAATTCGACCACTGGATCCCGAGCGTCAAAGACCCCGACGACAGGATTACAGACAAGCGCCTAGCGCATCACTTGGCAGCGGACTGGCACCTCGCGTCCATCCGACTCGCCGGCCGAATTTGGGGAAACTGGCAACGGGAAATGGCTGAATTAACGAACACTCGCGGACGAGGCTGATGAAGATGGCGGCCGCGGTTGGGTTGATGCGGAGACTCACGACTCGGAGAGATTGACACGGCGAGATTGACACGGAGATACGGGACGATGAAAAACCTGAAAATCACTCACACCATTAACTCCTTACGACCCGCCGTGGTAAACGCAGTTTACCTCAGTCTTGTATTAGACAGAGGCGTGGTATCCCAATGTAAACAATGCAAACAATACCTTTGCCAATATTATAAATTAATTATCTGCACCGCGGTGAGAACGCGATCACGTGGGCGGGACACCGCGACGGGAGGGTGGTTCCCGAGGATCCACCCACAGATCTCCTACCCTCCTCAAATCCAACTGAAAAATATGTCCTCAGGCTCAAAAATACATCCCTGCAGCTCTTTTGAGGCAAGTAATTGAACAACTTCGTGCTATAACTTTGAACCTCGCCGCAGTTTGCAAAATAACAGAGAGATGGGAAACATTATGGTGCCCGGACCCGGTTTGAACGCCACCCGCTCCTGAGCCTGTCTTCCATAAATTCCCGCTCCGTACTGGGTGCACCACGAAGCTCGAAGGGGAGCACGGAATATATCTGCTCAATTTCACTTTGCAAAAACAGAGGAAAGAGGCAACGACAACATAAATTCCACCGCGAACTCGCAGTGGCGCCAAGGCAAATGTCGAGCCTGGACATCAGCAGTGCTCAAAGTCACAAGGGTCCCGGCAACGATCCGCGATATTGAACAACCCAGGGCAGCACTCTTTGTTCCCATAGAATACGCAAGCATTGTCGTCGCAGATCGGATAAATCCCAAAGTTCCCTGTGCACCCAGGGGGGATTTGGTGCAATTCACCGTCATCGCATCTGTCCGTAGGTTATCAAGTGAACTATCGTGAAGAGGTGGGAGGCCGCGTACGTATAGGTCCCGTCCAAAGGGTAGCACAGAGTACCGCCACACCCAACGGTAGACTGCCCGTTGACGACGGGACAGAGGAAGCTTGAGGTTGCGTTGATGCAGCTAGAGGTTAAAATTCGGTGGAGCATTGACCCGATAAACTATATGCACTCTTACGTGTATTGGGAGGTAGAAAAGCACGCGTTCCCACATGCGCGGTATGCGTCCCCGTTGACGATGGGACAGAGCGTAGCGTTGTTGAAACACGTATACTATTGCTCGAATTAATTATTGGTTGGAGTAAGGAAACGAGTGGAAACGGACCTGGGTGGGATTGTATTCGGCGGGACCACAGCTCTTGAGGTTTTGAGCCGTGATGACGCCGGTGAGCAGGGCGGCGAGGCCGATAGCGGTGATGAATCTGGCCATGCGGGTGTAGACAATGTGGTTGTAGGACTTACGAGCCATTTTATATCTGGGCGTCTCTGTTGAGGCACCATCTCTTCAGGTACCAGGGGCACCATTTGAACCGCACTCGCAGCGGAATGGCGGTAAGTCGGAAGAAGTTAAAGGGTACTCTGCGCAACGTCAGTCGACGCCACATGTATGAGTCAGGGTAGTTGAGCCACCCTCAACTCTGTACAGCGGTGGCGGTGGCGCAAGAGGAACGACGCACTGGTAAATGGACACCTCTGGCAGGAGGAATTGAGAGCCGGCGCGACTACCACCTCAGATAGCAGGCGATTGTGGTTGTAATTGTGTTCTGGCCTGGCCTCAGCTGCTCAACGAAGGGACGAAATGATTTGAGAGCCGGACTCGCCCCAAGCCCAGATTCTAATTCCGATCGTTGTAAAATCGGGGGCAAGTGTTACCGAGATGTAGGATCTCAATTTGACCGCCAGATTCACGTAAGATGCCATGCATTAAAATAGAAGTAATCATTGGAAAAGATTTTGAGGGCTTGCCGTCCATACACAGAAGTAGAGATATCTGAATTTGAGGAGGTGTACAGTGTGGCGAGGAATGGTTTGAAAACTTGGTAACTCTTCCATCCTACAATGCATTTCAGTAGAATACAATTGAGGCTCGAGGGAACGAGCCTCGCGGATTTGGGGTCAAATAACGGGACTACCTGCTATCATGACGAGAAATAAATACGGGTTGCATATAGGCCATAAGCGCGGTGGGAAACGCTGGTAGGTGTAAAGATCACCCTCAAATTACAAGAAAACACGGTTGTTGAACTCGGTTAAATTTAACAAGCTCCTCCTCGCAGAAGCCCAGATTGAGAAAGGCAAAAAAAACTGGGGTATTCCTCGGTACCCATGCGGATGCGGAGAGTTGAACCCCAGCTTACCGCTGTAATGCCGTCAAGAACGGCGTATTTAACCACGCGTGAAGAGGCCTCAAGTCTCCGGAGCGTCAGGATTTGGTCGTGAAGAATAAAAATGCTAGAAAGAGGGTAATGCGGACGTGGGACTGCAGCCTGCTTCAACATGTTTCCGTATTGGCACCGAAAGCAGCGGTGCGACTCAACAACGTCCACTCTCTTTTCTGTTACACCACCCTTAAATATTCGACGTGGTGTCGAAGGAAAAGGAAGCCCAGCCTCATGCGACATGCGGATGTGGGGGATCGAACCCCAGACGGTGCAATAAGTAATGGAAGGGCCAGCATTGAGAGCAGTGATACACTTTGCACGACGTCGGCTATCTCGATATGCATGCGACTAAGTTGATTTTGTTATTAGGGGAAGTCAAAGATGGGATGGGGAGAGCGATTTACGAGCGATTAATGTGCCGATTCTGGACCGATTCAAAGACTAAAATCGGCGATGAAGCGGCTTCAACTTTGACCGGTATAGTTACTGCCGACTCCTGATTCGAGTTGAAGCTGATTTACACTGCCATCAAGCGAAGCATGTGGGAGCGATTCGAAGCGAGCCAGAATCGACACCGATTATGCGAGTGCTCCTCCTCCGGAGTCGCTTCACCGATTCACGCCGATTCACGAAAAGCGCCGCTTTTGATGTCGATTAAGCATCGATGAATCGGGTCCGATTCGACGTCAGAATCGGCTTGTGAATCGGTGTGTCGAATCGATCTTTGACTTCCCCTATTATATTAGGCATATCCTCAACTTCACCTTGACGCGTTACAGCTTCTTTTCACGTCCACTTCCTGGATCTTGCCTTTTCCGACACGGTACGCCAGCTCTTTTCGCACGCATGCCGAAAAATGTATTTGTCCCCGACTATGCGGATGGGAGGATTCGAGCCCCCGAGCTTGCAAGTGAGATGTATCACTCTGGCATTGATAGCAGTCAGGCGCTTTGCACGACATCCGCTTTGGATAAGACGTGTCCACTAATGAAATGCTTAACACTGAGTCGAAAAAGTGAATTCTTCGAGGCACAACACGGCGCCAAGTCTCGGTAGAGATACCCAAGAGACGAGTTGAAACTGAAGAGACACCGACAACAGCAACAGCAAGAGAACAGTGACTTAGAGGAATGATAAGGCCATGGTGACCTTTCTTTACGTGCTCAATTTCAGGGGTAGGCACCGTAACCAAGGGGAACTCGGGATTCGAAAATCGGAAGGGGGGTCGATAAGTTTTTTTCCACCTTGGCTGGACCCCCCCTCCCCCCCCCCCTCCTTCTATATAGGGAAGGTACTTCCCACCCCTAGCACCGGGCCGCTCTCTCCGGACTTCCTGCCACCTACCGAACCTTCTTCGGACAACCACTGCCAGTGCATTTTATTGTTTAAGGTATGTGATATCCTCCCTAAAGCTATTCAAAGTGCTGCCAGGGCCTCAATTATACTTGGAGACTTTCTCTGAACCTACTCCGGGACCGCCGACAAACCACTTTTGGTTGAACTTGACTGGAATATATATTTCAACACCTCCTGAGGTGAGTGGGAAGCAAAGCTTGAGGTTTCTCACTCATTAGAAGCTCTGCCATGCCTCTCCCAGCCTTTTTCCTCCCTCTCATAACTTATAGGAAGAAGTTTTTTTCGGCCCTCGGCCAGACCCCCCCCCCCCCCCTCCCCACGTCCGATATTTTAATCCCGAGTTCCCCTTGACCGTAACCGTACAATACGGTATACGGTTATCGTTATACGGTAAACCCGTACCGTCCCGTAAGGCCCTCCAGAATCATTTTATACGGTACGGGTGCCACCCGTACACAGACCCGTATGATGCCGTATGAAGACGGCCGTATACGGCACATATACGGGCCGTAAATTTATAATTTCGGCTAGCTAATGCCGAGTGTTCCAGTCGGTATCAAAGACTGCCGAAGCCACATCCGACTGGTAGCTAGGGCTCCGACCCGTCCGTTTAACGGGACGGCCGACGCCAAAACGGGCCGTCTTTTTCGACGGGTAAAACGGCCGTTCCCGTCCGTCACCTCGTCCACGACGGGAGGCAGTGGCAGCAGCGATGAGCGTGAGGTTTAGTTTGAATGCGCGCATGTAGTCATTCATCAGCTTGTACGCTTGATTCTAGGGCCTTATTTTTCCATTGGGCTTTGATTTAAGTTTTGAACTTATATTTTTCATTCCGCTGTCGCAAGTACACTTCCCGGATGGAAAGAGGGTTCGGACAATAAACTAAGTTAGTTTATTTTCTCCTTGAAACAAAGAGCTCCCAAAAGCTTCGCACATTCCGGTTGGTCGGGAGCCACCAAGTGCGGACCAAAGATGGATGAACAAAACGTTAGGCTGGCCTCATACCGAACGCGGCCGTAGGGAGTCGAACCCACAGATGCTTCGTCTAATCTTTGCGCCTGAGGTACAGTGCGGCTAGCGCACAACGTCCGCATCCTAGGTACCCACCTCAACCGCTCGCT